>MU123701.1:322117-454295 GCA_014904935.1 Melanogaster broomeanus | reverse complement strand
GTGCGACATTTTCGTCTGAAATTTAGTCAAGTGTAGGCTTTGCTTGCCCTAAACACCCCAGAAATTTTTGACAAAAAATGGCTGGTCAATCAAAGTTTATTCACTGCCATAGCTCAAAAACGAGACCGGTCAATCAAAGAATAATCATAGCCTAAGGTCTTGAGGAAAAGTACTTAGATTAGTAGATGACATTTCTCAATCAACTTAGTTAGCACTTCATTGGCACTTCAAAACGGTCGAGTTAAGTCCATAACTAGCAGTAATTAATGATCGAGTAGTAGGTAGCGAGCGGAATTGATATATATGCAAGCGTCCGGTTCATATATATGATGCAAGGTAGTTTTGTAGACTCTGGGGGGTGGTTCTTTTCCACACTCATTCTCCCCTCTTAGTCTTCTTTGACTAGCACGAGCGTTTCCTTTTCTTTGCATCGCCTCCTGTCTGTCCTACAGTGTCAGCCTTTGCCGTGGAACTTCCTTGCACCGGGATGTTTTCTTGTCCAACTGCGTTCGGTTCTTCAACCTCTTTGATATGAGCGCACGCCCAGCCCTTTTCTTCCACCAGAAGTTTCTGCTTTAATGAGCAATTGAAAGTCGAGTGTTCCTCCTTGCCACAAGTGTAGCAGGCAACCCGCCTCTCCATCACCAAGTTAAACCCATCCCAATCCAGCGGTACTCTCACTTCCTGTGCTATAGGATTGTAGGGAAGGCATAATCCTTCTTTTGATACGAGCCGGCCATTCACCCTATCTGTTCATATGCGGTTGTCAAGCTCTATCCTGTCCACTTCCAACACCTCTTTGACCCAAGATTCCGCCTCAAGCCATTCCGACAATTCCTTTATAGGCCAGATTGCAGGCACTCCTATGATGGTAAAGGCTAGAGCCTTACGGGGCACATGCGAGGGAGAAACGACTTTGCACCCTATTCCTTTATGGTAACATTCCTGCTGATGATAATGACAGCTTCAGAGGTAGCCAGGTGAACGGTCATAAACTTGACTTTGGGAAAAAAACAAAGGTAATTATTGAATGAAAACTACAATAACCAACATGTCATGAGCAAATCCCACAGAAACTCAAAAGCCACTTACTCTCCGAGCTACATTCTGGTGGGTTTGTACTGGCTCTTGCACCTTGGCCCTTGCTGTCCTCCAAGCCTGCATAAGCTGGGTCAAATAGACAACTATGATGATGCTGCATTTGGAAGGGCGAGCAGCAGAGAGGCAGGTGATGGCTTTTATATAGTGAGGACCTTCAAACCTTGTAGGGGGGCTGGGTTCAAAAAAGAGGCTTCTGACTAGTTCATAGTCCCAGGAGGAGGTGATGCCTCTCAGATACAGCTAGGTACCACCACTGACTAGGAGAGGGAACTGAGGGTAGAAGCTCTGAACTGATGGACTGAGATGTCAAGCTTCTTTCAGATGGCAAAGATGGTGGACTGGGAGAGAGTTGGAAGGAAGAAAGAAAGGAAGGTGTGGCTAGTTGGTTTTTGGTTTCATATCCATGTCTGTCCAGGGCATGACATGCCCCGGGGTGATGAAAACCTAAGTAATTTAATATAAAACCCTCAACAGCCAAGGTGCTGGGTACTCTAACCTTGCTGTCCCCACTGATGGTGCTCATCAAGTTATCCCAAGCAGAGTGTGTCCAAAGCGAGTTACCTTCCCCTCCCGATGTGCCAATTAAGAAATAGTGTTCAAGATCAGTTTGGGCCTGATGCCAGATAGAAAATCCTAGAGCAATGTTTCCAGATGTGAGACTGTTCTGCAAGATGAGCATCAGATCCTCCTTGCTCTCTAGCGAAATATGTTTCTTGTTGCTGCCATACTGGATCACGAGCTGAAATTTGGTCATTGTGTAATTGGCGAGGGAAAAAAACTTGAATTGGGGTGGACTGTTTATACTTATTTAATCAAGTGCAGTCCAGGTATAAGTCCGATCAGGGTAGCATAAAGTATCTACAGTTTAAATATTAGAAGGAGACATAGCAATGCACAGTCTGATAATCTAGATACTGGAAGATTGATAAGGTATTAGTAAGTCAAAGTCAAAGCACAGTAATTAGTAAGATAAGACCGGGACAAGAGAATATACAAGAAGCCAGATATGAAATATAAGTCGGAAACATAATGGAGCGATGACATGATAAACAACAAGTGATGAGCGACAAAGTGAGTGGACTTATCAGATCAGGTGCAAAATGAGCAACAACAAGATCGGTGAGAGTTGAGTTTATGTTCAATCAATCTGACAAAGACCACATAGCCATTCATTTGAGGTGATAAACTCCACTCTGAAAGAGGACAAAGGTAACTACTACTGAGGACTACATCATTGAGTGACGAGTACTGTATGACCGACAAGTATCCAACACTTTCCTATGCTATTGTTAATCAACTAGCAAATTTACTCATGCTCTGCACTTTTGCTACACCTGCACTTTGCTCCACTCTACTACACTATTACGAATCAATTAGCAAATTCACTCATGCTCCACATTTTTGCTAATCAAACACTACACTTTCCTACACTGTTGTCAATCAACTAGCAAATTTACTTATGCGTTCTGCACTTCTGCTACACTTTGGTGCGCTGTTGGCTAATCAACTATTAGATTTACTTTTGCTAATCAGCCACTATACTCTCCTACACTCTCACTAATCGACTACCGAACTCACTCATGGCTCCACACTTTTGCTATACTTTGCTACACTTTTACTAAATTCACTCCTGCTCCACACTTTTTCCTACACTCCTTACGGGTCAACTACTAAATTTAATTATGCTCTGCACTTTTGCTAATCAACTATTATATTTATATTCACTTGCTACACTCTTGCTAATCGACCGACTACACTTTCCTACACTTGTCAAATTTACTTATGCTCTGCACTCTTGCTAATCAACAGTTTATTATGTTCACTTGCTAATCGACTATTATATTCACTTGCTACACTTTTGCTAATCGACCGACTACACTTTCCTACACTTGTCAAATTCACTTATGCTCTGCACTCTTGCTAATCGACTATTATATTCACTTGCTACAACTTTTGCTAATCGACCGACTACACTTTCCTACACTTGTCAAATTCACTTATGCTCTGCACTCTTGCTAATCGACTATTATATTCACTTGCTACACTTTTGCTAATCGACCGACTACACTTGTCAAATTCACTCGTGCTCTGCACTTTTGCTAATCAACCACTACACTTTGGATCAACTATCGATTTTGCTAGTCGACCACTACCCTTTCCTTGACTCGAGATGGAAAAAAAACCACAGCACCTAGGATTCCCGTGTGGTCCCCCACCATGGTACTAACTAGGCGGCACTTTGATTAACTGCGCAGATCGGACGGGATGCGGTGCTTTCAAAGTCCTATGGCCGTGGATATTTGATGTATGACTGATTTCATGTCATTTAGATTTTTCTACACACTCGCTAATCAAATGCTACCTAACTAATGCTAATGGACGTTCTCGTCTGGATCTACTGACAAGCTCGCTGCAGTTCCAAGTTCGAGTGAACCGGCCCTGAAGCAGAGAGCGTGACATAAGAAACAAAAGAGAAAGCCCGACGTTTCGAAGGTCGAACAAATCTATAGAACAAGGGCTTAACCTCAGCGGATCGTAGCAACAAGGCTACTCTACCGCTTACAGTACCCCGTTCCCATTCAAGTCGTCTGCAAAGGATTCACCCCCGCGCATATCATGATTGCAATTCGTAGACGAGCACGCCAGGCATTTCCGCCCGACGAGCCTAGCCCACTGGCATCTGATCTCCTCTCCTCTCTCCTCTCCCCTCTTTTTGTTTCTCCTCTCTTCTCCTTTGGTGAACTTTTCACTTTCCCAAGCATGAGCTCCACTCAACTGTCTTCTCTCTTATTCTCTTGCATTCTTCCCTGTCTGCTATCATATATATATATATTAATTTGTCTACATGGCGAGATCATTGGGCTTGGCCATCCCAGATCGTCCCAGTGGAAACCAGCGGTACACGCTGTACCTTAAACAACCAGAGTGAATAGTGTTACGTGGGTTGTCGCAAGACAAGCCTCGCTACAAATAAAGGATTCTCACGTGGTCCGGATAAGGGACACGCGAGGTCTATCCACGAATAGTACATCTGCTCAAAGAGTGGGACGTCAACAACTCAGAGGCTGGAAGTCAGACGACTGAGGAGTCAAGCAGGTAATGCAAGACAACGTAGAATAGCTTGAGGTAAGTACATGAATGTGCTACTGTTTATATACGCGGTAGTCTAGTAGGATATGAAATGGAGAACAATGGGGAGCCATTGTTCGACGCGTAAGTAACACAATGGGAACCGAGATAGTGGTAACGCTATTGTAATCCAAGTAAGGGGAACAATGGAACTGCGGACCTATTGACTGTAGATGAGTCGAAAGTCAAAGGTCTAAAAATACACAAGAGAGTTATCTTATCAGTAAAGGGTGCTTGGCTGATAAGATAGGTGCGACGCGACGTAACAGAGAAAAATCGTAACATTACCCCCCGCACAAGATTCAAGTCACCAGACCTTGACCTCATTAGAATCGGTCTCCCGAGGGAGTCCCAGTGCGCGAATATGCGTGGTGGTCGTATGGGTCGTCGGTGGCGTAGTCAGGGAGATCTTCCTGCAAAGCGGCAGTGACGAAAGAGGCAAGAGGAGGGGTGGAAGGACGACGACGGTTCGGGCAGTTCCTCTGGTTGTGCCCTGGGGCAAATGTGCGGCAAATTGGACATTCGTACATGCGGCAGTTGATTCGAACATGCCCGAGATGGCGACATTCGAAGCAGGTGGCGTGGTAGAAAGCGTGGGATGGGAGTAGTATGGGTCCGGTCTGTGCTTCCCCAGCAAGGTCTCTAGTAATGCGTTCTTCGGCAGTCTCCGTCACTATGACATTGTAGCGGGACAGGCATTCCTTGGTTTCCGCCATTGCGGACGCGATCTGGGCTCGGGTAAGCCCGAAAGCTTCCTCGGTACTTGGGGAGGAAAGAGAGGATGGGGTACCGGAGGAATCGGTGACAGTGCGTCCAGCATGTGAGAGAGGAACTAGAGATATTGGTTGGGATCGGCGAGGATGTGATCTGACAGGAACCGGTATTGGTTCGTCGGACGTGGAGGAATCTTCGTTGTCAGGTACGACGATGGGGTTGCTAGCAGAGGAACCGACTGAGCCACTACTGGGGGAGGTGGAAGTCGGAGGAGACAACGCGATGTTACTGGTGCGTCGTACGATGGCCTGACGAATGGCGGTCAGGTCGTATCGGGTCATAGTAGTGGGGAGGTCTTCGCGGAGTATTTCCTCCATATTGTCGCTTCGATGCGTGAAGAGGATGGGTTGGTCTTCATTAAAGGGGGTTGGGGATTCGAGGCGACGGCGATGGACTCGGGTGAGAACGTTCTCAAACCCAAGTTGGTGGAGGAGGTTTAGAAGTGCGTCTTCCTGACGACATCGAACTCCAGCGAGAAGCAGTCCTACAAGTTTCGCTTGTTGATCTTCGGACCAGGCAAGGACATCGCAGAACGTTTTGAGACAAAGGGTCTGCATTAGAGACTGATGGGCACTCTGGAGGGGGGAGTAGCGTGCGAACTGGTTATCAATTTCTTGAGCAAGAGTGATGTCACGAAGGTCTCGAAGGACAGCATGGTTTAAGTCCGACGGCGGCGGTGCACGGAGCCTTCGTCCGTATGGGACGTATCGGTTGTGGTTTCGAGGGCGGCGAGACGATCGAGGACGAGAAGGAGTAGAATCACGGGAAGGCATAGTTCAAAGCAAAGGTTTTCGATAATTTTCTGAGGGGAAGACGTGTTGGATAACTATTCAGCGAGACTGAGGAAAAGCTTTGGGTCGCGACCGCTTATAAGCCTTCAGAGCATCGGGGGCATTCTTCAAGTGGGAAGGAGGTTCCCACGAGTTTTCAGACGACGGGTATCCTTTCCATTTGACTAGGAATTTGCGACGAGCTGCGGATCCACGATGTGAAATAATTTTCTCAACTTCCCATTGTTCTTCGGAATTAACCACGTCAGGTGGTGGTCTTGTGAAATTCGGTCCATATTCGGGGGTTTCCCGATAGGACGATAATAGGGACGCATGAAATACGTCGTGAATCTTCCAGGTGACTGGTATTTTCAGTTGATAGGAAATAGGGGACAACACCTTGACAATTTCAAAGGGGCCTTCACGTTTCAGGGCGAGTTTGCGACTGGGGTAGTTGAAATTGAGGTTTCTAGCCTCGAGCCAGACCCTGTCACCCAGTTTCCAGGGTATAAATTGAGAGGAAATTCGTTCTTTCATGATGCGGGCAGCGATTGCGTGAGCAGCAAGGGCTTCCTTCCTTGCATGGTCCAATGACGTCAGCCAATCAGTTACGGCGGGGATCGGTGTTTCTTTAATTAGTGTAGGGAAGGCTCGGGGTTCATATCCGAGCATCAGGAAGAATGGGGTCTTCTTTGTGACAGAATGTACTGTGGAGTTGTGGGCATATTCTGCGAAGGGAAGGAATCGGGTCCAATCGTGGGGTTTGCCATCACAGAAGATACGAAGATAGGTTTCGAGCTCTTGGTTAACTCGTTCGGTTTCTCCGTCAGTCTGTGGATGATAGGCGGAGGAGAGGGCGAGGTCATAGCTAAGGATTCGTGCGAGTTCTTTAGCAAATTTTGAGGCGAACTGCGGTCCTCGATCCGAGATAATCTTGTCATAGAGTCCGAATCGGGTGAAGACCTTCTCGAAAAAGATCTCAGCGACTCCTTCAGCGGTGATCGTTTTCTGGCACGGATGGAAAATTACCCCCTTCGAAAGGCCATGGTCTACCACGACCATGACAGAATCAAAACCGGCAGAAAGGGGAAGGCCGGTGATCAGATCAACAGAGACTTGTTGAAAGGGGCGAGAGCAGGACGAGGGAATGGGCGACAAACCCGGGAGGGAGGGGTGGGTGTTAACCTTCATGGACTGGCACGTGGCACAACCCTGAACAAAACGGCGGATGAAGGTCTGGAGACCGGGCCACCAGCAATCACGGGAGACAAGTTCGACGGTGCGGGCAATACCGGGGTGGCCAGAGGTGGGCGCTTCATGGGCGGCGCGAACGATGTCAGAGCGATGATCCGGAGGAACATAGAGACGACCCTTATAATAAAGTTTGTTGTCCGTATACTGCCAGTCGGAGACAGTAGAACGGGGAAAGAGTGGGGTGCCCTGATTGAGGGCACGTGTGGCGGACAGAACGAGAGGGTCGGTGGAGGAAGACACAGCTAGCTTGTCGAGGAGTTCGGTGTCGATTGTATGAACAAACAAGCCGGGAGGGAGCAGTGTCACGTCATGATTATCGGAGGATGAATCCGGGCAATTGACGCGAGAGAGAGCGTCAGCCGGGCCCATGGCAGAGCCAGGAGTGTGGACAAAGCGAAGGTCGTAGTCAGCGAGCGTCAGCAACCAGTGTGCCTGACGGCGAGAGAGTTTCTGGGGGGAGCGGAAGTAAGTGAGGTTCTTGTGGTCCGTCAAAACGGTTACGGGGTGTGCGGTGCCCTGAAGGTAATGTCGCCAGGTTTGCAGGGCGTGGATAACGGCAAGCAACTCGCGATCATAGATGTCGTAGTTGCGTTCAGCAGGGGAGAAGGTCTGGGAGATGTAGGCACAGGGATGGAGGTCTCCATTGCTGTCCCGTTGCATAAGGACGCCTCCAGAAGCATGAAGGGAGGCATCAGTCATGACCTCGAAAGGTCGGGATACGTCGGGCATAGCGAGGACAGGGAGCGTTTTGAACTTGACTTGAAGTTTTTTGAACGCTCCATCACAAGCGGGCGACCAGTCCCACGGAGAAAGTTTCTTGGTGAGGTCCGTGAGAGGTCGAGCAAGGGTCGCGAAGGAGGGGATAAAGCGACGATAAAAATTGCAGAATCCCAAGAACAAGCATACTTCCTTGACGTTACGAGGGGTGATCCATTCGTCGATGGCTTTAACCTTCGATGGATCCATTTTGCAGGTGCCATGGCCAACGACGACACCGAGGAATTCTACTTCAGGTACTGCGAATTGGCATTTCTCAAGTTTCAAATATAAGTCGTGTTGTTGGAGTCGTTCCAATACACGACAGGTTCGTTCTTCGTGAACAACAGGGTCGGCAGAGTGAATAAGGAGGTCATCCATGTAAATGGCTAACCATCCTTCGGCGATGAAGTCAGCGAAGTAGGAGTTCATCATTGCCTGGAACGTCGAGGGAGAATTACAGAGACCGAAGAACATCACCGTTGGTTCGAAAAGTCCGAACGGTGTGATGAATGCTGCCTTCCAGCGATCTTCGGGTTTGATCCGCACGTTATTATACCCCCACCTTACGTCAAACTTTGTAAAGATTGACGATCCCTTCAGCCGATCCATGAGGTCGGAGATTAAGGGAAGGGGGTAGGCGTTCTTGATCGTATGGGAATTTACGTAACGATAATCCTGGCAGGGTCGAAGGCTGCCGTCTTTTTTTGCGACGAAGAAGAAGGGGGATGCCTGTGGAGATTTCGAGGGAGTGATCTTTCCGGAGGCCAAATGTTCATCAATGAAAGCTTTACAAGCTTCTGTCTCTTTCGGGTTCAGCGGATATACCTTTGCTATTTTGGGCGTAAAGGAGTCGTCCAAGTCTATAGCGTGGTCAAACGTCCTTTCGGGGGGAACGTGGTCGGTTGATGATTTCTCGAAGACTGTCTTGTACTTGGCAAAGGCGGCTGGGAGGAGGACTTTCTCCTTAATCGTTTGTTGAGCGATCTCGGTCACTAGAGTCGTTCAGAGGAGGGAGGGGTTGAATCGTTTTAGGTATTGTCGGCGGATATAGTCGGAACCATCACCTCCGAGGTAGCGGACGAGGTATCGTTGTTCTACGAGGTGCTTCTGATCGAATCGGGGTCTAACCGGGGATAGGTGTCGATGAGGCAGTTCGATCTCCCCAGTTTCCCAATCGATGATCGGGTTAGCGGATTTTAACCATGGCATGCCGAGAATGGCATTTTCTTTGCCACAGTTGACGACAAAGAATTGTTGCCGCGGTGTGAGCGGTTTCGAAAGTCGAATGAGGGGGAATCGATGTTTGATGGCGAAGTGGGTGTCCATTACGTTAATGGATGCTCCGCTATCAATCAGGGCATGAGAGTCGACGATTATTGTACCAGGTTTCTGTAAGAATGAAATGGGAATATGAAACAAGTTATCATTCTTCTTTCTTGATACAATTACAGGGATGCGAGGAGTAAACGTCGACTTAACTCCTCGATTCAAAAACCCACCCGATCGATTTCGGGTTCTTCCTCACTTCCTTCTTCTTTCAGCTTCTCTTCGAAACACATCTTCATTACGTCCAGGATCTCGGTCTGCGAGATTTTTTTGTTGGTAAGCGTAGCGATGTACTGTTGGACTTCCGAAGGTTGATCTTCGATGGCCCGGACCGTCTTGGCCGGGGTTTTCTTCTTCTTCGGGGTAGCTTCCTCCGTCTTCTTCGGACAATTAACAACTCGGTGACCAGATTGACCGCATTTGAAACATAGACCTTTCTTCATATAGGTTGCTCGTTCAGAGGGAGAGAGGTTTACGCGGTCTACGTCCATAGCGTCAGGGTCCCTGGTGGAGCGAGAGTTGGAAGGTGGGTTCCAGGTGCGATTGGACTTGAAAGATTGGATTCGGGCCATTTGCACAGCGAAGTGTTGGGCCTTCTTGATCCATTCTTCAAGCGTGGCTGGGACGTTGTCCATCCCCATGATGCGGGTGGCGATATCGGAATGAAGACCTCGTGAATACCACGAGATCAAGGCGTTATCATTGGTAATTCCAGACCATTGAGCGAAGAGTCGGAATTGGGAGTTATACTCCTCGAGCGAACCGCATTTCCTCTGGGTAAGCGTGGACAGTTTAGCGGTTGCGGTCTCCTTCGTGTCTTGGGTTACAAAGGAGGTCTTGAATTCGTTTTCGAAGTCGGCCCACGTGCCGTAGTCAGGCACGGCCATGACATCCCTTTTGGCATAGAAGGTTTCTGCCCACAAGGCAGCGGTGCCTTTAGTGAAATACGAAAGGGCGGAGAGGACTTTCTTTTCATTGGTGTCGTAGATGTGAGTGTTAATGCGCATATAGGCTTTAACGCTCAGAAGCCAGCGGTTGGCATCGGTAGGGGAGCCGTCAAAGGCGGAAGGTTGTCCAACCTTGATCTCAGCGGTCTTCATAGTCATGACGGTGGTAGGTGTGCAAGACGGCGGGCCCGAGGGGTTAGTTTGGACAGCGGTCTGAGGTTCAGGAATGAGGATAGAGTCCCACCAGCGACGAAAGAGAGTTGGGTGGTCATAAGGTTCCTTATTGGTAAGCTTCCTGAACTCGACGTGAGCTTCGGTAGGAAGGGAATCAAGGAAGTCTTCGTCGATCTGTGAGATTTCTTCTGCTTCCGATGGGGTACCAGATCGGGGTGGTTGATCGTCTGGGTCTTGGCCTAGGCGGGATATGCCGTGACCAGGTCCTCGTGTATCCGCTACGGGGTAGGGGTCGGCGAGGGATCTAGATTCTCTTATATTCCAAGCGTAGTCTGGTTGAGGATCTTGTCGCGTGATCAGATGATGGGGTACTCCTCCGGTCCGAGCAGTTGTAAAGGGACTGCGAGGGGTCGATGGGGGAGTCGTCTTGTCTGTTTGTGCGCTGGGGCAGGTTTCCCAGACGCGTCAGGTTTCGAAGTGGGTGTTCGGCTACTAGGTAGTAGGAACGTCTTAAGAAGAAGCTATTCTTTTGTTACGTGGGTTGTCGCAAGACAAGCCTCGCTACAAATAAAGGATTCTCACGTGGTCCTGGATAAGGGACACGCGAGGTCTATCCACGAATAGTACGTCCGCTCAAAGAGTGGGACGTCAACGACTCAGAGGCTGGAAGTCAGACGACTGAGGAGTCAAGCAGGTTAATGCAAGACAACGTAGAATAGCTTGAGGTAAGTACATGAATGTGCTACTGTTTATATACGCGGTAGTCTAGTAGGATATGAAATGGAGAACAATGGGGAGCCATTGTTCGATGCGTAAGTAACACAATGGGAACCGAGATAGTGGTAACGCTATTGTAATCCAAGTAAGGGGAACAATGGAACTGCGGACCTATTGACTGTAGATGAGTCGAAAGTCAAAGGTCTAAAAATACACAAGAGAGTTATCTTATCAGTAAAGGGCGCTTGGCTGATAAGATAGGCGCAACGCGACGTAATAGAGAAAAATCGTAACATTACCCCCGCACAAGATTCAAGTCACCAGACCTTGACCACATTAGAATCGGTCTCCCAAGGGAGTCCCGGTGCGTGAATATGCGTGGTGGTCGTATGGGTCATTGGTGGCGTAGTCAGGGAGATCTTCCTGCAAAGCGGCAGTGACGAAAGAGGCAGGAGGAGGGGTGGAAGGACAACGACGGTCCGGGCAGTTCCTCTGGTTGTGCCCTGGGGCAAATGTGCGGCAGATTGGACATTCGTACATCCGGCAGTTGATTCGAATGTGCCCGAGACGGCGACATTCGAAGCAGGTGGCGTGGTAGAAAGCGTGGGATGGGAGTAACACGGGTCCGGTCTGTGCTTCCCCAGCGAGGTCTCTAGTAATGCGTTCTTCGGCAGTCTCTGTCACTACAACATCGTAGCGGGACAGGCGTTCCTCGGTTTCCGCCATTGCGGACGCGATCTGGGCTCGGGTAAGCCCGAAAGCTTCCTCGGTACTTGGGGAGGAAAGAGAGGATGGGGTACCGGAGGAATTGGTGACGGTGCGTCCAGCATGTGAGAGAGGAACGAGAGATACTGGTTGGGATCGGCGGGGACGCGATCTGACAGGAACCGGTATTGGTTCGTCGGATGTGGAGGAATCTTCATCGTCAGGTACGACGATGGGGTTGCTAGCAGAGGAACCGACCGAGCCACTACTGGGGGAGGTGGAAGTCGGAGGAGACGACGCGGTGTTACTGGTGCATCGTACGATGGCCTGACGAATGGCGGTCAGGTCGTATCAGGTCATAGTAGTGGGAGGTCTTCGCGGAGTACTTCCTCCATATTTGTCGCTTCAATGCATGAATAGGACGGTTGGTCTTCATTAAAGGGGTTGGGATTCGAGGCGACGGCGATGGACTCGGGTAAGAACGTTCTCAAATCCAAGTTGGTGGAGGAGGTTTAAGAGTGCGTCTTCCTGACGACACCGAACTCCAGCGAGGAGCAGCCTAACCAAGTTTCGCTTGTTGATCTTCAGACCGGGCAAGGACATCGCAGAACATTTTGAGACGAAGGGTCTGCATTAGGGATTGATGGGCGCTCTGGAGGGGAGTAGCGTGCGAACTTGGTTGTCAATTTCTCGGGCAAGAGTGATGTCACGAAGGTCCCGAAGGACAGCGTGGTTTAAGTCCGACGGCGCGGTGCGCGGAGCCTTCGTCCGTATGGGGACGTATCGGTTGGTGTTTCGAGGGCGGCGAGACGATTGAGGACGAGAAGGAGTAGAATCACGGGAAGGCATAGTTCAAAGCAAAGGTTTTCGATAATTTTCTGAGGGGAAGATGTGTTGGATAACTACTCAGCGAGACTGAGGAAAAGCTTTGGGTCACGACCGCTTATAAGCCTTCAGAGCGTCGGGGGCATTCTTCAAGTGGGAAGGAGGTTCCCACGAGTTTTCAGACGATGGGTATCCTTTCCATTTGACTAGGAATTTGCGACGAGCTGCGGATCCACGATGTGAAATAATTTTCTCGACTTCCCATTGTTCTTCGGAATTAACCACATCAGGTGGTGGTCTTGTGAAATTCGGTCCATATTCGGGGGTTTCCCGATAGGACGATAATAGGGACGCATGAAATACGTCGTGAATCTTCCAGGTGACTGGTATTTTCAGTTGATAGGAAATAGGGGACAACACCTTGACAATTTCAAAGGGGCCTTCGCGTTTCAGGGCGAGTTTGCGACTGGGGTAGTTGAAATTGAGGTTTCTAGCCTCGAGCCAGACTCTGTCACCCAGTTTCCAGGGTACAAATCGAGAGGAAATTCGTTCTTTCATGATGTGGGCAGCGATTGCGTGAGCAGCAAGGGCTTCCTTCCTTGCATGGTCCAATGACGTCAGCCGATCAGTTACGGCGGGGATCGGTGTTTCTTTAATTAGTGTAGGGAAGGCTCGGGGCTCATATCCGAGCATCAGGAAGAATGGGGTCTTCTTTGTGACCGAATGTACTGCGGAGTTGTGGGCGTATTCTGTGAAGGGAAGGAATCGGGTCCAATCGTGGGGTTTGCCATCGCAGAAGATACAAAGATAGGTTTCGAGCTCTTGGTTAACTCATTCGGTTTCTCCGTCAGTCTGTGGATGATAGGCGGAGGAGAGGGCGAGGTCATAGCTAAGGATTTGTGCGAGTTCTTTAGCAAATCTTGAGGCGAACTGCGGTCCTCGATCCGAGATAATCTATTAACATACTTTGAAGCAGTATAACCATGTGAACAATCCCCTGACCTCCTATGTTGCTGTACAGTGCACAATTGTGTGTTTTTGATATGTTTTCTGAAGTCTCTGCAGTTTTTGGAAGCTTTCCCATGCCTTTTCATATGTTTGTTTCATCTCCCCAGCACTCAGAACTCACTCTATGGTCTCTAGATTTGATTAGGAGATACCTAGACATATTACATAGAGTCCCATCTACTTACATTTTAATAATTCCATACAGAAGATTTATGGTACCCCTATTAGTGAAAAATGCGAATTCTATCAGTAGCTACTCATTCTGGGGGCAGAGTACTATGCTCTCTATCTCCAAACATCATATCCCATGTGTTACATGACCCTGTGTCACTGCCCTGACCCCCAAGACTACTCCTGCAGGCCCCTGAGATCAAAAGGTGGCAGGAGGAGATGTGAGTATATACAGGCAAGGAGCCATATCCATGCCTTGGGCTCATACATATAGTACCTCTCTGGGGATACAATCTGGTGGTGCATATGTCCAGAATATCAAAACATCGCACCACTTTTATGTTTTTCACTCTAAATTGTCTACATCTCTGTAGAGCCTTTCAAGGACTCATTCAAGCGGTCAGATGGGCTGTATTACATGTATGTAGCATGTGTATGTATGTACAATAGGTCTACAGTAAGGGGATGGCCCCTGGTGAAGCAGGGAATGCAGGGGAGGGAAAGCAGAAGTTGAGATATTGACATATCCTAAAGTGGCTATGTTGTGGGAGTAGTGGCTGATTCTTTGGGCTTCTGACCACGTTTGGACACTTCTAATCACTTACATAATCTCCCTGAAGCGCTCAAAAAGGGACAGGCACCTATCAGCCACTCAGGCACTAGCTGACTTTGAAAAACTTCGCCCAGCCAGTTCAATCAGCTTATTGCTGGCCATCCTACAGTAAAAAACATATAAAAAAGTAGTAGTTTATGAACTAACACATGTATATACCCTAACCTACAACTCTAGAACAAGAACCAATAGGATGTGATGTAGTAATGAGCTGCTACAGTTTGAAAAAAGCGTGGGAGAGTGAGATATTGAGAAATGCGGACTAATTGGGACATGTTTAAAACATTTCCTGATTGAGATTGTCAAAAATGCGGACACTAGGGGCTGTTTACATAATCACAAAATAGGGGAGCAAGGTCATGCATGACATGAATAGGGGCCAAGGATTCACCATCTCAATGGTCATGCATGAAGAATATATAGGTGAGACCTCAGTAATATTGTAATTGTTCTTGCATGCCATGATTACTGCAAGTTAAACAAGTCATGCATGACTAGGCCAGCATCAGGTGAGTTGTCTATTACATATTTGTATTCTTTTAAACCTGGACACCACGGACTGACCCAAGAAAGTTAGTGGCTTTCATTGAGAGAAGGTGAATCATCTGATAGTGACTCTCATCGTAAAGTACATATCGATCTGGAAGAACTCCAGCTCCACCCTGCCGCTTGCATCTACGTCTGGGATCAGTGCCAGTCTTAGCGTGTCTCCACACGTGAGGTCTTTGACAGCCATCTGCTGTCCCCCGTCCAGCTGTTCCAAGGCAGTATAGTCGTCCCACACACCGAAGACGGTCCTTGGCGGTACAAGTGGAACACTCTCCACTCGGAGGTAAACTGGCACGTTGTACACCACATTTTGACGACAAATCGAAAGCTGAATAGTTCCTAAGACATCTTCGTGTGGTCTGTTATATACTCTCCACGTCCAACTATCAATTGGGTGCTCACCATCATCGATGGCCCACAGCTTGCAGGAAAACACGACTCGGCAAGGCATCCAGTACCGGGATTCGCTAAATGGCACCGCTAGTGATGCAATCGGCTCACCATGGTAGATCAAGATGGACTGGATGTTCGGCTTCTCTATGAGGGCCTTTGTGTGCGCCCAATACTCCGCTGTGTCCATGATACATCTGACTGCAAACACAGGAAGCTTGCAGCGGTCCACAAGAAGATGGTAGACTCGATCAACGTCGTTAAATGTTACTTTGGGCTGGGCCAATTTCCATTGGTAAGCTTCAGTGGCGTCACTATACCATGACAGTTCAGATGCCCATTCCAAGTTATCCAAGAACAGAGGATTCACATCCGAGAACTTGGCTCCGGAGTGTAACAAATACAAGACAATCACAGGATGAGGTTCCGGACGCTGGAGAATGATATACAGGGGGGTGTATCCCGCATTGTTTGGGGTATTCGCATGCCTCTGCAGGTCAAACCCTGCTTCTTGTAACAATTTCACCCTGTGTATGAAGTTGATGTCCGTCACGAAGTTTCCAATTTCTGCATAGCAAAGACGATGTAGAAAAGTATTCCCCTGGGCATCTGACTCTGCCAGTGTGATATCTGCATGCGGCGGAGTGAACCGGTCGAGGAGAATTCAAGAGATGGAAAGATATCCATTCTTGATTGCAGTTGCCAGCACTGTGAGACCCGATGAACCGGTGGCATGGAAGTCGCAGCCTTTCTCCAAGAGAAATAATAATTCCTCGACGGGCTCCCCCTCGTCTGGCACCAACCAGTGACGATGGTCAAAGTTGCTTGACAGGAGACAATGTAACGCGTTGTCGCCACGGATGGTACGCGCCTGGCAACTTGCACCATATGCTGTCACCAGACGAACGAGAAGTAACATCGCAGAACTACCTCTCCTGAAAAAATTCCCAGTGATACAATTGACGATGTCATGAGCATCAGGAAAATGTGTTTTGCTATATAGAAGGAGCCTTGTCTCTATAGAACTATAAGAGCATTTAGAGCAATTAGAGAGCTATATAGCTCTTCAGAGTTTAAGACTGACTCTTAAAGATCTTTAATTGCTGGTAAAGTTCTATTGTTGACTACTATTTACTTCACTGCTTATTCAATGTTTATTGATTGTTTGGCTATTATTTACTACACTTTATGTTGACTACTGTTTACTCCACATTCAGTAGTCAAAATACAGACACTGAGTTGACTGGTATATACTACACTTTCTGACAATATTCTCGTGGGCCCCGCACGAATATTGCTGAATCCTGCTATGACATCGATGTGGGCCCCCCGTGTGTTGTCGGACATTCTGACAATATTCTCGCGGGCCCGCACGAATGTTGCTGAATCCTGCTATGACATCGATGCGGGCCCCCCCATGTGTTGTCAAAGATTTCAACAATATATTGGCGGGCCCACGTGAATGTTGCTGAAGTCTCCTATGATATCTACGCAGGCCCTCCCATGTGTTGTCAAATATTCTGACAATATATTTGTGGGCCCACACGAATGTTGCTGATGTCTCCTGTGAGATCTACACGGGCCCTCCCATGCATTGTCCAATATTCTGACAATGTCTTGGCGGGCCCGCACGAATCTGGCTCAATTCTCCTATGATATCTACACAGGCCCCCCCATGCATTGCAAACTATTTCAAGGAAATACCCGCAGGTCCACTCGTACGTTTCAGAGTTTAGCTAATGAAACTAGTACGGGCCTGTCCATATGTATACCAACTTTCATATACTAGCAAGTTCATATTGGGCTTGGATCATTGCCGGGCCTGCCCATGCTTTCCCCACCACTGAATATACATGCCACGCGCCCGCGACGGGCCCTCCATATGCATTGTGAAATTGTCAGGGCGGGCCAGCCACATGGAACGTGACAACATGACCACATTATGTGTTACCTAGTAGTATTCTGGAACTTCCCAGATAGACCTTTCAGCCATGCTGGGATTACCCACATGACTTCTGGGTATTCCCAAGTGACCTTCTCATAATGTACACATTACCCCCGCACAAGATTCAAGTCACCAGACCTTGACCACATTAGAATCGGTCTTCCAAGGAGTCCCGGTGCGTGATATGCGTGGTGGTCGTCATGGGTCATTGGTGCGTAGTCAGGGAGATCTTCCTGCAAAGCGGCAGTGACGAAAGAGCAGGAGGAGGGGGTGGAAGGACAACGACGGTCCGGCAGTTCCTCTGGTTGTGCCCTGGGGCAAATTGTGCGGCAGATTGGACATTCGTACATCCGGCAGTTGATTGAATGTTGCGACGACGCCCGACATTCGAAGCAGGTGGCGTGGTAGAAAGCGCGGGATGGGAGTAACACGGTCCGGTCTGTGGCTTCCCCAGCGAGGTCTCTAGTAATGGCTTCTCGGCAGTCTCTGTCACTACAACATCGTAGCGGGACAGGCGTTCCTCGGTTTCCGCCATTGCGGACGCGATCTGCTCGGGTAAGCCCGAAAGCTTCCTCGGTACTTGGAGGAAAGAGAGGATGGGTACCGGAGGAATTGGTGACGGTGCGTCCAGCATGGAGAGAGGAGACGAGAGATACTGGTTGGGATCGGCGGGACGAGATTGACAGGACCGGTATTGGTTCGTCGGGATGTGGAGGAATCTTCATCGTCAGGTACGACGATGGGGTGCTAGCGAGGACCGACCGAGCCACTACTGGGGGAGGTGGAAGTCGGAGGAGACGACGCGGTGTTTACTGTGCATCGTACGATGGCCTGACGGAATGGCGGTCAGTCGTATCAGGTCATAGTAGTGGGAGGTCTTCGCGGAGTACTTCTCCATATTTTCGCTTCAATGCATGAATAGGACGGTTGGTCTTCATTAAAGGGGTTGGGATTCGAGCGACGGCGATGGACTCGGGGTAAGAACGTTCTCAAATCCAAGTTGGTGGAGAGGTTTAAGAGTGCGTCTTCCTGACGACACGAACTCCAGCGAGGAGCTAGCTAACCAAGTTCGCTTGTTGATCTTCAGACCGGGCAAGGACATCGCAGAACATTTTGAGACGAAGGGTCTGCATTGGGATTTTGATGGGCGCTCTGGAGGGGGAGTAGCGCGCGAACTGGTTGTCAATTTCTCGGGCAAGAGTGATGTCACGAAGGTCCCGAAGGACAGCGTGGTTTAAGTCCGACGGACGCGGTGCGCGGGCCTTCGTCCGTATGGGGACGTATCGGTTATGGTGTTTCGAGGGGCGGCGAGACGATTGAGGACGAGAAGGAGTAGAATCACGGGAAGGCATAGTTCAAAGCAAAGGTTTTCGATAATTTTCTGAGGGGAAGATGTGTTGGATACTACTCAGCGAGACTGAGAAAAGCTTTGGGTCACGACCGTTATAAGCCTTCAGAGCGTCGGGGCATCTTCAAGTGGGAAGGAGGTTCCCACAGAGTTTTCAGACGATGGTTCATCCTTTCCATTTGACTAGGAATTTGCGACGAGGCTGCGGAATCCACGATTGTGAAATAATTTTCTCGACTTCCCATTGTTCTTCGAATTAACCACATCAGGTGGGTGGTCTTGTGAAATTCGGTCCATATTCGGGGGTTTCCCGGATAGGACGATAATTAGGGACGCATGAAATTACGGTCGGTGAATCTTCCAGGTGACTGGTATTTTCAGTTGATAGGAAATAGGGACAACACCTTGACAATTTCAAAGGGGCCTTCGCGCTTTCAGGCGAGTTTGCGACTGGGGTAGTTGAAATTGAGGGTTTCTAACCTCGAGCCAGACTCTGTCACCCAGTTTCCAGGGTACAAATCGAGAGAAATTCGTTCTTTCATGATGTGGGCAGCGATTGGCGTGAGCAGCAAGGGCTTCCTTCCTGCATGGTCCAATGACGTCAGCCGATCAGTTACGGCGGATCGGTGTTTCTTAATTAGTGTAGGGAAGGCTCGGGGCTCATATCCGAGCATCAGGAAGAATGGGGTCTTCTTTGTACCGAATGTACTGCGGAGTTGTGGCGGTTTCTGTGAAAGGGAAGGAATCGGTCAATCGTGGGGTTTTGCCATCGCAAGAAAGATACAAAGAGGTTTCGAGCTCTTGGTTAACTCATTCGGTTTCTCCGTCAGGTCTGTGGATGATAGGCGGAGGAGAGGGCGAGGTCATAGCTAAGGATTTGGCGGAGTTCTTTAGCAATCTTGAGGCGAACTGCGGTCCTCGATCCAAGATAATCTATTAAACATACTTTGAAGCAGTATAACCATGTGAACATCCCCTGACCTCCTATGTTGCTGTACAGATGCACAATTGTGTGTTTTTGATATGTTTTCTGAAGTCTCTGCAGTTTTTGGAAGCTTCCCATGCCTTTTCATATGTTTGTTTCATCTCCCCAGCACTCAGAACTCACTCTATGGTCTCTAGATTTGATTAGGAGATACCTAGACATATTACATAGAGTCCCATCTACTTACATTATATAATTCCATACAGAAGATTTATGGTACCCCTATTATGAAAAATGCGAATTCTATCAGTAGCTACTCATTCTGGGGGCAGAGTACTATGCTCTCTATCTTCCAAACATTAATCCCATGTGTTACATGACCTGTGTCACTGCCCTGACCCCCAAGACTACTCCTGCAGGGCCCCTGAGATCAAAAGGTGGCAGGAGGAGATGTGAGTATATACAGGCAAGGAGCCCATATCCATGCCTTGGGCTCATACATATAGTCCTCTCTGGGATACAATCTGTGGTGCATATGTCCAGAATATCAAAACATCGCACCACTTTTATGTTTTTCACTCTAAATTGTCTACATCTCTGTAGAGCCTTTCAAGGACTCATTCAAGCGGTCAGATGGGGCTGTATTACATGTATGTAGCATGTGTATGTATGTACAATAGGTCTACAGTAAGGGGATGGCCCCTGGTGAAGCAGGGAATGCAGGGGAGGGAAAGCAGAAGTTGAGATATTGACATATCCTAAAGTGGCTATGTTGTGGGAGTAGTGGCTGATTCTTTGGGCTTCTGACCACGTTTGGACACTTCTAATCACTTACATAATTCTCCTGAAGCGCTCAAAAAAGGGACAGGCACCTATCAGCCACTCAGGCACTTAGCTGACTTTGAAAAACTTCGCCCAGCCAGTTCAATCAGCTTATTGCTGGCCATCCTACAGTAAAAACATTATAAAAAAGTAGTAGTTTATGAACTAAAACATGTATATACCCTAACCTACAACTCTAGAACAAGAACCAATAGGATGTGATGTAGTAATGAGCTGCTACAGTTTGAAAAAAGCGTGGAGAGGGAGATATTGAGAAATGCGGACTAATGGGACATGTTAAAACATTTCCTGATGAGATTGTCAAAAATGCGGACACTAGGGGCTGTTTACATAATCACAAAATAGGGGAGCAAGGTCATGCATGACATGAATAGGGCCAAGGATTCACCATCTCAATGGTCCATGCATGAAGAATATATAGGTGAGACTCAGTAATATTGTAATTGTTCTTGCATGCCATGATTACTGCAAGTTAAACAAGTCATGCATGACTAGGCCAGCATCAGGTGAGTTGTCTATTACATATTTGTATTCTTTTAAACCTGGACACCACGGACTGACCCAAGAAAGTTAGTGGCTTTCATTGAGAGAAGGTGAATCATCTGATAGTGACTCTTCATCGTAAAGTACATATCGATCTGGGAGAACCCAGCTCCACCCTGCCGCTTGCATCTACGTCTGGGATCAGTGCCAGTCTTAGCGTGTCTCCACACGTGAGGTCTTTGACAGCCATCTGCTGTCCCCCGTCCAGCTGTTCCAAGGCAGTATAGTCGTCCACACACCGAAGACGGTCCTTGGCCTATTGACTGTAGATGAGTCGAAAGTCAAAGGTCTAAAAATACACAAGAGAGTTATCTTATCAGTAAAGGGTGCTTGGCTGATAAGATAGGCGCGACGCGACGTAACAGAGAAAAATCATAACAAATAGTGGGGGTCAGAGTGAGCGATTTTGGCGTGATTCTGGGCATGATGCAAAGTACGATTCTAACGTCAGAATCATGTGAAAATCACCAACCACCTTGACCACCCCAATCTCAACTCGGATTCTGAGATGATTCACCGCAGACATGATAAATACCTCAAACAACTTAGCATCAGGAAATCCTCGACCCCATGATTTTTACTTAAAGTCCATTTTCGTAAGCATTAATGTGAGAAAAGCAGTTTTCCATGTCCAACCCGCCCCCATGTGAATAAGGCCATGTATATTATAAATAATGCAAAATAATGAGTCTCGAGCTTACAACTCATGGACACTCATTAATACCATTGATGTGCCATTAAACAGATCAGGGTAAAAGAGAAAAAAGGCGTCCTAAATGCATTGTGCTGCCAATCAATAAGTGTAAACTACACGACAATAGGAGGTTAATGGTACATCGAAGTAGTGATTATTGAAGGGGGAGGATGGGAATGGGAATAATGATGCAAGAAGGCCGGATCTCTGGAAATTCGCAACAGACGTGTGGATGGAGCTAAAAGTGCACGGTGTGAATTGTGCTGAGGATCTATGTTGAAAACCAACACAAACCAACAGCCCAGACCCTAGCGGAACTGTCGTTGAATGGCCGGTGTCTGGTTGTTCGGGGTGGTAATGATATTCCTGGTCGAGGAGTAGGAGAGGGGTTGATAGTGGTGAAGAGGGGTGAAGTCCTCTTGACTTCGAATGATGATGATGTAAGCGTAGATAGGATAGGGGTGAAGTCCTCTAGACTTCAGATGGCGATGATGTAAGCGTGAGATGAATAGCAATGAAGTCCTCTTGACTTCAGATGATGAATAGATTTAGCCTACACTGAGGCTAGACGAGGAGAATAGATGATGAATGAGACCTTGACTTGAACAAGGTAATTGATAATCGAGTGAATTCTTGGGGAATTGTACTGTACTTTACGAGGAAAGTAGGTAGGTTTATATACTACTGGAGACTTTGTACGCTCATGCATACCAATGGCAGCGAAAGAGAGTGATGAGTAATAAAGAGAAGAATATTAGTAAGCAAAGGAGAGAAATTAGTCAGCTTGACTGTGCACAACTGTGCATGGCTATGCTTCTGAGTAAGCAAAGTGGGGCTCCTGAGTAATCAAGGAGAGGCTGAGTAAGGATGATGTAGTCGTGCAGTGTGTGTGCTGACGAAGTGGATGAATAAGAGAGGGGATGGATGATAGAGCATGATGAAGGATGAGTGAGCGAATGATGAAGTGCTGACTGAGCAAGGCAGGGTGGATGACTAAGCAGGCCAAGCTGTGTTGCCATAGACATGATGATGTCATCAGTATCCCAGTAGTGTCCCATGAGTGTCCCATCTGCGTCCTATGTCTCCTGTGTGCATGAACTCTGGTGTCCCTTGTACAGCTCTAGCTCCTCTGTGAGCGTGCAATGACTGAGCACTAATCAAAGCGAAGGAGTGGAGCTGAGATTAAGGAAGGTGATTGGGGAAGGGAATTCGTCCTGTCTCTGCTGAATGGAAGGTATGGGAGAGCGTACAGGTTGAATTGAGTCTGGGAGTTCATGCAAGTTGTCTGGCAGCCATGATGAGAGGAGGGAATATTGCAGCTGGCGAAATCTGGACAACTGGATGAGAGAGCGAGGGATGTAGACAGTGCAGGATGGAGGGAGAAATTCTCCATATGCTGATTGGAGAGGGACAACGTGGAGGATGATATGTCTTTGATGAAGCCGTATGACTGACTTGATAGAGCCGAAATAGATGCGCGTTTCAGTTGAGCTCTGGATGATGAGTCTTCGCCCTGTGTGAACAGGGAATGGTACAGCAGGGGAAAATGATGTGATGAGCCATGCTGGCATTGACTGGTCGTCAAGTGGCTGGCTGATGGCATGCGCATAACCATTAGATTGGGCGAACTTGTGTATCCAGGAAGCGCTTGATGGCAATGACATATTGGCATGATGGGAAATGAATGGTGATGGCAGGTGTGATGGAAAAGAAGTCAGATGGCAAATGAACGGCAAATGAAAAACATGTGTCACTGCTGGCATGGGCACTTAAGCTTTGCCGCCTTCTAGTTGAGCGAAGCGAGGATCCTTCTATTTTGGAAGAGAAGATCGGATCAGCAGGATCTTCGCCGGGATGACATAATGTTGCAATGTTGAATGTGTAACTCGTCAATTTTCTTCTTCTTGACCACTGTCGCTTGCCTCCAGTGTGAAGGATGACTGCATTATTCTTGGTGTCGTCTTTCTGCACTTGATGTATGCCTTCTTCATCATCATAGGTCCAGTGCAATGCATGAAAACAACGTTCTGTTCTCATCGTCTGCACTTGGCGTATGCTTGCATCGTATCTTCTTCATTCGTAGTTCATGCTCACATCACCAACACTCTTGGTATGTGACAACGCATGGGGCTAAAAACGCACTGGTGGCACCAAAAACACATGCACAGGGCTGAAAATGCATTGCCATGGGGCCACACATGCACTGACGAGGTCGAAAACTGGCGGACAGGGTGCATGTGGCTGAAAATGCACTAGTAGGGCTGAAAACGTACGGGTGAGGCTAAAAACGCACCGGTGGGGTCGAAAACAAGAAGGCAGGTGTGCACTACAGGCCTGTCCGGCAGATTGAAGGCACAGGTGAGCATTTTGAGGGCATGTGAACCATTTTGGGTGTTGGTGTGCAGTTTCGAGTGCGGCACGCTGTTGCAAGCACAGTTAGTAAGTTAAGGTGTTTCGGGCTTGTGTAGGTCGAGTGAGATGAAAAACCAATGCAGTGTGTTGGTGAATGCTCGAATGCTCGAACACTGATGTGGCCTGTCATGTGACCTCATATTTTGAAAATTTGATGAAGTTTGTGCTATTAGGAAAAACATGTACTACAACTACAACTACATTTTTGAACAGTTTTTTTTAATGCTTTCGAGTTCCCATTTGTTCAGTCCTCACCATGTTAACATTGGACCCACCACACCAAAAACGACCCAGTGATATATCAAAAGTGGACCCACCTCAAAAATGGATCTTTTGCATCAAATCAGGTCCACAGCGTCACTTCAACAACGACCCCACCATCTCAAAGCAGACCTGATGTCTTGAAAATGGACCTGTTGAAAACGGACATGCCACCTCAAACATGGACTTGCCACCTCAAAAACAACCCCACCATCTCAACAGCAGATCCGACGAGTTGCAAATGGGCCCATCACCTCAAAAACAACTCTGCCATCTCAGAAGTGGACCTGAGATGTCAAAAACAGACCTATCACCTCAAACTCACTGCCTCGAAATGGATCCTGTCGCCTTGAAAACAACCTTGCCATTCATGCCAGGGAATCTTCACCACCATTCACATGATACCTTTCGTGCTTACTACGTCAACAAGTATGCTGACCACCATGCATTTGAGATCGTATTTTAGTCTTTCTAGTACTGTGCATTAATTGTAGAATGTGAAGTCCATTAATTTAAAAAGTCCACTTTGACGCATTATTGTCACTCATTGATCTCATTTTTCTCATTGTACAACTTGCCGGAATTTTGTGTAGAAGTTACCATGTCATTTAAGTGAGATAATGGTGTTCATGGACTCTGTGTTTTGCTGATGTAGAATATACTTTGTTTTATCTCCTTTTGAGTTATACTGCTCCTCCAAATGCCTCGACGAATGCAAAGGCAAGCCAAAGGCCAAAACCTGATCACCTTTGCCTTACAGGTCACAAACATGCAGGCAAAACATCATTTACACTGTCGGAAGAAGCTCCAAGAGCACACTGGTGATGAGCACTTGCTGGCCTTGCTGGTACCATCCTCGAGCAGCACGCTCGGGAGTGCTGGTGCATGGTCTTGCATGCAGTGCTTGTACTGACAGTCTTCTTTGGCCTCTAGGTATCCTGGCTGATCCTCCATCTGCACGTGGTCATCCTTCACAAGCTCCTCAACCTCATCTATGATGTCCAAGTCAGTAGCACCATGACCTTTACTTGTGCACCCCTTCTCGACTGGTTTCTTCACTCCTTTACTATGGTTTTCGGCTTTGGTTTGAGCAGCCTGTGTGACTTTTGGAGGCATGATTTGGTAGTATATAGCGTAGATATGATCTTGTTTGTCTTCTGTTATGTGTTCGGTTGCTGCCTAATGCCGTGAGTAACAAACAGTCACATGAGCACGTACTCATGTGACGACTAGCTCGGTTGACTTGTTATCCGAGCATACAATGACCACGCATGGTCAAGGGAGCGGGGATTGATACTCCGAGGTGTCGCCTAGCTTACGAAGCGTAGGTTCTAACCAAGAGGAGACTCTTAAGTACACAAGTTAATGGTACAGGAGTAGATTGGTATATCAAGCTGGAGAGCCAGCAATACAAGTTATCTAGGTTATATACTGTAAGGTAGACAGTGATATAATGGGAGAACAATGGTGACGCATTGTTCGACAAACATGGGGAACAATAGTAAGGTATTGTTAGCCATCAAGGAAACAAGTCATATAGAAGCGATCAAATGGAAGGCTGATATATGAAAGGAGAGAAGCATACGCCAGATATGGGGAACAATGGAGATCACGAAGGGCGTAGCTTGTAAGACTGATAAGGGGAACAATAGAGAGCTATTGTTCCACAAAACGGGACGTGATCGACAGTGGAAGATCTAGAGAAAGCCGGCGATCCAATGTTAATACAAATGGAGAAAGGAGTCACGGTTATCTTATCAGTTAAGAGCACTTGGCTGATAAGATGTCGTTCATAAAAGAAAAAGAATAGGCACCACACGAGCGTCTAAGGAAAATCGTAACATCTTCAACTCGGACTGCAATAATATTGTCACTGTCAGTGATATTCTCATATTTTCTTTATTTTGTGTTTGCAATCATTCTACTCTTGAATCGCGATGCAGAATCGCGAGAAGCACCTCCAAAGCCGATTCAACGATTCAGTGCAATCCAGGGTTTCACACGATCCTGGCCATCCATAATCATACTTTGCGTCGTGTCCAGAATCGCACCAAAATCGCTCACTCTGACCCCCACTAATACTATTCTTCAAGTGGTCTGTCCTTGAAAACTAATAAATCATATAGTGAAGCGATCTGATTCCCCTAGGAGAAATTGAGCTGCGAAATGACGAGTAGAGAGTAACAGCAATATATACCTTGCACTCCAAAACATCTATCACATCTCCAGGTGGTCGGCAACTACATGGCACTTACGGCCTGGATTGCGCAGTCCAAAGACTTGTACTGCTCGGCGAGGTCGCTATAAATTCTTTCGTGTGGTTCACATTAAAGCAAGGTCATCAATCAAGGACTAGACCTACTCCTTAAAGTGAGCAAACTCGTCTTCCAGCTCGCACACAACCCTAGCGAGCACAGTTTGGGGGGGGATCTCCACTGGCCTGAGTGTGCCGCCATTTCGATCCATCCGTTGGAGTATTTCCTCGACAGTAGGGGCACCTCCGGGACCACTGCGGACCTCTCGCACGCAATCAGGCCCAGGGTCCATACCCTCACCAGTACCTTCGTCATTATCCTCCTTGTGTTGAATAGATGCGTGCTGATTGCTCCCCTCTCCATAAACACCACGACTGTGGTAATGGGACCGAGGACCTTTGCACATCCGGCAAGAATTTGCGTTGTGGCGTGGCGCAGCGAAGAACAACCGCTCCATACGTTTTGAGTTGATGCTAAGGAAGGAAGATTGGACACAACAGCATCATCCGTCAATTTTGCATCCTGACTTCGGACCTGCGGGTGTGAACTTGTGCTGCTCTTGACAGACGATGGGGCTGGAGAACTAGGACGAGCTTCGGGCACATGTGTGCCATACTGGGACCGCGCAGACCATACCACCGACACACGTTCTTCGGTATCTGAGCCGTCTTCCGCAAATAACGCAGCATGAGAGCTTTGAACAGATGAACAAGAAGCATTAGATGCTCGCTCAGAACGACGTTCGTCTAGGTCCGCAGATATTCGGTCGAGTCCTCTCGGTCGATGAATCGCCGAACTGAAGGTGTAGGAGAACGGACGGCAGAAGGTGAAGGAGCCCGGGAATGATTCAAGTGGGCAGGGGTGGCTGAGCGACCGATGTATGCCGAGTTAGACTTTCCAGGGATCACATTGTCCAAGCTAGGATCCGCGGCAGGGACAGCCGCCGAGTGGTCAACTGCCTCATTCAAAGCTCCCTCCCGCACTTGACGTCGCTCGTTGAGGCCCTCTTCCACCACCCCACGGAGGACCTCGATTTCACTGGCGAGTCTTTCGACTTCGGTCCTGGGCTGGTTAATTTCTCGCGTTCTTTCCGTCAAGCAAAGAGCGTCTGACTCGCGGAGACGACGAAGATCCTCCAGGAGTTGCTGCTGAGAGGACAAATCAGAAGTAACGCGGGTAAGATGGGTCCTCAACGTCGTGATAAGTGCCTCTAACGCTGTGAAATTGTCAGGAAGGAAGCGCATTGCATGAGCTGAATTGTAATACATACCTTTTTTCTCCTCGACGATCACGAAATACTTCGACGCTTGTATAATATAATTCATAAGCTACCACTTCCATCCACAAACATTTCCATCTTCATCTGCAACAGACTCTTGTCGGGACAGCTGACTATAGCACTATATGCATGCTATATACACCAAGCAAATCATTTTTTCGACTGTCTTACTTTTTCCTATTATCAGCCTCACTGGTCAAATCCCCCAATGCTGTGCACTGCCTCAACCAGTCGTCGATATTCCCGCAGCAGCTCCCCGACCTCCGACACCTTGATATCCTGCTCTGTACATTCCAGGAGACGACGATTCGGACGTGGCAGTCGAATCGACATCATTGGTGATGGAGTGGGAAATGACATGAGTCCATCAACTCGACTGGCCGGGGGCAGACTTTGATGTCCTTTCAGAGAATTTGCCTCGTAGAAATTATGAGTAAGCTTGGTATCAAAGAAGTGCAACGAAACTCGAAACCTGTGATACATCGCTTTGTGGCCGCCTGGACAGTCCATGCGTTAAACGACCCGTCAAACTTTGCCTGCTTTGTGTCTCCTGGATCTGTCGCTTCGTTTTCACGCTGCTCAGCATGCTTTCAAAACTCTTAATGCTCCTCGCGTCGTGGACGTCTTCATCTTCGCCACTGTCTTCTCTGTCGCTCTCGGAGTCGTCATCTGTCTCCTCGGATTCTGACGCCGCCTCGTCACCATTCTTGTCGGATTTCAACGATGGTGGACGAGATGTCACCTCGACGAGTTCACGTTGCCCGTCATCTTCAGCATTACCGACAGCTTTTACTCTCCCTTGACCAGGTAACGACGCAGTGAAGCCCGCAATTGAAAACCCACTTTCGCGGCGCAGAAGACCCAAGCCCGGATGGACGCTCCATAGTGCAGGGTCAGAGTCAACCGGCCCAACTACAGGAGCTGTGGTGGTGGTAGTCTGTCCTGGCAAGAGCGCTCGGAGGACGCCAAACGAAGAATCGACGACACCTGAGATAACCTTGTTGGCAGAACCGGTGATAGCGTCCACGCCTTGTCCTACGCGGCCACGCAGACTGTCACCCTGAATGGTTACGGGTGTGTCAAGAGCCATGTTTTGCCTTGTAATGGGGATCGGTGTCAGATCTGCTGTGCTGTTGTAATAACGAGGGTAAATGAGCATAAGAACAACCCCGACGAGAGTGCGTTACGTACCTTATGACTGTTCGTTCACTTTCTCCCTACCCCGAGAGCCCCTAGGTCGATATTCTCTAGAAACTCGGCGTACTGCCATCAAGTTTATAAGGCAATAGCTCTCCTCTCCGCCGAAGGACTGGTTGCGAAATCGTTGGGTGAAAAGTAGGTGGTGAGACAAGTCTCGCAGGGTTGGCTTTAACGACGGAGAGTATTATAACCGGCAGTAGCACATCCCCAGAAACGGGTGAAGACGTCGATGAGGCAACGATTTCAGGATGAGGGGATGAAGCTCGGACGGACATATAAACTATCAGGTGAGGCTGACAGCTCTACTGGTGGTAAGGATGAACTCTGGCTCTCTTCTGGTCCCGATATTGTGGCAGCGGGAATGTCGACTGAAGAAGAAACGGGCGCCGTCGATGGAGAGGCGGTGCTATCAGTAAGTTGAGCAGTACCGGAAGGAGGAACAGCAGCAATCTTGTTGTCGCTGTCACCGCTCCTTAAACGAAGGGGTGGAATTTTCGAGAGTCCCTCTATCTCAAGTCAGTGTTGATACACGCACATCGAAGATGGCGACACGAACCAACCACAAGTTTGTGAGCTGAGACGAGCACAGTCGCCTTGTCATGCGGGGAGCGACTGGCGAGATTTAATTGAGCTAAGGCTGCCATAGCAGATCAGGAGGCAAGCAACTTCAAAGGAAGTCTAAACTCCACGTACTTGCACCACAGGCTTGGACGACTGCGTCAAGTTCCTCGCGATCGACATCACCTACATCAACGTCGAGATGCTCCAGACCCAAATCCAGCATGTTGAGCGCAGCTATTCGACTTGAAAGAGCTTCATCGTGCGACGCATCATCAGAAGTAGATGGAACAAATAGTCTGCATGCTGCGGATGAGCTTACAACAATGACCCACGGGATCTATCCATACCTGTCGTAGAAGATTGTGCACAATATCGTTTCAATGGTTTCGAGGATGTCGCGTATCCGGACGTCGCAATGTTCTTTCTCCTCAACTCGCTCGTTACCATGCGAATGGCTTCCTGCGTCATCCCTCGTTTCCCCCGCGAACGCCTGGGCTCCGTTCCTAAGCTCTGCTTCAAACGCGCGGTAAAAGTCCTGAAATTTCTCTGAAAGTTCTTCGGGTTCATCCTGCATATTGTTGATGGCGTACATGCTCTTGTTTGAACTGCCCCCAATATCGTGTAGCTTCTTCTTGGCAGCAGGCGCCGTGACGAACGGAAACAGGGGGAGAGCAAAGCTTTGTACCCGTTCCATGACCCAGGGAGATTGATCATTCAGTGCAACAGCGATCTCGGCTTTCAGTGCGCTCACGATCTCCTCCGAAACATCCTTTCTGGATATTGAGGTCGCAATGGAAAAGGCCGAGACCTCGATAATATGCTCGACATCGGCCGACGAAGGGACAATTGGGGTGGCAATGGGAGGGAGCGGTGTCGTGCTTGCTGGGGGTGTAGATGGTTTCTGACCAAAGAGCGACGCAAAAGGCATGGAAAGCCGGGATGACGATGCTTGCGTAGATGTTGGCCTAGCATTTGGACGTGGGGGAAGCGGGGGCTTGGAGGCTCGTGGTGGAAGCGGTAAGGATGCACTATATGCTGGCAGAGTAAAGGAAGGGTACGACGATTCCGGGGGATAGGAAGGTAGAGGAGGCAAAGCGGCAAGTAAGGAGGCGCGTAAGGAGGAAGATGCGACGAGGTCCTGGAATCGTTTGGTGGATCGTGGCAGAGTTGACCGTAGGGTCAGTACATCACTGCAAGGAATATATCAGCGATGTAGCAGTGTCTAATACGGGACGACAACCAACTTCACGAGCTGTCCTCGTAAACCAGATAGGGTGACCACAGCGGTATTATTCCTGGATGTAGTATCACATATGATGGTGTGATCCTTGACAAATTCAGGCGTGATTCTTTCATGACCCGGGTCTTGTTCCAGTGGGAGAAGCAAAGATGCCTATGGAAAATCGGGAGTTAACCAGATTGATTTGACTGAGGTTCGAGCCATTGGACGTACTTTTCCCTTGGTAACAGCAGCCCAAATCTCAGACCAATCCTCGGAAGTATTCCCTTCGTACGATATCTTCTCAAGTATAGCCCATCCCAGGGAACCCGTGTCAAGGCCGATACCCTGTGCAGCAGCCTTAAGGTTCATAAGCTGAAGTTTGCCAGTAGCACCGCCATAGGACTGAGGCTGTTGGGCTGATGGGGAGACGGGTGGCTGCGCGGTGGTACTGGTTGTGGCTGGTCGTTGTCGTGGAGTGTAAGGGACATACTTTGAGTTCGAAGTATGGGATCCGGTGTCCGGGGTTGGACTGGGTAGTTGAGAAGACGTGCCCGTGACAGATGGGCCCGGGGAGAGGAGTGGGTGGGTAGTGATGCTCTCGCGGGAACCTGATCGAGCAACGGTTGAGCCTTGAGCCCTGCCGATTGAGGATGGAGGAAAGGTGTGTTCATGTCTGACGGACATATTGTGCTGGTGTTCGCTGCTGATGGTTGGGTTAGAGGGTTTTAGCCGTAGGAGAGGGATCTGGGCAAGGTGATTGGCGTCAGAGTCTGTCGAGAATTATCACTGTAGTCGGTGCTTCATGTGAGAATTATCGGATCGGGACTCTCAGGAAATACAGAGGATCAAGTGGTGTAGAATTTCTGGTCGTTCGAATGCGACATACATGTACTTGAGAGGAAGTGGTAGGGTACCTAAGCTAACGCGCGGCAAGACCAGTCCTTTTCATTCCACTGCCTCACAGGTTACAGTCTTTGTGATGCTTTCAGTCACGCTAGGGCACCATTGATTTGTTGGCATCTCCTTGGTCTCCATGTCTTCCTCTCATCTTCGCCAACCTGACCCTAGTTACATGGGCAAGAATGGTTTTCGGGAAAGCAACGTTCCCGTTGGCAAAGACCACCCGGACGATGTCACCCTCAGGAATCATCGTCTCGCACAGTATATATTAGCCACCAAGGGATCCTACCTTCCATCGTAAGTCCTTCACCATGCATGGCGTAGTCATCAATTGTTCTGAGCCCAAGGCTTGATCCAGGCCTGAGACTTTGAGAGAGTTAGGAGGAACACCTGCCCAGTCGCTCGAAACGGTTGAGAAACTCGAGGAGAAAATGAAAGAGCTCAAGGAACAGCATGACAAAGACCTCGAAAACCTTTTCGCTTTCCAGGTCGCGGAATACTACCAGGAACTAATTGATCACCGAAGGTGCTACGACGACTCAACTTACATGGACATTGACGAAGCATACCATGACCAGGTCGAATTCAATCAAGCCTTGCAGGTGCGCCTTACGTTCTCACCGTGCCATGGGCAAACACTCACTTCACCAGAGCCTCGATAAAGAGATGCGACAGCTGGAGCATTTCAAGCGCGATATGGATGACGGACTGTCTGAGCTACGATACACACACCTAAATACACTACTCAATCTCTCCCGCCAACACAACAGCCTCAGAGCCCGCGAAAAGGACGCGCGCAGGAAGCGCGATGCATGGTTCCCACAGACCATACCACAGTATAATGAGATCACCGATCGCGATGTTCAACTGCGCGTCGCAAGGTACCTCTGGTCCTCCGAAACAGAACAGGAGAAGATGAGAGACGAGTTCGGTTGGCCGTACAGAATTGTGCAGCCGCTGCATTCCATTTACAAGTCAGACGTAGGTGTTTTCTTCTTATCTGTCCATTGACAAAGCCTCTTCAATCTATTCACTTGCACAGACCACCTTCCAAGACGCGATCAACGACACTATGAAGGGTATACAGGTGTTGGATCCGAGGCGTAGAGTCGTCCAGACCGTTATGACATCACAAGAACCAGTATGGTCGAAATTCTCACCCATATCATGATCCTGTCACCTGTGCAAGAAGCTACGCCACTGCAATGCCCTGCCTCACGCGTTAGCGTCTGTGCTGTCTATCCTAGACAATTCATCCCCGCTTCCCTTACAAGTTATTACTGGCAGAAATAGTAGATCGTGCATTTGACAGCCAGCTGAAGGTCGTTATGTGGGCCTTGGAGCCTAGTCGTTTTTCGTTTTTCATTTAGTTGAAATCGTAGCACTAGTAGTAGACTCGAGAGCTGTGCTTTGGTTACCTAAACTCGATATACATTCAACACAGCCACAAAGGCGGTGGGTTGTCAAGTTGTTGTGATGAACTTGATTCACAGCTGGCATGATGATGATCGATCTACCTTGGAATGCGATAACTTTACCCTCATACTGTGCTCAGTTGTCATTAGTGCGGTCGAAATAACTCTTTGCTGTGACTCGCGGCAAGATACACTCAGGACCATGACGAAACACGCCTTGGATCAATCATTGACGCCAATTGGCTCTGCCCAGAAAGCACATGGAGAGCTCGTTCTCGGCCCTTTCCTCATATATAGGTCCATGGCCGGCAGCTGGTGTACATTTCCCCATCGTATGTACTGTGCCCTCATCTTGTTATAGTTCTCTTGTAGCTTATCTACCTTTCCATCGTCCGGTAATAGCGCCCACTGTGCATCTCCTGCAGCGTCTCACCATTGTTCCTCTGGCTCCCTTCCCTCATCCTCCCTAATGATGCCCCAATACCATCCTGCTGGACCAGGATCTCACACCCCTGTCCGGCAAAATTCTGTTGGAGTGAGTTTATCCCCCGCCCCTAAAACCTCGTCTAACAGCAGTAGTATCATGCGGACGTTAGTACGGCCGTGCACAATCTCATCCGTGCGATGAAGGGCATCCAGGACTCTCTTCGGCTCTGGAGCTCCCAACAAGCAACTCCCGAGCAGGTCAGCGACTGCTACATGCAGTTTGGTGTCGAGTTCAACATCATCGTGCGTGCATTCGAGGGGTATGACATCCCCACGAGGTAAGTTCACCGACCTGGTGTTCTCGTCTCTTTCCGCCAAGCTATCCATGGTTCGTGGCGTTATTGCACCCTTCTGATCACATTCATCAGTGACCTGCACGCGATTCCAGCAAGGCTTCGGACCATGCTGGAGGATTGCTTGGGTGAGGATCCCTCGCCGAACGCCTTGAAACAGTACATGCCCGAGGTCCGCCAGATATTTTACGAGCTCCTTCAGGGACTGCGATCAAAGCAATACGCTTGGCGCAATGCGCCTGGCCGTCCATCGATGACGCTTCCCAGCCAAAGCGAATAGACATGTCGGTCTTGATATGTGGACAGTTCGTCATAGGTCTTGCCGTGGGTTTGGCGCAGGCTCGCCGTTGAAAAGTATGTTCGTGCATTGGAGATACTTGCCTTCGTTTCCCTCCTTAGCAAATCTAAGTTATGTACTCCTTCTCGCATCTGGTGATGTGGGGCTATTTGCTATTGTAATTTCGGACTTGTCGTCGTTCGGTCACTTATTATATAATAATTGCAGATCCATAATATATCTTCAGCCTACATACATATCCAAGACACTGACTCGAGACGAATGCGAATGCACAAGTCGCCCAATCTTTGTAATTACAGTATACGGTTCTTGTTTTCCAGTCACCATGATGTAGACTAATCTTGGACGACCGGGGGCTCGGCTATGCACTCGATCTCAACATATCCCCAAAGTGAACGAGCTTCAACACCAATGCACGTCCTTGCAGGAATGGCCCCCTGAGTAAAGTACTAAGAATATTGATGGATCATGCCGTCAGCATCAGCCAGCACTCTGGCAGTTCGGGGTTGGGGTGTGCAATTGGTCGTTGAAGACTGATACTGATGTTAGATGAAAATAGGAGCAGTGCAATCAGCCAAGGCAACTGGCCCATTGTCATGATCTCATCTATCCTAACCATGTGATATGCGGGCCTAACTTGCCATTAGTATTGTATTAGCTTTGCCTTTCGAGTATCACTATCGCACTTGGCGTTTACAGACTTCATCGATGACATCCACCATTATTGATTCCCACTCGTTTCGAGAGCACCAACGCTATTTGTAAAGGTGCCCATGCTTGATACGATTCATCGGTCACCAGTCGACGTTGGCCCTCCTGAGCGTAGTCGGTCAAATCCACTCAATTTGTTTACAAAGTGAGTTACTAGTTCTACTTACCCACAATGCTACTGACCAGTGACGACCTTTTGCACGTCAGGAACAGGTCCTACTGAACTACTGTACAGTAATTGATTCACTGCTGGCGCGAGAGACATATCGATCCGCAGATTATGCGGCCCTCGAGAACTGTGTCACACGCACTTAGAAAAAGGACAAGACCAACGTCAGTCGAGGGAGAATAGTGGTATCCTAAATTGTCTAGAGAGACTAAGGAGACTAGGAGAAACCTCGTTCAAGTTGTTCAGTCAACCGTACTTAGGTTGAAACCGATCACGTGACCGGACGCGTCGCGTTTGAGCAAGCTGGTTCGCTTTTTCCGGCACTCGTGTCGTAAAGGATGTCGCTCTTACGGTCTTACCGCGACTGCACATCCACAGTTCTTCTACACAACCTTTTCTTCCTCCCCTGCCGTCCATCACAGGGCCCTTGAGGAACCAGCTTGCATCAACATCCATAACATTGACAGCAACAACGCCAACAGTCACCAGAATGAACAAACGGAAGCATGCAAACGAGGAGGATCTCGATAACGAAGCTCTCGATCAACCGAGGAAATTACCAGCTATCGGTACAAATACCAGCTCACGTCCTCTCGCGACCTCAAGGGCAACCCTCAACAGGCAGACCGCGCCGCCAGCCCGTCCCCCTTCACGTCAGACGAAACCCGATCCTCCAAAACTCACAGCGACACGCATGACGCGCGCTACGAGCGCACCTCCGAAGCCATCAACGGCTGTTGTGAGACCGGCAGGACGCGTCGTGTCTGGATCCATGCGCACGTTGAACACCGTTCGAGATCTCCAGAACCAGGTGCCTTCCTTCAAATCAACCCAAGGGACCAACGACTTCCGTCTCGCTCAAGACATGAACGCTGAACGTGCAGCAGTTGCAGAGCTCCAAGCGGACCATCGTGCTCTTTCTCGTGAACTGGCCTCTTCGAAGGCAATCGAGTTAGAAAAGCGCCGTCTGCTCGTCAATTCTGCAGACGAAATAGAGAAAATGCGTATGAAGCACGGGAGAGAAACGATGGAGCTCGAGCTGGAGGTCCAAAAGTGTGCAAGGAAAATTAGAGAGTTGACCGAGGAGCTCAGGCTGGCAAAGGAGGACTTGGACAGGGAGCGAGAAGCTGGAGCGACTCTTAGGTCGACCGTCTCGCATCAGTCAACAGCACAAATTACCCTCAATGCGCAAATCGATGCTCTTCAGGCGGAGAAAACGGCATTGCAGGCACAACTTGATGCGACAACTTCCAGGGTTTCACAACAGATACTCGACCAGGAGTACACGCAGAGACGAATAGCAGAACTGGAGGCGGAGGCGAGAGAAGCCGAGATGGTCCGCCGGAAGCTGCATAATATGGTCCTTGATCTTAAAGGAAACATTCGCGTATTTTGTCGAGTGAGGCCAGTGTTGCCTCATGAACTTGTTTCCCCATCCACAGGACTTGCCCGATCAGACGCATCGTCAGGCAGGAGCCCGAATCCTGACGATCAGGAAAAGGATATCATGGCAAATATCACGTTCCCGGACAAGGACCATAAGGAAATTGTGCTTACTTCCTTAAGCTCGAGCGCGATGGGTCCAAGAGCGAAGGGAAATTTACAATTTCTCCTTTGACCGAGTAAGTTCGTGTGCGTCAAGTTGTGATTTCACCGCTCATACTCGACCACAGGTTTTTGAGCCCAAATCAACCCAGGGCAACGTCTTCGAGGAGATCTCGCTTCTGGCCCAGAGCTGTGTGGATGGATACAACGTCTGCATCTTCGCGTATGGCCAGACAGGTTCTGGCAAGTCCTTCACCATGGAAGGTGGTACCGTGAGTACACCCGACTTCAGGAGAACGGTTTGTTAAGTTGCTTCGATAGACCGAGGCAACGATGGGTATGATACCCCGAGCTGTGAATGAGGTATTCAGAGCAGTGGAAGCACTGAAGAGTAAAGGTTGGGAGTACAACATGGAAGGTCAATTCCTCGAAATTGTATGTCCTTCCCCCTCTAGCCGGCTTTCACTAATATTCCACATGCATAGTATAACGAGACCATCAATGACCTGCTCGGGAAGGGCGAGTTTGATAAGAAGAAACACGAGATTAAACACGAGAAGACCGCGACAAGCGCCAGTACGCGAGTGACTGACGTCAACATAATGCCACTACACACGCCGCGTGAAGTCACGGCGCTCTTACGACTAGCAAATTCGCGGCGTACGGTCGCGGCAACGCTCATGAACGAACGTTCATCGCGGTCACATTCCGTGTTTACACTTCGTATTTTTGGAAACAACCAATACAGTGGGGAACGGTGCGAGGGGAGCCTCAACCTCGTCGATTTAGCTGGAAGTGAACGTCTGAACTCGAGTGGAGCTGCAGGTCACAAGGAGCGTCTGAAGGAGACGCAAAACATCAATCGCAGCTTGAGTGCATTGGGCGACGTCATCGCCGCGTTGGGGGAGAAGGGGGAGAAACACATTCCGTACAGGAATTCGAAGGTGGGTCGATCAACCATGCGTATCTTTCGTTTCTCTCCCTAATTGCGTGATCATGGGGATCTTCGGTAACATGTGCTGCTGTGCGCTGGTTTGCCTATGCAGCTCACTTACCTTTTGCAAAATTCATTGAGCGGTAACTCCAAGACATTGGTATGTATCTCATGATCTTGACTGTTTCTCATGCTGTGTCGCTCATGACCGGTATTTTGCCAAGATGATCTTGAATCTCTCTCCTCTCGCCACGCACTTCAGCGAGTCGCTGACATCATTGCGGTTCGCAACGAAGGTGAAAATTAACGTCCCTTGTAACACGGTTCATTTCATGCTCACGACATTACGCTATCGCAGGTCAATAACACCACCATCGGCACGGCCAAGAAGCAGGTCCGCGGTGCAAGCTGAAGAACCATAGCCCTTACTGTTTATTCGTGCTTTGTTCCTCGTGCTGGTGACTGTCACTTTATTTGCAATCCTCACAACCTTGAGATGTTCTTGCAGCAATTGTATTATGTTACACGAAATAATGTTTAGTTCAAGATAAGTACACGGTTGGTGACTTGATTAGGACGAACGAACAACGAAGACGTCATTGGCGCTTCGGTGGCGGTTTCGCCCCTGCCTGGAGAGCTTCCCGCCTCGCTTCGGCCGACCACTTGAAGAAGTTGCAACGGTACTTATGGTCGACCTCTTCTCGCAGGCGTTCCCCTTTACCCTTGTCGTAACCAGGTCCGACAGGTCTGTGAAAAAGGAAATAATGGTCAGATAAGCGTGGGTGGAAGGAAACCGAGGTGGGTAGGACGGCACGGTGCGCACCGAGAGCAAATGAAGAAAGTTTTTCCCTTGTTCGGACCGGGTTTGTTCACCGTGTACTCCTTGGTGGCTTCGCCGTGGACTACACACTGCGGAGGTTGAACGGGCGCCATGAGCTGGGACCACGCCGCTTTACTTCCAGAGGATGGTGTAGGTGTTGATGATAACGAGCTTTGAGACAGGGTATCAAGATCTTGTGATGCAGAGAGCCGAAGCGCCAGCTGGTAGTCCGCATTAACTTGAAGGCAGTCAGAAGGATCGACTTCCGAGGTGGGCGGATCATCGGCTACATCTGACGTCTGTGATTGTGACGGCGCTTGCGCAAAAAATGCAGCCAACGTGCTTTGTCCAGCGAACCCTTTCTTTTGTATCTTATTCGCTTTCGACATGACTGCTAGGGGAGGATCCGCCGCCGCCTTGCGTTTACGGGCGACAGATGGCCGCATTATGGGTTTCTGTTCTTGGTCTATGCGGTCTGATGATGCTGATGATTTCGAATTCGAGGTAGTCAAGAATGGACAGGGCTCGGAAGCGTCGGGTAAGTCTGTGTCCTGAGCAGGGTCGGTCAGGATAACATCGGGGATCCTGGATAGTAGCGCGGATGAGACAGCTGGCGCTTGCGGTGGGGACAGCCGGGGCGATGCCAGCGGTTGTGAATCATTACCAGGTACTGTCACCATGCCTCCTTTTGCAAAAAACGAGGACAATAACGTCTGTTTACCCGAGAACTCCTCCCAACGTCGTGCCGCAAGACGAGGAGGCTCAATTTTTTTTCCATCTACCGGCATTGCTTCACGAAGCGTCAGCGTTTTACCGGTAGAGGTGACGATCTCGTCATGCAGATCGATAAATATAGGGCAGTGATCAGAGCCTTTGAGAGAAGGATGGATATCACCATGTTTGATCCACGGAAGCATTCCTGGGGTGACCAGGATATAATCAACGCGAGTACCATAATTTGTCTCCCGAGCCGATATCTTGGTATTCCAACCTGTGCGGAGAGAGGCTGGATTAGAAGGGAGGCAAGATCGAGAGAGAAACCTCGCATCTTACATGTGTACATTCCTTTTCTGCCTGGCCAAAATGTCCGCACCGCATCGGTCATACAACCGTTTGGAGTAAGCCAATTGCGGAACCACGCTCGCGCTGGATGATCATGAAACGTCGCCGCGTTGCTGGCCAGATGGCCGTCACAGTGGTCAAGTGGAGTTGCACAGATGTTTACGTCACCGACTACGATGACCTCTCGGCCTTCGTTGATGAGTTTATTGACGCGTTCTTGCAACATAAAGTGATAGTTCATCTTGAATGAGAGGCGGGCATCAGAGGTTTCGTTAGGGCAATAAACGTTGATGAGGACAAAAAGGCTGAAGTCTAGCACGAGGGCTCGACCTTCCGCATCGAGAGATATCAGATCAGAAGGCGTGTTGGCCAGCTCATCTGGCATCATTTCCATTTCAGGGGCATGGGGATATGAGCGTGATATGCGTTCGTCCAAGGCGAGTGGCGGTCTTGGTTGTAAAGTTCCTGACAGACCCTCTTCCGCTTTAAGAGGTGTGACAGTGCGAGTGTCTGTATATACAGCAACTCCACTGTAACCACCTTTGTTGGTTGGAAATGAGAAAAAGGCATCGAACAGATCAGGAACGGCTATGTTTCGGTCGAGGCCGCTACGCGAGGTTTTCATCTCTATGTAGACAATCCGTGTTCAGGGGCGGTGAAGCTGAAATGAAAGGGTGGCTTCGCACCTTGGAAGCAGATTATGTCTGCTTTGAGATGGAGAAGGATGTCCTGAAAAGACTTGAACGTGTTCCATCTGGTAAATCTCAGTAGTGAGCAAGAGAGAGGAAGATGCTGGGGGCTCACGGATGATACTGGGGAAGTGTGCGAACGCCATTCTTGTAAGAGTAGGTTAGAGACCAGTATTGATGTATGAGGCTGGCTCTCACAATATTCCACGATAGAATACGCATAATTCACGGTATTCCCTTCCTACTAGTACGAATGCGAATGAACTGCCGGGTCGATGCCGGGTTGTGGCAAAATGGGGTTCGTAGCAAGTTGGACAGACTCATTTGGGTTGGTCTACCAGCCGCGTGGGCGTATACCGTGATCCATTTGGGTTTGGGTTTAGTACTGAAACCACTGTAACGATCATTGTCATCCCCACCACACCCGCGTGCGCTCTCGGCCCACTACATAACATCTCGTTTCCAATAGCCGTTATCTTCAAGCTACTACTTACTACCGACAAGCACGAGTAAAGTTTCAGGAAGTCTCCATGGCAGGCTTCTGATGCTGCGGTCTGAGAAGAGTCCTCGCACCGCTTTCTCCAGCTATCTAGCAGTCCTCTGAGAGAGTGGCATTCCCTGCGATCAGTAATATCTCACGAATGCGTGTCTCGTCAACGTGATTATTAGCTCACACACAGTGACACACCTCTTATCCTCCGCTTTCTCTTCCTCAGGCTGATTTCTCACGTGCCACGTTCACACAAACCTTCGTACTGTTTTACCAGTGCGGTTGAGGTGGACTTCTCGGCTCATCCCCGATTCCAGGTGCATTGCCATCTCTTCCTCAATCTAGATTCTAGATTCTTATGCCGCTGATTGTGAAGCTGATGACCGTCTATCACAGCGATAAGTACTTATTACCACGTATTCAAGAAGCGCGTGAAACTTCTTACTGCAACACGTTGTATCAGCACGTCAGACTCATGGCCAAGGCGTCACTTCACTTTTACGTTGCCACTAATTCGTCCTATCGTCTCGTCAACAAAGCCATGGCCCCTAATGCTTGTCCTTATGTATTCCGCAGACGTGGCGTGGAGTATGGTGGACCGAGATAGATTTTAATTACCCATCGGTGAGTGAGTTCTTGCTAAAGTCAGCATGACCTCAGGGTTGTTCAATTCGGTATGCCTCAAGGCATTTACGCGCTGGCTCACTTCGCTGTGTGCTCCGTCAGCTTCTCGTAACGGTTAGCATGTGCCGGAGAGAATGGCGGAGGAATGAATCTCGCGTTTTTTCCATCAAACGACTTCTGCGTGCGGAGCATGGCTAGAACAGTCGAAGTTCTCTCTACATTTCAAAGTCGGAACAACATCTTCGTTTACTTTTTCTCTCTGTTCCCACCTTATAGTTTTAACTATTACAAGTTCTCCGTTACCTCTCTGCACTTTTTACAGATTCGCTTGGGTTTATAACAATCCTTATCTAGCGGTTGTCATGCTCCGAGGTACGCCAGAAAACATGCCTCGGTCTCGGTCGAGAGGCGCTCAAGCCAAGTCGTTAGGCAACAGCACCCATGTCGGCGGTCGCGGCTTTCACGAAGCAAACTCAAACTTGCCTGGTATTCATAGTCCATATGCTCGCACTGAGTCCTCAGATCCATTGAGACGGAAACAAACGTTGCTGAGCCTAATAGATATGCTCTCGGAGTTGAACAATGACAGCGCGCTCGAATCTGGTATGTTGCTTCGGTTAAAATTGAGGCGTCGCGCTGATTGGTTTCGCAGATTTCACGTCACCGCCAATCTCAGATGAGGACTTGCGTGAGTTGCAGCGGTGTCTGCAATGCGAAACTTGCCAGACCTCTCTTTGTAGCAACCTCTGTGGATGAGAAGCTGTCGAATGCAGGCGCAGATTTGTTCCTCAGGTTCGAAAGGTAAGTTCTGTCTTCTCGTTTTCTATGTAGACCTGATCGCTTCCGAAGGCGAGTAGAGAACCTCGACAAAGAGGTATGAGATATACTAAGTTGGATTTTCTGTCTCTAACCCGTAGCTAGCTCCGCAGCTTCGCAAACGCTGCCCGTCAGTTGGGAAGCTCGGTCGGGATCCTGTCTTCTGCGTTCAAGTTACGGGAACGCCTAACGAAGATTTTGTTCTTGTTTCGAGAGAACGCTGCAAACCTGCATCCTCGCAAAATTGCACGACAATCCCGTGAGACACTTCGCAATCCTAATTTACTGGACCGACGGAGACGGACGACGTGGCGTAGTCATCATCCCCCACCTGTTGCAAAACTTCATTTAGAGGACAATCTTGAGCCTGATACGCTTCCAGCGCAGTTTGAGAGCTTTGCCAAGGATGTCGTGACCTTCCTCAACTGCCTGAATGAATTTCCTGAGTTCACTGACGAAGCTGTCAATCAATCCATGCGGGGCTTCGAGGGAGACCTGAAAGTATGTCACACTTTGTCTATCTCATTCACGCAACTTTGACGCGTCCATGTCCAGTATTGGGCGTCTTGTCTAGCCGAGTACAAGAGTTAGTACCGTCATTGATTTTTCTCCTGCGCTTCAAAACTTGTGTACCCATTTCTTCAGATCAATTTAGATCCCCAGCCGTGCAGCGCTATGTACACGACCTCACAACGGAGATCGGCGATCACATCGACAACATTACCGGGTCATTATCCATGTTCATCGAGATCGGTCAGTGTGGAGGGGTGCTGTCAATGCGGTGTATTGATAAGCTATGCAGGTGTTCCAACAATCAGGTTCCATCAGCAACATGCAGCGTCAAACCTATTGAATCTATCGACAGTGGCGACATTCTTTTCAGCGGTCACTGCAACAACATTGCAGTTTTCATACAATTCAACGGGAAACGTCTTGTCGGATTCTGTCAATGCCTTTTGGTTTTCGTCGTTAGTGTTCAGTATTGCTGCTGCCGTGAACAGCCTCCTCGGATTAACCTGGAAGCAGGCTATGTAGTAAGGTCTTCTCTGGTTCTCAGCGTCATCCCATTGACTAATTGACATCATATGGAGCCGCTCTCCTGGGCACAGGGTTCCGTGGTGGGTTCTCATATGGATCAAACGGTCTCCCCTCGTCTTCCTAGTGATGTCTGTAGCCTGCTTCTCAGCCGGGCTCATGCTTTTCACCTACTCATCCTGGACAGGTACGAAACCTGCTTCATTGTCGTCATACATATGTTGAAATATTTGTTTTCAGGGGACCAGTGACTTCAACGATCATTACCGTTCTAACGGCAAGTCGGCGAACCCTCCGCTTCGCATTCGAGCTCGATCCTTACACTCAATGACAGGCAGTTACTTCGTTTGGTCTCGCCGCTGTCTCAGCTTGGTTTGCGTCAGAGCGATGGATATTCGTTCAACACAGAGGTCAGAAGTGGCTCGAGGAAGTGATCTCTGAGGCTACTAATCGCATGGGTAACCATCGCGTCGTACGAGCTAGTCGGATCGTTCTACACTGGTGCAGCCTGCGCCTTGCTGTTGCACATGCGTACTTGAGACGTCTCACGGATTGGGTGGCCAAGGCTAGGCGGCCCAGAGAATTGTTACCATACACTCAAGCACAACCACAGCCCCGCTCTCATTCCGCCCGCGCTCCTCAACCTCAACCTCACATTTATCCTCAGGACACTATGTCGACTACCCCTGGACATGGACCAGCGCTCTCCATGTGCTCCGTCGTGACAGAGCCCCCATGTGTCGTCCGAAGCTCTCAGCGAGGAGAGCACAGAATCACGACGTACCGATGCTCGTGAGCGTTTGTATAACGCAATCCGCTCTGTAATCATGCTTCAGTCTACTACTCGGCCAATGTCCCCACGCAGGGATTCGTCGTTTGACACTCCATTAGCTGACCGATCTGGGATGTCGCCGGGTCGATTCTCAGATCCTGGAATGTCGGCTCTGCGTGGGTCTCGAGTGACGAGTGCCATTGACAAGCTGAAGTTATTGGATACATCACAAGAGATGGGTGCTCACCAAGCACTTGTCCGTCACCTCCAATTCTCACCGAGCGGGCGATACTTAGCAACGTCGAGGTAAGCTTACTTGTCATTACTTGATGGCAGGTCTAACGAGTTTGCAGCTGGGACAGGACATCAGTAATATTTCGTGTGGGGGTAGGTGGCGTGCTGCATGGCGTTCGTTTCGTGGTTGATCCAGTTTGTAGGACAACTTTACCATCCATCGCATACTCGTGCATGTTCGGGGATTTATTGGTCAGGTAGCTTGGTAATTACCGCTTCCTATCCGCGGCTCATGGTTCTCGATTCTCAATATTTCATAGGTCTCCCTAACGGTAGAATACTCCTTACTCGTCTCACGCGTGCCGTCAAAGTATGGTCAGAGGTAGGACCAATCTTCGGCACTGCTTTGTCGGCTATTGTTGACGCCTTACCCAGGACGGTGTTTGTAAGAAAACGATAGATCGGCAGAACCCAGTTCAGTCCATCGTGTGGCTTCCCAGTGGAGAAGGTAAGCCTGTTATTCCGAGAGGATCAACTTGTTGATAATGTTGTCTAGGCTTCTTATCTGTCGAGGGCAGTGATGTGGTGAAGCTGGTGTGTGTGTCCTCGGTTAACTTCCAAGATACAGTTTCATTAACCTGGCTATGCGTCTGCTGTCTTAGGACCTCCATGGAAGGGTAAGTGCCGTTTCGGCTTGTCGTGAATCATGCCTGATTTGCTTGTCTAGGTTCTGGCTACTTACTACCTTGGACAAGTTCGGCTGACCAACATCGCTGTGACGCCTGACTGTGCGCGGTTGGTAGGTGTGGGACCCTCGATAGCTTCAGGACCGCAACCAAGTCGTAACACTAGAGTGGAAAAGCGGATTATTGGTATGCATTACCTCCATCGCCTATATGCTTTGTGGTTCATCGATACCTTCTGGCAGTGTATAATATGTTGACGAAGACAAGAGAAAGGTATGTGTTCCGTCTATATCGACGCGGGCAATATCAAAGGACTCCTTAGCCAAACACCTTTCGCCAACGACGTGCGTGATATCACGATGTCGAGGAAAGCCTCTGTTGTCCTCATATCGCCTGAGAAGGTTAGCAGCTCTTGGTCCTCCCCCGCAGCTGCATTGACTTCTGCTGCCTATCCAGGCGGCTCCTCAACTGTGGAAGCTCGAGATTGTGCGAGACCGAGACCGCGTTGACTATGCCCAAACGTCTCGGCTGAGCTTAAAGCACACTTTTGTTCTGAAGGTACCCGTCGATATCGCGGGACCATGTCATTTTGGTGGCAAAGAGGATCAGTTTGTTTTGTGTGCGGGGAAAGGCAAGTATCGTTTGGAGGTCTATCTACTTTGATGGCTGATGCTGCATCGCAGCGGGCGATATACACATCTGGGATCGAGACACTGCTGCACTCCTACATTGTATACGACCTCAGAATCCACCAGGTGTCGGAGACCTGACATGTATCGGCTGGAACTACGCAACAGATGACCCAATGATGTTCGCGACAGGAAGTCACGATGGGACAGTGCGCGTCTACTCAACTACGCCTCAGGACTCTCGCTCAGATAATTCGTCGTATCTGGAAAGGCGCATTGAGGGCGACAGGGCGACGACTTTCTCTCTTCATTCCGGTGGTTAGCAGGTTTTCCGTATTTCCGTATGCTGTGTTTCATTACTATGGTTTATCGGGGTCGAGGTAGGTAGGGGTTTATTTATTCACGCTGACATGCAGGTCACTGGGTGTTTGTTATCTACTGGTATGGAATGGCTAATGTACTGTGCATGCACCACTATTGTAATTTACAATGACTTATTAACAAAATGCTAGATTTTTTACTCACACTGGTCACCAGTCACCTGCGAGGATGACGGTGACGGTGACCTAGGTATCGACGTTTTTCAACGTGTTTACGACATCGTGGCAACCCTCACAATATGGGTTCCTGCGGCGAATGGAAGCGAAACACAGCGAATAATACACGAGTGGTATGAAATGGATCCAGCATGACTACGCAGCAGACATTAATGTAGCAGTTGTAGAAGATGTCCGTTTTCCCTCTCTGCCCAGCCCAGCAGCACGTTCGGCCTCCTCGATTGTGTATGCTGGGGCTTTGAGCGCTCGGCATCTTTTCTTGTGGACCTTGCTCCTCCAATGCGACTGCAGTGCCATATCCGTTTCATAATACCTAGGCGACTGGATAAGATAGTATAAGATGATGAGAAAAGGCACAACATACTTTGCGCACTCTACGCAGTAGTGCTGCGCTAGACCCGGTTTATCAAAATCGAGTGGTTGTGCCTCGAGTGCGGCACGGTTCTGAGGACAAGAATGTTAGCATCAGTGGCAGGTAATGAAAAGGATGCATCCCCAATCGTACTTACTTTTGGATCGAGGTCGATCAGCTGTATCTGATCGAGATCTTTTGTGCGGGCCTGAGAAGCACAAACTGCTCTGTTCAGGAAGTTCGAACGTATGAGCCTCGAAAACGCACTCTGGTACGAGAAGCCCTGTGAATGTCGCGTTGCGCTTTGTGCGTCCGAGAGCGGCGTAGGCGACCCATTCTTGTGTCAAGCACTTAGCGAATATATTTTTGTAGGGAAAACTTGGCAGTCATATACTCGGCCAGCTGGGAGGAACGATGAAGATGCCAAAACAGAAGGCAGCTACGGTTACAGGATGAATTTTGTGGTTAACGTAAGCAGGATTATCCGTCAATGATTCATTATATAAAGATATTCTTGTTCAAATCTCGTCACTGATTTCTAGCCACAACTCAACATGCAGCGGCCAACAGCCTCCAAACGCTTCCAAAGTACGTTTAATGCGTGCAATGGTAACCGACACTTTACACTGCCTGGCATCATGATACTGTAACTGATTCTTGAGTACACGGCAAGTGGCTCAAGTCTTTGTCATCGACTGGTTCCTGCAAGTTGATGAGCAGAAATAATCCGAGGTGCTCTGGGGATATCGTTGGCACATAACGCAGGCTGCTTCTAACCCCAGCGTAACCGCTTCTCTGTGCAGGTTTCATGAGTCGTCGTCCTTGGATGAAGTGACTAATACTCACTCTTGGTGCTTCATTGAACAATATTTTGTCCTCACTCCGTTTCTATCAACATGAGATGGTTTACCACAACCTGGGATTGCACATGTGCCGGGAGGGGGTTTCTGTGGTCCGCTCGGCTTCCCTCTCAGCGTATTCTTGGTTAGTGGTTGAGCCGGAGCTGGAGCAGGCGCAGCAAGTTCTTCCTCTGAGTCTGACGGGTAAGCATCGAGATCAGTATCAACTTCGCATTCTTCTTCTTCTTTCTCTTCCTCTTCTTCCTCACTAGAATCATCTGATATCGGCTGTTGACTCGAGTTCATCAGGCAAAGAACATTAAAATCACCTCGCGGCATAGGGGCTTTCGCTGGAGGTGGCCTGGCAGCCTTCACTGGGTGTACGGGAGGTGGAATATTTTGCGAAGCACTAGGTACGCGAGCTGTCTTCTGCTTTGTAACCGAAGGCACTTGTACTATGGGTTGCTTTGTTTGTGTCGAATTGGCAAGTGCCGCGCATGATTTTCCGCAATAATCGAAAGGACTGAACTTGGGATTTTGACCACAGTACTGTAGATCGAGAAGATAAGTGGTGCTTGATCGATCATTGATCGACCTGACTCACGTCACAAACTTGGACTGCTTTCTGGGGTATTGGCGCTCCTTTGTGGCCACCAACGTTCACTGGCTTCGCTCTCGATTGTCGTGTCTGTGCTGGCTTAACTGCAGCTTGAGCGGCACATTTTTTACCGCAGTACTTGATGAGGGTGGAAGTTTGGCCTCTTGTGACAATTCTGGAAGGTTCCTTTGTCAGGGCTACTGACAACCGAGAAGGGCGCTGCGCACTGCACAATATTTTGGAGCCATTGAGATTCACCTTCAATGATCGACGACGGTGAGCTTTCGAACTCGTGAAACAAACCGCGAGTGGATGTGGTGTGGAATGGGTATCAATGCCCCGTGCCCGCCACGCTGCAGGCTCAGAGCTTTGTAATATGATAGCACGCAAAGTACATACGGTCTTCATGGACGGTCTACTGGTGTCTACGCCGTCCCGCGTTTGGTCATCCGATAAGACTGGACAGGGGGCTCGCACCTCGAGGCTCATTAGACTCTGCGTGGCTTCTCGTGCCGTACGGAATCATCCGTCCTATCCGTATCTACTTTTGCCAAAAGTGCTCTAGTCCGAAAAGTGAAAGTGAAGCTCCAGCTATTTGATTTTGTGCAGGGTGCATTGCATCCTCGATGCTGACCCATTTCACATTGACACTTCTCTGTTACAGCTCCCGTCTCTCATGGCCAAAATCTTCAGACTGTCAGCTTACAACGAGGCATCAGCCGTTCCTTATCGATGGACTATATTTCAACTGGTGCCTTCATATCAATTACTAACCCGCACCGGTTTACAATAAATAGACAACGGGAATTGACAAAATGAAAAGCTCTAACTTTGAAGTTCCGTAAACGTGTGAAGCTGCGATCGATGGCAGGCCAGGCCAGGTCCTCTCAGATTCCTTTGGTGTACATGACGACAAATCTCGGAGTGATGACTCCTGAATCCCGCACCACGACTTGGTCGCCCATCAGAACCTATCCATTCTATCAGAAAACAGAAGCTATTGGTGTGGGACGACAAACCGAGTTATTGTTGCTCGGATTTTGCGGGAGGACGATGTCGCAAGCAATCATCACCCGATAAGGTGAACTCGAGCACGAGGTTGCGAAACGGTCTGCCGCAGACGGGTCCAAGGAAGAGTACAGGCCATTGCCATGCCTGAGGTAGGGCACCAAGGTGAGCTCGTGAAACAACGTCAAGTACGACTCGCCGATAGCACGTTGCACTGACCTTCCTTTGTTATAAGGTGCCCCAAAAGCAACGCCTTTGAATGCGGACTTAATAATGTTGCAGATTCCGCATGAACGCCAGTTGCACAATACTGCGCCCCTTGTGCCCATGTCGCAAATACATTGGGAAGCATGGAATGTGCGCACTAGCCGAACGCCTCCTGTGGATTCTAGACTTTGTCTGAGGTCGACGTTCAGCAGACGGGAAATAGTACTTGATGTTCGCTCTCACCGAAATGTGTCATGGTTGGCCACGACATCAGATGGGTATGATATTTCGAATAACTTCTCGATCTTTGCGGTCTTTGCGGTCTTCCATCTGTCCTTCCACTCTCGTTCAACTGATCAGGACCATCAATATTGACTCGATCTACAGCCAACAAGACTTACATTCTCTCCAAACAGTGCCCGAGCTTTTGATGTTCCACATCCGGGGCGCATCCGGCGGCAACTGTGCGCAGTCTTCGCACATCTGCCCATTGCTCTGTGGCAAGGCTTGACACCGAACGCATCCCGGCACTATACCAGAAGAAACACCCAGCCTTCAAGTGCATATCAGCTAACGAAAGCCCAAGCCGAGACCATTATTATGTACATACCTCGCGTGATCTGCAGAGCAAAATCCTTGAAACGATGGGTTTTCTGCTATATTACACCCCGTGATGATACAGACCGCGGATGTGACGACTGCAGCTCCCGCGGCATGGTTTCGTGCGCAGGTTCTCCCGCAAAACGAAAGGGTGACGCCAGTGGCGTCAACATACTTGGGTTTAATACCACAAACCTATCCAATAACATTAAGCGAACGGAGAGGAATAAGGGTGCGACTTCGCTAAGCATACCTGACACAAATTGCCTGGGCATATCACTGGCATTTGACACGGTCTTCCGTGAAGCGGTCATTTTCATTGTCGCTCAAGTGAGCTTCACTCCGTTCATGAATGCGATATGTATAGTTACAGCTCATGCTGCCACGTGGATGCCGCACCACCGCGGGGGTGGCCGGACTGCGTGTGTATCAGCAGCAACAAAAGGTCAAGATGCGGCGTGCGGCATTGGAAATGCAACGTGTCTCTGGGAGACCGGCATGACCTTCGGTCATCCCCCTATAAATTGCAAGGCAGCGCGTTAGCCACCCGCACAAAGAAGCACTAAGATGCCGCCTATGTCACCTCGGTCACCGCCAAACCCCCCAAAACGCTCGTCAGAGCATCATATCAAGGCTCTGGTTAAATCATCCACCCCTACGAAGTATCAGGTTGACTTCGTCCAGAAAGTCCGTGTCACCTCCGACGAGCCTTTGACGCAGAGCAAGATCGACGAGATCAAGAAATTGTTGGGGAAAGCAAGTGATCGCGGCTATTTGTCTGATGACGACAAGATCAAGTTCACTCAAACGAGCTGGGAAGTTGTCAAGGAAAGTGGTGGACGGCCAACTCCACTCCCGCGTCCCCATTCTGCGTCGCCGGAGGGATTGGCGAAGCAGCAGCAGCCTCCTAGGCGTATTCTGTTCTATCATGTGCATGATCCGTACTACGGATTCACCAATTTTTCACCGGATCCGGTCGAGTATGAAGGGAAATGCTACCCCACGAGTGAACACCTGTTCCAGTCGCTGAAGGTAAGTGAGGGGGTGATACATATAGGGTGTCTTTGAGTCTCACACAGATCACAGTTTCTGGACCATCGTCCTGAGCTTGCGGAGCACATTCGAACATGCTCCAACAGACCACGGGTGGTCTTTGACGAGACTCACAGATTCAATCCAGAGGTTCGTCCCGACTGGCTCCGAGTCAGACCGAAATGGTAAGTGACTGGTTTCTATTCATGTCGTTCACGGTAATAATGCAGCGAGGGAAGATGGATATGGTGCTCTGGCACAAGTTTACGCAGAACGAGCACCTGAAAGAAGAACTTCTCTCGACAGGTGATGCCGAACTAGTCGAGGTAAGCGAAGCATGAACTGTCATATTGCGGAGAAGGACTTACGGCGGCTGTGACCAGGACTCGGACAAGGATGCGTTCTGGGGCGTAGGGCCTGATGGAAAGGGGGAGAACCAGCTGGGGAAAGCACTCCAAAGGCTGAGAGCAAAGCTGCGGGGTGATAATACTGACCAGGGCGATGGAGTTTTGACGACGTCCTATCAACAATAAGCCTCACGACAACACCGCTCGCTTTATCGTACGATTTTAATTGATTGTACACATTGAGAAATGGATTCACGTCGTGGTTGCCAAGAACCGTGCACAGATGCATGATCAGTTTTAATATTTGACGGAAAAAACTCGTATCGCCCCCTTAGACCCCAAGGAAGAACTCCACCTGATCCTACTTACACAATGCCCACGAAAACTATTGCCACAGAAGAGACAACGCTGTACTGCTTCTAATAGCTCTTTCACAACCCAGCTACGTGCCGCAATGGGCAGCCAGCTTTCATCTGTAGCCGAGCTCTGAGACACAGGTAGAAGTGCTTTACGGCTGCAACCTATGCATGTTCGAACCATCGAAGTTGATAAAATGAAAGACGTGACTGAACAACGAGCTACGAACGCGTTGGAAGAAGTCTTATGGCACGAGGGAGTTTGGCTCACCCCAAGAATGGCCATTTGGACACGTCGCCCGTGTGACGTCCTCCAAGGGGACTTCGATATGGCAGGCAGGACACAATTCATGCAAACCGGCTATCTTCGGATCGATCGCAATCGTTTCGTTGACCTTGTTCGACAATGCCTCAGCCTCGCTCGATAGATCTAGTGGAGATCCCGCAAGCCGTGACTGTACCACAACTCGCAAGACGAATGGAACATCAGATGCTGCGCGATCATATGCAAGATAAAGCAATTCATGTCCAACTTAGGACGTGAGAGTACGTACGAGTGAGTGCTGTGACAATGGCAGTGAGATGACGGACCAAAATGCGAAGGATGCGGTAAGAGATTTCAACCAATTGGTTCTGGGCAACTTGTCCACAACCCACGCGCAGTTGCGGGTCATTGCATAATCTCTGTAACGGTATTGGACGCGATTAGTTGATATCCTCGGTGCACGGGACGCCACCTACCCAACACATATCTGCCACAGATAATCTCATCCGCAAGGACAGTAAACCGTCCCATCCAAAAAGATGAGTAGCAAAACTCCTGCGAAGCTGGAGCTGAAGATCATCCCCTAAGCCTTGTGACCAGGGCGGCACAACAACAGTGGGCGAGTCATCTGGTGGAATTTGATTCAAGACTTCCAGCAGGGAAGGGCATAACTCAGCGAAACGCCCTGTGTTGCACAAATGCAAAAGGAGGGGCCGAAGCCGATACAGCGGTACGCTTCTGGTAGCTGTATACTCCATAAGGATCTGCATAACGGAGAAGGAATATAAGAGTTGTAATTACCGCAGTGATGTTGAACCAGTGTCTCATGCGTCGCCCTCAAAATAGTATCCTCATCAAGCAGCCAGAAGGGTGCGGTCAGAAACATGGATTCATGCCTTGCTTCGTGTTTGTAGCTAAAATCTGAGGGTCTTAATGACCTTTAATTTAAAAATGAGTCTCACAGCCTTTGAATGACGAGGGTGAGAGCGTGGACGTACTCATAGATCCAGGTTAAAGTGGAATGCAAGTCGTAGGAAACCAAACCGCTGATTCGGTTCACATCCATGTACCCGATGCCTGCAGGAGTTGCCTGCGCAAAAAATGCACGAGACGCCTGTGAAAGTGCTTCTGATGTGAGCTGGTCCTCCGATGATGTGGGAGTCCAGGAAGGCTCGACCGAGAAATTATGAACGACGTGAAGGGATCCGTCGAAAAGGGAAACGAGGAGCACATCTCTTTGCTTCACATAGGAGAGCCCTGAGACAGGTGAAAATTCGGAAGACCCAATTGATAACCTCTGCGCTTGGATGAACAACACCCGGCCACCGTGCCACTGTGTAAGTGACGAGGGCCAAGACCAGAGATGAATCACACCCGGTTTAGAGAACACGAGAATCGGCTAGGACAACAGAAATGGTTATTGTGTAATCTTGCTATCGAGAGAATAGTCTCACATTTCTTCCAGGTACAGCTATCCAGTCAAGGGTGGGGACTGCGCATTTATTGGGGGCACAGACAGCTTCGGTTTGCTGTTCGGAAACGAGCTCCAATGCATATGTGGGCACGAAGCCTGGATCCAAGGTTGTCTGAAGTATCTGAGAAATCGTAATAAGGCCGACAGCCCCGTCATCCGTTGCATACGCCAACACAGACTGGCCTACGGGGATTGTAGTCAATGATCGTTCGGTACTAGTAGCCATACGTGAAATCTGACATTTTCTGTCGCTCGTTACGAACCAAGGCGACCACGAAAGGTGGGTTATCCATTTCTCGCTAAATTTCGCTTCGCGGATAAGATAAACCATACCCTCAGAATCTACGTTACCTTTAAACCTTGGTGGTGTTAGTCTCGTCTGACAGACCCGCGTTCTACGCGTACCTCAATAGTTTCACCGATCCTGCGCGAGTACCAACGGCAAGAACTGAGGCGTCAACCAAAGGCGCAGGATATATGCCAAAATGCGGCTGGCCTGACCATGCAATACCTTTAATGCAGACATCATCAGGAATAGCCCTATGGACGGACGAATGAGAAAACTCACTCATGACCTGACTACCCAGCGTCCTCGACGCCTCATCAATATCTCGGTCGAGCCCCGGAAGGTCTAACATATAACCAGTTACGTCTTGGATCTAGGATAAATCAATCACAGATTGTGATATAGATGGGGTGACCGTACAGTCGACCATTCGCCTTTCAGGTGATTTTTGCTAGCAACCCATAGCGAAACTTCCATGTTGGAATTCAGGACAGCCAATACACACCTTCGGCGGGTCAGAATGATAAAAAAAAACACGCATAGAAGAGGCTGGTCGTTACCTTCCGCGAGACGTCAATCCGCTCGGAGAGCATGCCACGGCACGAACAGAGACATCAAGTGATCCCAAACTAAGGGCTCCCCAACCTTCAGACGAATAAGCAGCGGACCACGTAAGTGACACAGAAACGACCTTGAGATATAGCCGGCCATGAATGGGTTTGCCCTCGCGTACACTCAATCATCGTCCGATACCATCCAAGCGGTCGGTCACTCTGTTCGTCGCTGATAGGCGTTTTAATGTCTGCGCGGGTACTGAAATTGACACCAGGGTCTGGTGTCTGCATCCAATTTGACACTACTGGCGTGGTAATCGGTGTAAGATCGTACCATGATATGAACTGCATATTTTGTGACGAGGCAGAGCTGTCCGTCCTCAGACCATTGAAGACACCTTATGGACGGGTGAGTGAGGATTGTTGGAACACTGAGGGCAGTGTATATGGGTAATTGGGACATGGAGGAGGATACGGTTATGTGATTATCTCGTACATATACCGACAAAGCACGTCAAGTTCTGATGAGTCGCTGGCAGTGGCGGAGGTGTTGCTGGTACTTTGAGAGAAATCCGTACACCGATTCATGACAACGTAGGTTACGTAATAATTCAGCAGAGCAGAGACTCGCTTTTTGCCATCCAGAACATCGTCATGACCCTGAGTACTTGAAAAATCTCTCCGGGCCTACTGGTAGCATGTAATCACCGACATACAAGTGGAATGCTAGTCTTCGCATTCATAGGCGGTGTTTGTCTGGGCGCGGGTTCTAATACAGGGGACTTTTAACTTGTTTTGGAAAATGATCACGTGATCAGTGTGCCCCTCCGAAAAATCCGTTGTGGAGTGAACTGTTGCACACTTTGCTGCTAAGATGTCGACTCTCAGATGCTGCTACAGACGTGCCACGCGCCGGCTGCTGTCTCTTACAGAACCCTCGCTCCTGGCCCCGAGCAGCCCTGCTCTGATAGCACAGACGAGAGGTTATGCCAAGAAGAAAATAATAGAGAAGAAATTAAAAGAGGAGAAGAAACCAACAGGTTGGTGCTAACGTTTATACGAACTTCGGTGCGAGTCTCGAGGCGAGGCTGAGGCTCCAAACAGCATCGTCGTGGAACAAATCAGGCAAAGCTTCCCGTGGCGGACCTTCAGAAGATGGCGAACAGGCCATCAAAAGGAAGAAGCTTACGGTGCGAGCATTTGTTTAAACTCACAGGCAATGCATACTGACTTTGCACACTTCCACGGATGCTCGTATGTTGATACGAACTGCAGGCCTTCCTACCAATGCCAGCTGCCCAGTTAACTCACCCTCTTTTTGAGAACGACCGAGTGGATCACTTACAGTTGCAGGATTTCCATCCGGTGAGCACTTCTCAACTTTTGTTACCCTCCTCCTCGGGATCGGTCTCGTCCATCTCTCGGTTGCTTGACATGATAAAGTGACGCGTTACCTCCATATCTTGATGTGCTGACTTTCGTGAGCGTTTCTAGGAAATTATTACTCCCGCGATCGCCTCTCAAGCACTCAAGTTTCCTCATATCGCAAAAGATCCCTTCCGCATATTTGGCCTTCCCCGTAATTTGCTTGTAGAGGTCAGTGCCTCTTGTCGTCGTGTAATCTTCATCACGGTTCCCTTACGGAATATTTTCCCCGCTTCAGTTTCGAATCCTCTCGAAACCGTGTTCTGTAATGCGAGGAGTGACCGTAGACATCGTAAATAGACTTGATGCCGCCAGTCAGATGTCGAAGTGATAGGCATCGGCTCGTTCTCAGTAAGTTAACAGGTTCTACCTCAGATTTATCTTATCTCCGACATTGCTAGGCGGAGCCCCAGGATGTGGGAAGAGCACGCTCTTACTCCAAGCTTTACAATATTGTAATGCGAGTGATTGGATAGTTTTCTACTTCCCTCGGGGTATGTCTTTCGCTGCCCGCAAACGTTGGCTTTCACCCATTTTTCTTTAGCCATAAATCTTGTCAACTCCACGACGACTTATTTTTACGATCCCCGTACGCGCACGTATCTGCAACCCGTTTTTGCATATCAAACACTGCAACGTTTCCTGACCGTGAACGAAAGCCGACTTCAGCAATTGCGAACACAGGCGGACGTGGAGCTGGAGCGCAGGGCAACCATTCCTGCAGGGACCACGCTTTCTGAACTTGTGAGGGCAGGCGTTAAAGAACAAGCTTTAGCATCCACCATCCTGATGGCACTCATGGATGAGTTGGAGAAGCAAACGACGTAAGACTGCAACTTGGGCTTACTTTATGACAACCACTTTTCTTAATTCGTTTGGCAAGGTTCCCCGTGTTGTTGGCCGTTGACGATTTCCAGGCGATCTACTGCAGAAGCACCTACAAAGATCCTAACTTCTCAGCGATCCAGCCCTACCACCTCTCCATGCCCCGTCTACTTCTCGAATACGCAAGCGGGCAAAGGAAATTCGTGCGTTATTTGCTCGTTGGTGCATGTACACATTTTTATCCCCACTTGTTCGCAGGCTCGCGGTGCAGTCCTTGGCGCCCTTTCTAATACAAGCCCAACCTTTAAACTCCCCCTCGAGCTTGCTGAATCACTTGGTCTCCCTCCCGCCTCATATGGCGGTGCCCTACGCTTCGCGCTGCTGCGTTCTTCAAGATTATGCAGAGGGTCTAGAGCGAATGGCCGTCCCAGATGCGCTCACCGTTCCAGAGGCAATGGAAGTCTTCGACGTGTGGAGAAAAGATCGAGCGATTCCTTCCGGTATGTTTTTCCCCCACTGTCCAGTGATTGCAATGAGGCGGAAAAGATTTGGCTGACGACATTCACTGTGATGCAGTGCCGAATGACGAATTGTTTTTGGCGAAATACTCTGAATCGAGTGGGAATGCGAGGGATTTTGTTTGGAAGGGTCTGTTGTCGTCACATTCCTTATAGATGAGAAGTAGAGTAGAACGTTTCTTCGACCGCAACGTACACTGTGGCAGTAACGAGTAATGCTCTTGACCTCCGTGATCACTTTGCCCAACCACAACGAGCTCGAGGTCAACGTCGCAATCAACGACTAGATACTACTGTGAACTTTGAACCCTGTGGTAGGGTTACTTCGCTGGCTGGCAGGCCTGCGACAGCATTTCTTTTGGTCCCAAACCAATGAAGCATTATGATGAGCTCTTCTGATGCAACTGTGGTGCGCCCTGTCACCCCTGCCTTCTCTCAATGGCTGCGCTCCTTTTCTTACACCCCAGAGACGAAGGCACGGGCGCCAACATCTGGTCCTGGCATTCGGACACCTCATACCCAATTCCCAGGTCTGTTGCTACTGCGCCTTTGACTGTCTCCGCGAAGCGCAAGTGCGCGAAGTCGGTCGATGACGTGACGGTGTGCTCCCTGTCCTAGTACAGCACAAGTCGAGGAAGGATTCCAGGAAGAACATACGTCAGACAGGCACTCGAGCTTCTTGTGAACCTGAGCGGGAAACTTACTATTTGGCGTCACGTCCGAGTTACTCGAAAGAAATCACGCGCTTCTGCCGCAGGCGCGGACCATACTGTCGATGTCGTCGTCGAGGCCCAGGGTCGCCCTGTCCCCAAACAATCCCGTCGTACGGTCCTGGACGCGGTGGAAATTGTTAGGAAGATGGACACAGTGGGGTACGTCGCGAAGCTAGCGGACTCGGGGGACGAAGAGACCAGGAAGAACGAGGCTCAAACCACGAGCTCACGCGTGGCTTCGAGGGCGAAATCAGTACCTTATCTTACCCCTTCCGTCAGTCGCAAGCGGGCAAGCGCTGAGATGACCACCATTGGCAACTCCCCCACGCAGCGGTTGCCTGCGCGTCATCAGAAAGAGAAGGACACCATTTGCCCCACCTCGGAACTATTCTCTCCACATCCCACAACGCCAGAGCGTGCGTGTGCTGGTCCAGATGCGCGACCGGTGTTTCCACTGAAGACTTCCAAGTACTTCACTCGCTATTCTACTGCTCAAACGACCTGGGTTGCTCACTCTGCATCAGCGAAGCACCCAGTTCCTACTCCTCCGAGCTCGCCGATTCTTACTATCCCGGTATACATCGAATCATCGGACTTTGGGTACGTTCCACTGGAATTTTCACGCGATGCATCAGATGCAGCGGATGTCGAGGTTGGGTCAGAATGTAACCTGCCTCCTCTGCCGCAGGATATGCACCCTGGACTCTTTGATGATCTCATGGTCATGTTGAGGCGACTCAAGCCTATATTAATCCAGGGTGAGTGATTAGCTCATGGTGCAGCTTTGGCCATGAATGAGGATCGTGATCTTTCTTTCTCTTCCTCTCGTTCTGGATACCAGAGACCATACGGGATGAACCATGGAAGGTTCTCATCGCCGTCCGATTACTTAATGTAACAACTGGGAAAGCGGCCATCCCTGTCTTCTGCAAGATTATATGGCGCTGGCCAACACCTCAAGATCTAGTGAACGGTATGTTCGTACAAAACGGCACTTTCAGTGATTGGACCATCCTGATTATTTGCACGTACTTTAACAGCTCCGATCGATGAACTCATCGACCTCTTGCGACCTCTTGGATTGTATAATAAGCGAGCACAGTGGCTCAAGGAGATATCCAAGTGCTACATCGAGGATCCTCCGAGATACCCAACCTCCGATGCACCTGCTGCCCTACCAACCCCTTCGTCATCGCAAACTCCGAGCCCAAGCCCCCCTTCACAGACTCCAGCCACAGGGAACAAACGACAACGCAAGCCAGGGGCCATCGCCAAGCCTGCTACGCACCGCCCAAAATATCCCAACACCCCCATCTCGCACTTTCCTGGCGTCGGCCCTTACGCGCTCGATTCGTTCCGGATATTCTGCAAGAGTGTCCCAGGAAAGGACGCAGAGGAAGACGAGTGGAAGAAGGTGATGCCAAGCGATAAGGAGTTGATTTGGTATTTGGTGCGTCCTAGGTTTCCTTCTGTTCGTCCTCCGGCTGATCTCAACAACATATGTACTTGAACAGCGTTGGAAATGGGCCGTTGAAGAAGGGAAGATATGGTACGCTAACGGTGTAGGAGTTATTGGTGATATCGATCTTCCGTATTTAATCACGTTGGTGGACGAGCTTGCGGCACACTATGATGATATGATAGGTGGAGAGGGATATATGTATCATTTCAATAACGATCTATGTGATGCGTTGACAAGCTGAATATACTAATAGTTGCTTGTTCGGAAGGTGGTGAGGTGGTTCTGCACAGTTTGAAAGGCAACTGGGTGCATCATAGTGTGTTGAAGAGAAGGACGGGTGAGATGTAGGAGTGGATGGCTAAAGCACTCTGGGGGGACGTTCTTATGCTCGACGATTACGCACATGATGTACAATCATCTACCCTTACTGTTAATCTGACCTTCCAAAGTCTGCACACCGCAGTACACGTTGCATTGAAGCGGAGAATTTCCACTGAAGAGCACCAATTCTCGAGATATTCACTGGCAGAAATGTCGAACCACAGGTGCGTCCCGGCTCCCAGGCCCGACCTCGAATCTCATTGAAGACTCAAAAACTCACGCTATTATGACCTACCGCCAGAACCTTTCGAACCCATACTTGCTTCATATCCGTGGCCCATTTCGAGTGTTTTTGCAAGTTTCAGATTGTATATGTGTGCATGCATGCGGCTCATACGACATGGTCATGTTCTTGGTGTCAATACGAGTATACGTAGGTAAGAGAAGAGGGATACAGTCGAAGACCTTCTGCTTGATAAGGCGAGGTCGACGGAGGCGAGACCATTAGATCGTCGAAGGGTAGAGCATCTGGTTAGAGGAAGAGAATGATGAATTCCGTGTGATAGAGAAAGGGAAAGGACGTACGATGCGGACACCAGCACCAAATGCTCGCGGTGGCAGGTTGGAACTAAATTTTGACTTCACCACGCCGGAACCGCCGTGTGGGCGGGTTACACGGCTGGATGGTGAAGAAGAGTGGACAAGTGAGCCAAACCTCGGGGTTAGAAATCTATGAGCGAACGCACCCCCAGATAACGCGGATCTTTGAACCTTGGATTTCCCGCTTGGCCTTGTAGACGAAGGCGACACGCTATTATAACAAGAATTGGTTACGATAGCACACCATCCTAACACGACAAGAAACGGACCTTGCCAAGGTAGAACTGAGCGTCCTCCTTAGTAGCAACACCTTCTATTTGGATGAGGGAGGTGTTTGGACTAGAGTTGCGCTTAGCGCGCTTGTGTCCGAGGACGCGGCCCTTGCAGTAGAGTCTGCGAAACGAGTGTCAGTTCGAGATGTCGAGTGTCTTCGAATCGATCTGTAGGGTGGGACTACATCCAGACATCCGTCCATGCATCCAGTCCATGCAAGGCAATCGCATGGTCTTTCGTGGTCCCAAACGCTTGCAGAAGTGGAATTGTCTGGAGAACTGACCTTGTTGAACCCATTTTTGTCTTGAGGAGTTGGAGGCGGGCGTCGTTGATCGTGTTCTTGAAGGGGACTTGATGATGAGTGTGGACGTGACAGAGTCACGGGATGTCAACTGTGACGCTGTGTCACACATATAAGTACACTGACAAAGTAGGTAGTTGCTGGTTACCCTCGATGCAGCTTGTTGAGCTGCACTCTACGGTGTTCGTGACAGGCATCGTTGGAGTAACGGAGCGATGGCAAAACAACATTTAACTCCCTGTGTTTGCACCAACTGGCGATGTGTAACAATAGCGGCGCCAGAGTGAAGGGGGTCACTGACATTTGTTGCGAATACATGTATATCACTCTTCATCGATCATGATCATCGATCACCTTCCTGTGCGGTAACTTTGCGAGATGTCTGTTTTATTCAGAGTGATCCGTTGCCAACCGTAGAGCGATATTTGCTGTATGCTGGCTGTATGAACGCAGCATTCAAGTTGCGAGTACAACACGTGTATCGTGTGGACGTATAAACTCTTCCTTCCTGCGCCCGCCGTAACTGAGCTAGTCCCAAACTTTTCCGCGACGAGCAGTAGGTATGCTATCTCCTTCACTCCCCCAAAGGACTTTGATAACTGGCAATTCCGCCTTGCTGAAGCGTCTCTCCTCCACCTCGGCAACTTCCACCATCACTGTGAAGTCTACTCCCTCTAAGGATCATTTCCATGCACCCGTCCTCGAGTCCACTCTTCCCAAAGGCTACCTCCTCACCGGTCTTCACTGTGGCATTAAAAAGCCAAAATCCGATGCACCAAAATCCCTAGACCTTGCACTCGTCCTATCCACTTCTTCCCATCCTACTTCGGCTGCTGCATGTTTCACACTCAACGCGTTCCGTGCTGCACCTGTCGTCGTATCTCGCGAGGTCCTTCAAAAAAGCGGCGGAAGAGCAGCGTGCAGTTGTCGTTAACAGCGGATGCGCAAACGCAGTCACCGGTAAGAAGGGCATCGAGGACGCATGGGAGATGGTCAAAGCAGGCGATGGCCTCCTTGCTTCCCATCGCCTGCGAGAAGACGCTACAGGAGATACGACCGAAACTCTCGTCATGTCTACGGGCTGTAATCGGTGTCAACCTTCCCATCTCAAAGATACTTTCCGCTATATCAACTCAGCATACGTCCTCTTCTCCGTTTTATACCCTCTCGCCTACCCCTGCGGCCTACGATGCTGCTGCACGCGCGTTCATGACCACTGATACCTTCCCCAAGCTTCGCGCGCGAACCTTTGAAATCAATGGAAAGACCTACCGGATGGCAGGCATGGATAAAGGCGCAGGTATGATCCATCCGCGGATGGGCGATGCCAGTAGTGTTGGCGGACTCGACCATCATTCCGCTCCTACTCCTTCTCCCGCTGCGGGCCTCCACGCCACGCTCCTCGGTCTCATTCTAACAGACGCACCCGTTTCTCCGAAGAGTTTACAGTCTGCACTGACGTACGCTGTCGAAAGGAGCTTTAACTCTATCTCTGTAGATGGTGATATGTCGACGAACGATACCGTCATAGTCATGGCGAATGGTGCTGGAGTTGACGCAAGCACTACCAAAATCACCGAAATCGATGAGTCAACCGACTCCGAGTCGTACATCGCGTTTAGAGACCACCTGACGTCGTTCGCAACCGATCTCGCGAAGCTCGTCGTCAGAGATGGTGAGGGTGCAACTAAGTTTGTAGGGATTTGCGTTGAGGTGGGTTTGCGTATATTTTTGAGCAATTTCTTTTTTGGTTGGTGGACGGCTAGCTTCATGCTGCCAAGGTATCCCTCATAGGTCTAATGTTTCATTTTCGTTTTCTCTTCTCCTTTACTTCCTCGTTGATCACACTTTGTCACGCCACGGTGGAGCCACCAAGACTAACACCTCTTACCATCCCTAGAACGCAGCCACATATGCTGACGCCCACCGCGTCGCGTCGACAATCAGCACTTCAGCACTCGTAAAGACCGCACTATACGGTGAAGACGCGAAGTAAGTCATCGTTGCACATGCCCTTCTCGACCTCGATGCATGTATGTATGGAGGTACTGACGATGACAACTCGAACAGTTGGGGTCGCATCCTCTCCGCGACAGGCTCCACACCCCTCAGTACCCCACTGGATCCTACCCTCGTCAGCGTTTCCTTCATCCCTTCTCCCACTTCGTCCAACCCCACACCCTTGGTGGTCCTTGAGAACGGCGAACCCGTCGGTGTGGATGAAGAAAGGGCGAGCGAGCTCCTCGGGGAGGAAGAGTTCGATATTATGGTGGATCTCGGAGGACAAGGGGTTGGTGGGAGAGAAGAGGCGAGGTATTGGACGTGTGACTTTAGTTATGTGAGTTTCGTCTGGTTTTTTATTGGCCTAGAAATTCAGTGCTGTGCTGATGGACTTATGCGCTGTATAGGAGTACGTGAGGATTAACGGGGATTACCGGAGTTGAATGTGGGTGCTTCGTCGGGCGTGCGGAGCAAGAGACACGCGTTCGTACGGCTAACGAGTTGGGGCGTGTTTACCTGCCCATTATCTGGACCTTGGGGACGGGTGCTCATGTGATACGTATAGAGCCTGACGTGTAGGTCCTGTTGACTTTCTTTACGCAACACACAGGGCCTTGCGAGGCTTGATCCTATGTGCATGAGGAACCTATGCTGTATTGTTCTGTAGTTAGTAAGTTTGGAGAAAGATGTGGCGCGATGCCACTCCTAATATTTATATAGCAGGTTCAGGGAATGGTCAGTTCCCGACCCCCTACGCGGGATCGTCGACTGTCGTCGATCGCAGCCAGCAGGAAGTACCCTGTGTTTTCGAAATGTGCGCCTGAACAAAGCGGTAGTAACTGAGTCTGGCCAGTGCCACAGCCTTACAGGCATCTGGTAGCAAAAATAGTAGTCCTAATAGGCTGAGTCTAGTAGCCACAGTCTTAGCGAGTTTACGTACTAGCATCGTAGGATTTTACAACTGCTCTCTGGTACGAGAGACGCAAACCTAGGCCTCAACGTTGCATTTTCAAGAAAAGCGCTGATGCGGTCGTGTTATACCGAGAGTCAAACTAGTCACAAGTTACAGTCTCTGATCCGAGAGACCAACTTGGCACTAGCACCCACCCAAGCCACAGCCATCCTTGATGCGCGTTTTTGCAACGAGGCAAGTACACTGGCACGACGCTTGTGAGCGCCCCGTTGAATGAATTCTAGACCACAGAAAGCAGCAGAAAACTTAAATCTCCAGTGCATTACCCTTGTTTCATTCAGCCACTTGGACTGAAACCCACTTGCAATCTCGGAAGTGGGTTATCATTGCCGCCTCACTTCCACCTTTGCCCGTCCACGGGGCCTTGTTGACCGTTTAACGGTTTAAATCGATCTGCGATCATGGTGGGAAGTAGAGCACGTTCATCTTGATTACTTTAAGAATGAAGCAGCCTAACCAGTGTGAGGAGTGAAAAGCATGGGACAATCAGGGCCTTGCTTCCATTCTGAAGCCACCGTGCAACGGCAGCTCCGCGCAGCCTCCCTACCCCCCTACCCAGACTCGATACTTAACTTACCAGAATCATGCGACGAACTTCTCTGCACCCACGAATTTTATCAGGTTCACTACAATCCTCATCCGATAAACAACATGGATGACGATACGTGGCCAGACTCCCGGTATCCGCCAACAAGCGCTCGTTCCACGTCGACAGCTACTGGTCAAAGGACTTTCCGTAGTCTTGGAGTGGGAATTGATCCCAGGCGGAGACGAGTGTTGCACAGTCTGATAGAGGTGTTTGCTGAGCTGAAGGGCGACCATGAAGGGAATGCTGGCAAGGTTTAGGGTTTGTGGTTGAAGTATCAATACTGACAAGGCATCGCAGACTATAACCGCCCATCCAACTCTGAGGAACATTCACGTCAGTCCGCGCTTCATCACTGCGAACTATGCTAAACCTCTCCCGCAGCGCCTTCGACGGATGAAAGGCTGCAACACGCAGGTGCAGATCTGTTCTACAAGTTTGAAAGGTATTCCGATCTTTTGATTGTCAAACGTCCGCCTCTAACCCTTATAAACTCCAAGACGAGTCGAAATTCTAAACAAGGAGGTACGAATATAAAGTGCTTATCCCGCGCAATCTCACCTCTCCTCAAGCTTCGCGATTTTGCAAATTCTTCTCATCAATTGGGAAGTTCCGTTGGGATAGTGTCCTCTGCATCTAGGCTACAAGAGCGACTTGCGAAGATTATGTTCTTGTTTCGAGAGAACGCTGCAAGCCTGTTTCCCCGCAAAATTAGCAGAAACCCCCAGGAAGCGCTTATTATCCCTAATATCAATGTTATGGAACGACGGCCAGAGTGGCACCGTCGTCCTTCTGTGCCCATTCTACAGGAACGTCTTGATCTCGAGATGCTTCCCACGCAACTTGAGGGCTTGTCCAAGGATGTCGGAGCATTCTCCAATTGCCTCAACGAGTTTCAAGAATTTACCGATGAAGCCATCAATCAGTCAATGCGGGCATTCGAAAGCGACTTGATGGTATGCACCCTTCCGCTCATTGTTATGTATATCTCTCACGTCGTCCATCCAGTACTGGGCTTCTTGTCTGTACGGATATAAGAGTCAGTAGCTTCACGCTTCTGCTGGTTCTCCGAGTTCACGCAACCCGATTTCCAGACCAATTTCGGTCCCCAGCGGTGCAGCGCTATGCGCATGACCTAACTTCCGAAATCGGCGCACACATGGACAATGTCACTGTCGCTTTGTCCATATTCATCGAGATCGGTGGGTGCGAAAACCCCTGCATTTTCGGTTTACATATCAGTCCTGCAGGTATTCCAACTATTTGGTTCCATCAACAGCAAGCGACAAAGAACTTGCTCAATGTATCAACGTTATCCATATTCTTCGGCCTTGTAGATGCGACACTGCTGCAGTACTCATACACTTCCAAGGGCAATGTCCTCTCCAATAGCGTGAACATTTTTTGGCTCTCGTCATTGGTTTTCAGCATTGCAGGCGGAGTAAATGGCCTCCTCGGGTTAACCTGGAAGCAATCGATATAGTAAGGTCCTCCTTAGATTATCAGCATCTTCTTGGCTAAGTGATATTAGTCGCTCACCTTTGCATAGAGTCCCGTGGTGGGTTCTCGTCTGGATGAAAGGATCTCCCCTCGTCTTCCTGGTCATTGCCGTCGCTTGCTTCTCTGCCGGAGTGGTGCTCTTTACCTTCTCTTCCGGACAGGTCAGAACTCTGCCGTTTCCCTTTCAGTCTTGTATCGATCTATTCATCTCGCAGAACCGAATTATTTCAGTGCTAATAGTCGTCCTGACGGTACGTTTCACTGTTTTTACGTCGTATCTCGTCCTCAATCTCACGTTTTCTGTCCAGGTGATTGCATCACTAGGCCTTATTTCCATCTCTGGTTGGTTTGCATTGGAGCGTTGGACGTTTTCACGCCATACGGATCAAAAGTGGCTCGAGGAGGTCATCGCCGAGGCTCTTAATAAGTTGGCTGACCACGGCGTAGTGCGCGCACATCGAAATACTATACAGTGGTGTGGGAAGCGCATTGCAGTTACACTCGGGGGTTTCAGTCGCTTGTTGGGCTGGATGACTGAAGCTCGGAACTTCAAGGGAGTTCTTCCATTCGTGGGTGCGCGATATCCCTCCGTCGGCGTGGTTTCCACAGAAAATCCAGGATCCTCTGATTCTCACAAGAACGAGACTGCAAGTCTAGATGCCTCCGATCCTCGACGACGCTTCCGGAATGCTGTGCGGGCTGTGATCAAGCTCCAATCCGCTACTCGAAGTCCCACTCGGCCAGGACTCCCACGCCGAGATTCGTGGTGGCAAACCTCGTTAAATGCGAAGCCGGAGACATCCGCAAGTCCAGTTCCAGACGCTCGCACTTTCGTTATGCGGGGTGATCGCGTGGCGACGGCAATTGATCAACTCAAAGCGCTGGAACTATCACAAGAGCTTACTTCACATCAAGCACTCGTGCGTCACGTGCAGTTCTCAGCAAATGGGAAATACCTAGCCACATCGAGGTAAATTTTTGAAGTTGCCTTCTAATTAGGTTTGGAGTGTGACGACACTTTCCCAGTTGGGACAGAACTGCAGTCATCTTTCGCGTAGGAGTAAGCCAGTAGTTTGCATGGCGTGATAGCAGCTAATCCCCGTTGCAGGAGAGTGTCACACCCCATCGCACCCTCGTGCATGTTAAAGGCTTCGTTAGCCAAGTGGCATGGTGACTTCCTTCTCCTTAGAATACCACTTAATGCAGATCTCATGATGCCACAGGTCCCCTAATAGCAGAGCACTCCTCACACGCTTCACCCGTGGTATCAAGCTGTGGTCAGAGGTATAACGTATTTCAAGGCGTTGGTGTGCTCGATCCTAAAATTCTGTTCAGGATGGCGTCTGCAAGCAAACGATAGATCGGGGGAAAAATGTCAATTCCGTCGTTTGGCTTCCTAACGGACAAGGTAAGACGCGTCGGGTACTTGTATGGTTTTCCCCGCTGATGATCGTAACTAGCGTTCCTGTCGGTCGAAGGTAGTGATGTGGTAAAGCTGGTACGTAAATTGTTCAGTCAACAGGGTGGCTAAGCTGACTGCGGTGTTTAACTCAGGATCCGCATGGCAGGGTAAGAAACCTACAAGATACAATTGCAAACGCGTAGCTTATCCGCGTTTCAAGGTTCTGGATTCCTATGATCTTGGACAAATTCGATTGAGCAACGTTGCGGTGACTCCGGATTGTTTGCGTCTCGTAGGTTTAGGGCCCACGGTACCATCAGCAACTGGACCGCAGCCCACCCGTCACACAAGAGTCGAAAAACGAATTGTTGGTAGGTGCTTCTGCTGGTGTGTTTGCTGTTCTTAGGACCTGTCCCTCGTTTGCCAGTTTACAACATGCAGACAAAACAAAAGGAAAGGTAAGTAGTGTGCTCTCGCGGTCTTGTAAGCTCACTCAGCTCTCACTTCCGTCTCAGTCAAACACCGTTATTTGATGACGTCCGCGACATCGTCATGGCGAGGAGGAGCCCTGTGGTCCTCGTGTCCTTCGAGCAGGTATGTGACTGCTATTTATATATCGTGACTTTGCTAAGAGTATGCTTAGGCGGCACCTCAGCTGTGGAAACTTGAGATTGTAAGGGACCGAGGCAAGCGAATCGGGGAAACCACCCTGACATCCCGACTCGATCTCAAACATACATTCGTTCTCCACGTCCCCACTGCCATTGCTGGGTCGTGTTACTTCGGTGGAAAAGACGAACAGTTCGTTTTTTGCGGCGGGAAATGTTTGTGCTAGATGTGACTTAGCCTGCAACCAGACTGACGATAACTAACTAGCGGGTGATGTTCACATCTGGGATCGAGAAACTGCTGCTCTCCTCCGTTACCTTCGTCCTCCAAACTTGCTAGAGCTCAGGGACCTGATGTGTATCAGCTGGAACAACTCCACGGACGATCCCCTGATGTTTGCCACTGGAAGCCAAGATGGCATGGTACGCATGTGGACAACAGCAACAGCACACTCGCCGTCGGGAAGTTCCACAGAGAGAGAGTAGTCGGAGACCAGATTTACAGCGTTGAGGTTGCCATTATGGGCTGTTCAGGCGGTGAAGGACACTTAGTCTTCTATGTAGTATGGATATGCGGTTCTATTACGGTTCCTGTGTCATGTCTCAGAACATCATGTCTTCCCGAATTCTCCAGGTAATGAAACATTGATGCGGGGACTCCTTCAGTGACGAAGCTATAGAAGAACTACGCTGCACACTACAGATATTAGTAAATAAACAATTGCCAGTGCTCCCTCCTACGACTCCGAGGTAGCTGGGAGATGAGATCTTTTCACCAAGAGCCACAGCCGATGACCTTCCGAATCACTTCCACCATGCTGATCAACAACATGCTCATCCCTGACAATCTCGAACCCAGCCTCATTAGCCCAAGTCCGGTACTGATCGATACCTGCCTGCTGCCACCACATCTTGACGCTCTCATCACTTCCCAGCCAACCCGCCTGTTCTCCTTCCCAAGGCTGAATCCCAGCAGTCATTAAGCAGTGCCCCCCTTCTTTCAGCCATCCCGCCATCCGCCGCATCAATGCAGCTTGCTCATCTAGGGTCAGATGGAACAGCATATACAGTGCCACTATCGCATCAAGATGCCCTTGTTCTGTAATTGCACCACTTGCAGATAGCTCTGCATCGCTCGTGATATCCAAGCAGAAGAAGCGGCCCTTCGGAACCAGCATCTTTGCTCGTTCGATCTGCGTTTTGCTGATGTCAATTCCTGTGACGGTGTGTCCTGCAGCAGCGAGAGCGCGCGAGACCGGTATACCGCAGCCACATCCAATATCGAGGATATGTGCAGGCAGAACAGACTGCACAGCATTCATCAGTTGTGCGATCCAGGGTTTGTATTGCTCTGGCGATTCGTCGTCTTGGCGATAGAGCAGCGAGAGGGCGTCGTAGCCCGTCCTCACGATTTCGTTTCGATCCATGAGAAGTGTACTAACTACGAGTCGCAATGAGTCGGTACGGGTGAAGGTGTACGCTAAGAACCATGCTCACCCCAATCTTATGGTCGCAAAGAGAGATGGTAGTCGGAGTGGAGAGTGACAATTGAGGAATATCTTCAACCGTACGAACGGATCCATTTACTAGGCTATCTGACTCAACTTCAAGTTGATGTAGTCATCTCGCTACCGTGGCCTCTTATTAGACTGTACTGATGATCTAAGGTGTGTTAACCCCATTGAGTCACCAGCGAAGTCCCCAAGAGTCAAGCTGTCAGGTCACCTGGCCCCGGAAGCCAGCCACGCGCACGGCCATATAATTGATTCAGATTCTATCAAGAGATGTCATCACTGCATCACTGCATCAATGCATCAGTACTCATCAGTAGCATCAGTACATCAATACCCCTCTGCTACATTGTACACCCATATGGTGTACCTGTGTGTACCTGTACCTGCGACGGAAGCATTCCCACATTTACCATAGCCAAGTATGTCCCCATGAGACACGAATCGGGAAACAGGCTCTCGTCATGTGTCCCATGGGCAGTTGGTGCGGGGCCAGATTGACGCCCTCTCAATCCGCAGCTCATGAGACACATAAAGTCTGATCACCGGACAAGAAACTCTCTCACCAGTTTATGTACAGCCCATCAGCGTCATCTGATCCGCCCACGTGCACCCCATCACATCACAGTAGCTGGTGTAATATGAAACACATATAGAAGCAGTGTATCCGCCCACAAAGTTCACTCAGTGCTCGGAGTCGTAACAGATCTGTGATACATCATCAAGGGATCAGGATCACAGGATAAAGTTGCGATGGCGGCCGGCCTTAAGTGAAGCGTCTCCGATGTTTGATCGTGGCAAAGTACTCTAACGCCTATCGAACGATTGCTGCTGACGCCTGCTGACACATGATCCGTGCAATGAGTAAGTGGGCGCAGTTGAGTTGGCCGTATCGGGATGGTTTGGAGCGGGCGGCCTTACATTCTAGAAGCATGGTGAGAGCGGCATCGGCTGCATTCTGTTTGGCCATGAACGCTCGTCATACAAAATCGACACGATTTGTCGTGTGTGCCCTTACCTGCAAAAATTGAGCAGCTGTGCGCCTGCGACATCGCGATGGGCCGCTGGGAATGACGCAAATAGGCCAGGTACTTGGAAATACCTGCACACACCATTATCGTGTGGCGCGGGGAGACGTGAAACGCGTTCGTTATTCCATTCTACGTGAAGGGCTGGTGGCATCGTATCAGAATGGCTCGATGCCTCTGTCTGTGATATCCACGTGGGGGATGCGGGGAGCCTGTCTGCTCTCAGGGGGGTAGCCCAACCTCCATAGTAAAACGCACGCGATTCCCGATCAGCATCACGGCACGACGTCCAGGCTCAGCCCCTGTGGCCGTGTGTGGCTGAGGGAATCTATAAGGAGGGCCATAGCCTCTGTTTGCGAAATTTCATCGAATAGCATCGCCCGCAGCCGCAGGGGCCAAGACATGGTCGTCGTAGCTAGTAGGAGTGTAGGAGTCTGGGAGTCTGGGAGTCTGGGTAGACTGGGATGCTGAGAGCAAGATTTGGAGACTATGATGGCATTGATTATGAGATCCAGATCTATGATGGTGGATGTCGGGATCAGGACAATTGTGTAAGAGAACCTATTAGGTGCGTAATACGCTGGACCAGTCGTTGTCACCCACAAAGGCCCAGCTATTGGACATCAGTCGCCATAGCGTCGTCGTTTCTTCTGAATTGTAGCTGGTTGTGCCAGCGGCAACCGTGAAGTGGAGTTCTGAAGAAACAGGGCATGTGGAACTCTGCCTTGGCGAAGATACACATGGATGAAGAAGGTCAGAACTGCATCGAACCAAAAGCGCTTTTCTCGTCACCTGCTGATTTCATATGACCCAAGGTCACTACGGAGCTGGCCGAGGCGTGACAGCGCCTCCGCTGGTCGGGAGACATATGCAGAGCTCTAAGTTATTTGTCCGTATATGTCGCTTCTTCCTGTTGTCATATGCGGGACTAGTGGCGTGGAGATAGTGCTCTGACCCAAATGTGGATGGTCAGTAACGATGCCATCAAGGCCAAGAAGTGGGTGGCTTGAAAACCATTTTTTTTTCGGACTGAGTGTGCCATACTCGTTCAAGGAGTCAACGTTGAAACCAATGCGTTGACATTGTTCCATATACACGACGCCGTTCTACCTTACGTGTAAGAAGGATGGACCCTAGCTTGATCACTGATGCGCAGGAAGGCAAAAACGCGGGACGATGACGGTGATGCGGATGACGGCATCGTTTCCAAGCATCAAATATGGCGTAGAACTTGAAGCCAGCTTCGGCGCGTAGAGGAAGGACCCGGAGAATAATGTATAACAATTTTTCAAGGATTCATACAAACCTCTCCGCGGACGAGTGACTCAGTGAGGGACCTACACTTCCGCTTTCGCTCAACAGTACACATGCTACACCGGACCTGAAACGCATCCAGCCAGCGGATGCTGTGTAGATGAGCGTGAGGAACCGTAAGCTGTGTGTCAAGATTCCCAAACTTGGGATGGCAACGGCCGTGGCAAGCTTGTCATATACGCTTGGGCGCCACGAAAGAGTCGACTTAGGAGCGGACCGACCCCAGTGGATCGACCGTATGTATGTCGGCAGCATTTCATATCGCGACGCGTCCCCGCAACGTACATATGTGACAATGCAACAGGGAACTAATCTGGAAGCGATACAGTCGGGTTGATGATAAGTGTACCCATCAACTAGAGGCGCAGAGTTGAAGGACTACCGATCAGTCATCAAACGGCAGTGTCTTGGGAAGGAATTTAGCAGCAGAGAAGGAGTATAAAAAAAAAAAGCGTAAGAATTATGAGATGGGGGAGTCGGAGGCACGGAAGATGCCATGTATCGTACCATATGGAAGTAGAATGCTGTAAGACATATACCATTTATGTCGATCGTCAAAATGAAGGGCCCATCGGAATCTGATTGATGCACAGGGTCGGTGTGATAGGGTAGGCGATCAAGATGATACCGTACATACAATTACAGAATCCCATTTTCAGGTTGGTCACCCATGAAAGATGATATGATCGCGGCACCTCGGACGGGGCTAGGGTATCCCTTGTTTTGCAATTCCGGCCAGTTTCAGCGAACTTTTCGCGAAAAAGAAGGGGGCGTATTGTTGCTTCGACGACCGGCTTTCCGATATATGCCTATGCGGAGAGTTACCCTGATTAGAGTTCAAGGGGTGAAACTGACGATGATGGGAGCCTATTGCACTTGAAGCAAGTCGCTGGATTGTTCGTAAGTCGGCGATTAAAAATGTCAACAAACTCAAGAGTCGTGAGAACTGAGCCGGCTGTGCCGTGGTGAGCGGAGATTGGGGCTCCGCTTGCGGAAAATGGATTTAGTCGGTTGCAATGAATAATTGGGTGTATTATTTTGTTACTGTAAAATAATGAAAAGGCGCTTGCTTTTCCCTCCAGATATCGAAATCCTGCGGACTCGTGTTGGCCTGGATCGTGGTGCCCTGCTCAAAATTAAAAAAGAAAGCAAAGGCACCTGAGGACCAAGGGACAAAGGGCACGTTGAGGACCACGGAATGGCTTCTGCAACCGATACATGTCTTTCAGAACACTCGTTTCCCATTTCACCTGGACCCATAATGCTCTCCCACTCGGATCATCAGACCGTTACACCGCACAGCGAACCTTCTCAGAAGAGCAAACTTAGTTCTTGGCAAGTCCTCAAATATCCAGCGTCTCCTTTTATCATTCTCAGCCTCCGTTTCCTCAGGGAAGACTGCCACGGCTCTCAACAATCAGAACCAAACTATCCCTCCCCGCGTGAACCGTCCACGACTGTATCTGATCATCGCCTTCCTGATAACGGTCAGTTTAACCCCCGCCCGGAGTTCCTCTTTCCTAAACACTTGCCTTTTCAAAATCACTAGACACCAGATCTCTCCAAACAGCCCTCCTGCCAAATTTAAGACTTCCTGATCCCTTTGATCAGCGCGGTGTTCGTTCTTTGTTTCTTCGGTGTCGCACCGTCTTTTGATCTGTTGATCCATTATCAGTTCTCGACATCCTTTGCCATTGATAAATCAAACCTTTCTGTCACCAATTCCTCACTTGCCTTCCCTCTCCCATCCTCCCACTCCCCTCAGGCGCCCGCACGTCTCCCTCTTCATATGCCTCATCGCGTCGAATCAATGCCCATGCCGTCTTCGTACGTATCCCTGATCGGGTTCTACTTCATGACATTTCCACTGACACTGGTTACGCTCTAGTCACCGACGTGATTACGACTACAGCTATGCTCACTCTTATCGCCGACCCAGTCCCCCGCCTATAGCTACTCTCACCCACTCACCTTCTTTGTCGGTGTCTTCTCTCGATCGTTCTTCAGTGTCGTCACCGGCCCCCCGTCGGTCGCCTGCCGACCGTTCGGGTGACTCTCACTCAGGTTACTCTGATGCGTACTACTCCCAAGAGCAGATGGCACGGCAATCAAAGCCGTACCCTCACGATCCCGTCCGGGATTCTGGGCGGTCGTCTCACAACTATTCTTACAGCTCGCGGCCACAACCCGAGCACAGATATTCACATGAGTCGCACCCATACCACGTCTCGTCGGCTTACAACAGCCCACCTCTTTCGCACAGTAGCGTCGGGACCCGCGACAGCGGGTCACTTTCATACCCTCTCCCAGGACAAAACCAATACGCTATTGGTTACACGGACGATGCAACTACGAAGCTGAGCGACAGAGTTCGCAGGAGATGCTTCAATTGCTGCACAACCGATACCTCCACCTGGAGGCGATCGAATCTCAGCCCCGGCAAAGTGGTACGAATTTTGTATGCATTCCCGATATGATACAATATTGACCATACTTGCAGCTCTGTAACAAGTGTGGCCTCTTTGAGCGCACCCATGGTCGGTCAAGACCCGACCAATTCCCCCACCGTAGGGGCCCCCTGGCAACTACTGTAATGCGGCCTAGAACTCCCCCGCAGTCGACACAGCTGCCTCCTATTTCCACGCACGTTGCTCCACTTGCGCCATATCACTACAGCCACCCTTCCATTGCACCGCTTACTTCGATACCTGACTCAAGGAAGCAGCACCCCAATCAGTTACCAGAGATCCAGTCTTGGATCGATGTACCGTCCGGACGCACGGCTTCCTACTCGTCATCTGAACGTAGTCACGACCATCTTCTGCCTCTTCGTCAGCGGTCGCCTCCTCGTCTCCAGCACCACGTAGATATGCGGTCGTCCAGTGTCCATGAAGCTGTTGCGTGAGGCTCTCCTTGGCAGCCCGGAGCTCCGTGGAGAAATTGCATGCTAACCGCCTTAAAATGTGCTTCCGTACCTTTTCCCCCTTCGTAACTTGTGTGGTCTTCTTGCGCGATGGCTAGATCCCGCCCTCGGCTGCGCAAACGCAGCCACTGTCGCACGCTCTCGTAATTATGTCGATTTCTGATGATATCCCCTTTTGATGGTATTCGTATTTGTTTTCGTATAAAACGCCGTAAATCAGTCTGAGAACGTGTACCTCTACCTTTTTCTTGGAGTTTTGCTGTATTACAATGCACTCGCTTTCATTGGACCCAATTACGACTGCATACGTATTTATTCCAGGAAACTTAACCTTTTTGACCACTATCAAATTATTAGTATTGTGCACAGTGGGCAATTCTGTCAACGTTTCGCCGGTAGTGACGCCTAATATAGTGAGCTTCCTGAGGAGAACATGACCTGTCGACGTTTCGCACCCTAGGCTGTCCCTATGGCTATAGTACTGATGACCGATATGTTGATCTTCATATCGGCCATCGGAGGTCGGGTAGATGGGTGGAGGTAGCTCGATCGGACTGAAATCGCACTGATCGATTGTTGAGAGCCTCCGTGACAGGGATAACTTGTCATGTATAATGATCCTAGCGCCGGGAACCACTGGAAATGCCCCGAATAAGCCCCAATGTCCACATGCCATGAAAATATTTCTCGAAGGGCTGGTCCGAAGATAGCAGTCAGTCGTCCTTAGCTGTGAAACACATGTGTGAGTGGTTACAGCATCTTTGTTTCGTTTCAGGGACCTGGCCATTTTCCATCTCAGTCTGCTGTATAATAACCAACCTTCAGTACCACATACTGATGCATGATGGGCCTGATCCAGGTGATACAAAATCAGGCGCCATGCTTGCTTCTCCCCTGTTGGGTAAGTGAATTTGCCTAGATCATCTCCGTGGCCGAGCAAAAGTTAAGTTATCTGTCGGGTATCTCCATTCCAACGGGGAAGCGCGCGGGCACGCGATGGGATGGGATGGGATGGGTAGTTTGCAATTGTCCGCCGATTGGTGTGGTCGTCACGAGTCTGCTGGGACCAGGAGTTATGAAATTCGAGGACATGAGAGATGCGCTTACGGCCGGCAGATCAAATTAGCAGGGTCGTCAGAACAGTAACCTGAACTGAATCCACAGGATGTCGACACAATGACGTGTTCTTTTGTTCACGTTCATTATGGCGACAGGATAAGCATCACTCGCATCACAAGCTCGCGAACATGGACGGCATCTCGACCTGGAGGGTGTACTATACATTGCAGCCGCATCGCGCATCCTCCGAAGAGCTGGCGTGGCAGCTGGTTGTACCCAGGGTGTGGGGCAACTGAATCGGCGACAATCGCGCGGACTCAGATCTGCATGGAAGCATATCATGGGTTCTTTGCGCCAATCAAAACGAGCAACGACTCACCAAGGGCACATTTTCTTGTACGGGCTCTTCCGATTGCCTGTCATTACCACGGTAGCAGGCCTGGACGTCTCATATGACCTTTCACGGGCGCGTGCCAGCTCCAGCCATGCCATCGAGCTCTTGGTACGTACAAATTTAGACAATCTCCAAGTCTGGATCTTGCACATGTGGCGTATCGGGTGTCCGCGCTTAGTCTTGCCAGGTGATCAGTGGAGTGGACTCGTCCCGGAGCGACTGCAGGCAAGGCAACTTCAGCCACCGGAAAAGCTGGCAGGCCGTCTAGCTTCGAATTCCATAGTTTTTTTTTCGCCGGCAGACGGTTCCGCGGCGGGGCAACACCGGTGACCCGGCTTCGTGAATGCATGTTGCGAGGACTGAGGAGCACGAGTGAGATTATCGGATGGACTCGGCCAGTTTTTCCTGATCCGTGGAAGTACTTTTTAATCAGCGGCGCGACTCCGACATCGATTGGAGAGCCAGAGCCCGGGCCTTTGGTTCCGTTGTTGACACAGGGATTGCGGACTAAATATGACTGTTCTTCATTCGTGCCTACCGCTGGAAGAAGCTCGTAGTTTCCATTCACTGGTGGCAAAACTGGTGGGACATCATTATTTATTCTGGAGACAAAGCGGCGAACTGCTGGCGAAGGGGATTGTGTTGTTGGCAGAGTTCTGCCAGTCTGCCATTGGCAATTGCCTGGCCTCACGGGGACCTGTCATGGTGTCTAGTGCTTCCGAAACGTTCTTTGGGGCACTAAAAATACCGGGCTTGACTAGAGCTAGCAATTGGCAGAAAACACAAAGAACCAATTCAAACGAAGGGCTGGTGGCTCCACTCATCGCCGTTCTATGGCCGAGTGCACACCACCCTCATACGTGTATATACATAACCAAGCACCCTATGTACACGATATTCTAGGAGTCACATAATGCTGCAGAGCTGGTGGTATATTTATCAAGTTGCAGACACGGTGTCGTGCCCAAAGTCTTTTGATGTTGAGGCACCATGTCAGCTGAGGACGACCTGCAAGATATACCAACTGCCATATATCGTATCAGGTCAGCAGCTACTCGTCGAGACTAATGAAGACTATTAGCAAACAAACATGTACTCAGGTGGATTATGGTCGGAATGTTTGACTTAAGCCGAGCTGAGAAAGAAATGCCATGTAGACCTGTTCCTATGCCAATGATGTGGATCAAGTTACGGTCAACAACGCGGGACATCTTACACGGTGCATGGTGACTAAAAAATAACATTCATCGAGGTATATCCTATATTAGTTCACACCCTTTCCTCACGCTGCTCCCTTCTAGTTCAAGGACGGAATACGCGTGTGCCTCAGCGGCAAAGGCCAACAGCCATTCTGGCTTTGGCAGATCAAGCTCTGCTTCCCTGTCACCAACCTTTACGCTATGCCATTTGTCCCGGGTACTTTCTCCCATCAACTGCGTCTTGCGCTCACGGTCGTAGCTATGTACCGTGCGCGCCGTGACAAAGTTCACCTCAGTCCTACACAAGCGGTGGTGGGGATTGAAACTCTTACCGGATGACTTCCCATGCTCTGGCGGCCAGAGGCACACCGTCCTTGCCCGCGGGGCTCAAGGTCGCCGCAAGAGTTACACCATCCTCTATTGCCTGCGGTGTGCCTGGATACTCGTTCTTAGACAATCATAATCATTTTACTGTAAAAAAAGAACTTGCGAGAGGAGCAGGCGCGCAGCATCGCCGATCATCAATACACTGGCCTGCCTCACTGAGCCATGCTGGAAGTGGGTCATGAAAAAGCAGCTCCCATTCTACACAGGACTGCGCCGTCGACATAACAGCCGCACAACGTGGGTCGCGATCCTCTTCCTTAACAATTTCACGACATCTTCTATTCGTCCTGGTGAAGACGAGCTACCCTTGACTTAGTTAGTGTCCCTGTATAATGTCAGCACCAGGAAAACACGTGGATGTAGCGGACCTACTTGTGAGTAAGAACTCATGATACTGACTTCCCTCCGCCAACAAACCCAGCGAGCATGTGGACATCTTTACCTTGGGGTTGTTTCAGCGTTTCACGCTTAGGCTCACGTTTTATAATATATATCATTATCCGTAGAGCACGTCCCCGTCTCTGCATAAATGACCAGTTAGAGGGTCCATGTCAACGCCGTGCTCCTTAGCGTCGAATGACGCGCGATAGGTTGATATCCGGACGAACGGTGTTGTTGAAGGTACCCCTGTCAAATTCGTCGTCAGTCGATTCACGTCCCAAAGCATATCACGAATGCAAACCATAACATATCCCTTGCTTGCTCTTGGTGCCATCGGCAACAACGACGGGTCTGGCTTCAGTTTCTCTCCTGAATGGAGAAGACCCCAGCTTTGGGCGTACATAGCTCTCCGAATAATCGATGACTTCCTGCCCCATTCGGGTGTCTCCACCGAGCGAAACCGCATAACGGAACAGTACAAGATGGATGAGTGCTCGATGACCGCTGCAAGTATGGGCACCGAACATTGTAGATGGCAGGGACTGTACATGAATAAGATCGCCCTGAAAATTGGGTAATTCTAGTGGGTGTGGGTGCAGACATCCCAAAACCTGTAACGCACGAGTCAGACGGGGTTATTGAGAGTCAGGTACAGAGCCTCTCACTCGTCGTGAAGGTTCCAACAAGCTAGGACACGCCCAGCGTTGTATTCGAGACTGATGGCCCAGACAAGATTCCATACGCATGTTGTTCATTATCAGAAGAACTGGGGAGGGGAAGAAAACCGCATCGCCTGAGCGGCCCGGCATCGGGATGTCCGTCAACGACAACGGGAACAGCGACTCACCAACGTTCTTCAGTTCTTCAATTTCTCCAAGACGACGATATCGAGACCCTTCCGCTTGCATTTCGATGGCGCATACGATACCGGCGTATCCAGCGCAACGACAATAACCTGGATACTCTTGTCTGCCGCTAGAGAGACTCGGTTCCACTTCTCGAGCCTGCAGTTACGCTCGTCAGGATCCATGCGACGTGACGAAACAGGGCCATGACAAGATCCGCGGTATTGCGGTCATATGGAAAAGGCCACTCCAACCTTCTTCACAAAATAGCCTATACGATGATCGGACTATCGCTGGTGACAAGAGCTAGTTGCTTAGACGGGTACCTCAGGTGGTCACTTACGCCGTTTATTTTCATTGTCCCTCTTTCAGCCAATGCAAGGGAAGCATCGTTAGCTCACGACCTCCGAGTTTGGAAATTGCGGAGGGAGTAAAACTGTATTGTCAACAAGGGAAATGCGTCCCGAACAACTGCCGTAGGAAGCACGAGAACTGATAGCCAGTTCGTCCAAGTCCTTCGCTTAGGAACTTCAAGTTTGGAAGAGAAGGATCAAACTTCCAAGTGAGTGAGAGTAAGACTGCATTGTCAGCAAGGAAAAGGCATTCCGAACGATTGCCTTAGGATGCGTGGTACCTGATAGCCATCTTGTTCAATTCTTCGTAATGTCCCATAGACGGAATATGAAATAGTTGCAGCGTCAACATGACGTGGCATGGATATTCGTCTGGCTCCGCTTGATTCCATTGTCACGAGTAGATTCGATGGGTTGGACCCATCTGAGAGGTTTTGATACTTGGTGTCAACAACCGGGACCGATGATTATTCCTGTGAAAAAGGTACAATATTCCTACGAGCAAGACAACAGCGGCCAACGTGATCCCAAAAACCGGTGTTGAACACTCACCTGCCATCAAACATAAAATCAAGGAAACGAACGCATGGCAAATCTGGCTAGTATGAAACATCGCCTTTGACAGTTTGGCAACGCTGCGCGACATCCTTCGACCATCTGGGAAGGACCACTGATTCTGAAGTGGTGTATCGTCCCTTGCATCACGTTGACTGTGTCGCTGTCAAGGAGGTTCAACAGAGCAAAGTGCCTGACTTGTGATCCATGATGATCACCTTCAACTCGACGACGACAGCATGCGAACGTCTTGGCCTGAGAACGGTGAGCTGGATATGTATGTTATCTTCTGTGAATTCAACCCAGTCCATCCATTATAGTTTTCTCCTATCCGTGCACAAATAGTTAAGGGATCATTGTCGACCCCTTACTCTGTGGCATTGATCAGACCTATGAATAGCGGCACGATGTGGGCGTATCGGTGTGACACGAGGCCTCTCAAGACCCACCAGATGAAAAAGCTACCAGTGCCTTACCAACACATGCGATGTACCTGGATAGCATTCTCCTGACGTTCCTGAGGAAAAAAATCGTATCAGAATCATAGAGGTCGCATCAGCGATCATCGATCATCACTCAACTGGCTTTAGTTCTTCATCTTCACTGAAGGACGCGACTTTCTTCCTTAGATGGATTGGGACGGCAAATGACTTGGCATTTTTGTATAGTACTTCGTGAATCTTGGCACGCCACACACGGTGACCGTGTAACTGTATACTTCAAACAACGGATGACAGCGAATGAACCCAAGGTGGGTAAGTAGTTGTGAAAGTTTACACCAGGATGCTGACCACAGATGGACCAGAGTCTACCCAAGGGAAGAGTCACCGTGACAGTGTCTGGGCAGGACCAAACAATGCGTGCCTCCCTTTGAGTGCTCGGGAAGTGCCATGTGATGGTCGAGAAAGCTAAGACTCGGCAATGGTGCTCTAGGTGTCGCATGAGACAGATCACCCCTGCAGATGCTCGAATTGGTGGAAACGGTTCAACCAGAGCCAGTGGTACCGTAGAAAGAACAAGTAGTTCACGACCCTGGCACCCTGGCACGATAATGATATATGTAGTGACCATGGCATGGACCCGGAGTACAAGCCAATCTTCAAAGTCCGAGTCGTCATCTCAGAACTTCCAAATTTGGTGAAAGTGCGATCGCATCAGTCTGCTGCAATGGTACGCATGTAGGATAGATTCTGTATAATATATTCACTACTAACTTCTATCCACGCATGTACTCCGTGTACTGCAGCAGTCGCATCAATGGCAACCTAGGCAATTGATACCCGGTCCCACAGTATCTTTTGCGGAGTAGAGGTATGCGCTGCGGTTTCAGATACGGGTAGTCAACCTTTATCAGGTCTCGGCATATTCAGCTGATACGTGGGCCATTTGTTGCGCACTTATTCTCCCATAAGCCAGGCATACCATCGGCTGTCCTGTAGTGAGAAAAATTGTTTAGGAACATTCTCTTTGCGTGCGACTTACACCACGGCAGGGATTTTCGTACATTGCTTGAGAGCCACAGCTGACTCGTCACGGTGCTGTACTATCACAGGAAAGAACAAATATTAATATTACGATGTATGCACGAATGGGCGGCCTGTCCCATTAGAATAGTATGTGCTAATCCAAATTGGAAGGATCATGCAATAACGAGTTTCCAGTGCAGGAAAAGAAGGATCCTTGGATAATACGATGGCACATCGAGCGTCCTGACCGTCGACTGCTTTGAGAATGTCTTCTTCTCTTGGTCTCCAGGGAGGGTCCTAATGTCGGAAATTTTCGAAGTCATCCCTGCGAGGTAGTTTCCTTTGCCACCGAGTAGAAGAGGCTAAGAAATGCACGCCTGAGAAGCTTTTAATGGGTGTGATATCTCATAACAAGGGACTTATCCTCACCTAGGAAGTACAGTTACTTACATAGAGTAACCTGTGAGGTGAGTGGTCTGTCCACGCCTTGTTCCTCAGCATCGAACCAAATTCTGAAGACTGCATATCCGGAAGATTGTGGCTAGTCTTCATACTCCCATCAGATGATAACAAAGACTATACAGCAGGGTCGTCAGAAGATCGGGATCTGCTTACCAGAATGAAAACCTAGCCTGACGCCTAACGCCGCATCGGCGGCAATTATCAGATCAGCCGCGAACTATTCTCCTTTGATGATAATGCCGGCTTTCCCCTGTCAAAGTACCCCTCGACACCATATTGAAGCGAATTTTGGTGCCAACAAATACAGCAAGTAGTGCATCACTTCGTGAATCTCCGCACGATGTCCATCGTAGCCGTAAAACACCCTACTGTGGTGTAGTAAGGGAAGCGGCTGTACATGAACAGCCTGGCCCAAGTAATCTGGCAACAGTAACTTAGAGTAGATTCTAGAACCGATGATAGAGCGCTTCAGAGGTGGCTGTCGGATCACATTAATTAATTCTTATCATGAGATCAATTGTAAACCTCACAGCGTGCTGATCGGAAAGTGACAGGATATCTCCTTCATTAGATGGCGTAAGAAACACGGTTAGGTTCCATTAAATGACAGACTCACCAACTGGAATAACTTTGAACTCGGGAATCTCCTCGAAAACCTTGACTATGACAACCCTTCAGCTGCTTACATTCGACTGCGCATGCAAGGCCACTTTAACCGCATCGTCGATACCGGCGTATTGTCGGGAAGCCTTGGCCTTCTCCACTTCGCCATTCATCCAAGTGACTTGCTCCATCGGACTGCAAGATACAGCATGTATATGGCCGCCGTCCCGCCACCTCTTGGGGGTTAATGTATAGTTGGACGACCTGTCCCCATCGAAAGAAGCAGGTTTTGCCTGAATCGCACTGTAAACGCAAAACAAAACATCATGAGATCACTCGTGGATCGTGGACGACAGGGAACTACAATTAATTCATCGGGAGGCTTGTTAGTGTCAACATTCCCCATTGCATCACTGTCACAGCATGACTTCAAGTTGGTTGGAACGCAGCAAAATGATCGGAACCGTCCAAGGTGCTAATCAGTTAGCTTTAAAAACCCACAAACACTGGCACGAGCTCTGGCGTTCGTAGCCCCACCCTAAAACCAGACACCAACCTGAGACACGATGACAAAGACATTGTGAGGGTCGGCAATAGCCGGCTTCGTTGCTTCCGGTAAACACGTGAATGGTTCCATAACCGGTCGTATATGGTTCGAGCTCCCATTGTACTAACTCTTGAACCTCCACTTGATCTTCTACAATATTTCGTCAATTATGTCTAGTGCAAAGGCCAACGTGCTTGCGAAGCACGACAATGATGTAGTAATTGTCGCGGCAGTCCGTTCTGCTCTCACAAAGGTGATTTACGAACAGTCCCTACAGCCATGAGTGACCATGGCATGGTGTTAACTTTATTCCTGCAGGGCAGGAAAGGTGGCTTTAAGGATACGCGGCCGGAAGAACTCTTGTCTGGTGTTCTCCGTGCAGCATACACCAGAGCACGTGTGGACCCAGCCCTCATTGAGGATATTGCCGTTGGAAACGTCCTTCCTCCTGGCGGCGGTGCCAATGCTGCCCGAATGGCAGCATTGCACGCTGGCGTTCCCATTACCACTTCAATTAACACCGTTAATCGACAATGCTCGTCTGGTCTCTCTGCTGTAAACCAGATAGCCAACCAAATTATAGCTGGCCAGATTGACATCGGAATAGGTAAGCTTCATGTCGCATGTTTGCTAGCATTGATCCTTATGTTTCATTTACTCTCAGGGGCCGGTGTCGAATCGATGACCTTCGGATGGGGCGGTGGCTCGCTCCCTGATGGCTGGTCAGAAGCTGTTCTCACCAGCAAGCAAGCCGAGGACTGTCTCATTCCCATGGGCTTCACTTCAGAGAACGTCGCTTCTGATTTTGGCATCTCACGGGAGAAACAGGATAAGTTCGCCGCTGAGTCCTTCCAGAAGGCTGCAGCAGCACAAAAAGCCGAAAAGTTCAGAGACGAGATTGTACCACTCAAAGTCAAGTTAGTCGACCCGAAGACGGAGACGGTCGCCGAGGTTGTTGTGGATGCAGACGATGGCATCCGTGACGGTGTTACTGCCGAGAGTCTCGCGAAGTTGAGACCTTCGTTCAAGAAGGACGGCTCGACTCACGCCGGTAAGTAGACATAGAGACTCTGCTCATCACCCACAATTAAACGTTTTATGTATTTAGGAAATGCGTCCCAGATCTCTGACGGTGCAGCCGCTGTTGTCCTAGCTCGTCGTTCGGTCGCTAAACGCCTCGGTCTCCCTGTCGTTGGCAAGTATGTTGCAGCAGCGGTGATTGGTGTCCCACCTCGGATTATGGGTGTGGGACCTGCCTATGCCATTCCTAAAGTCCTGGAGAAAGCTGGTCTCTCCAAGGCCGACGTGGACTTTTACGAGATCAACGAAGCCTTTGCGTCCGCAAGCTATTTACAGCATAGACAAGATTGGGATCTCGTATGACAGAGTCAACGTGAACGGTGGCGCCATCGCCATCGGACACCCTCTTGGATGCAGTACGTCGTTTGCGTTATGTTCGTCATCAGGGTGGTTTCTCATTCATCCTACCATAATTGTAGCTGGAGCACGGCAAATTGCTACCGGCCTGAGCATCGCCAAGCAGAGGAACGAGAGAGTGTTCGTTACGAGTATGTGCATTGGTTCTGGAATGGGCATGGCTGCTGTCTTCGTCAGCGAGCACTAACCATCCAATGTACCCCTGTATCACTTGTTCAACGCAATTTACCAATCATTTAGTGGACACAGTCACACTTGTACCACTTACCAGAACACGGAACGCCGATTGCGTACTCAGCAGAACGATTCAGAATGAGCTCGAGGGATTCACTAATTATATTCCTCTAAGTACTAACAACGATCTCATAAACAAAGTACTAGGTGTATCTCTTTCATACGGGCCGCCGCCGACCTCTAAAACATCGGCGCGATCTTGGGTAAAAGATATCCTTCTCCCTGAACGATATAGGTTCAAGATTCTCCAGTGAAAAGTGTCGAAGACAGAGGAGAACCCCAAATATCAACCTGCCAGGTAAAACTTTCGATGAGAAAAGCACATGAACGGGCGTGCGGCCTAAATACGCCAAAGTTTCACGCGCACGGACCATCATCACAAGCGAGCTATAAAATTATGCCAGCAGTGAATTTTGCTGGTTCCTTACAGTCAACTCGATGAACTGGCGTCTGGCGATTCGGAATGACGACGTCGATGGTACTCCAGCCAAAGGCTACAGGCCAACATCGAGGAGAGAGATTACAGGAACTGGGCATGCCGTTTATCTACTGTATTTACCACTGATCGAGCGGCTAATCAGTTCTTGATACAAGCAATTCATGATGCGTCGTTTTCACTGTTTGTCTCCCGTGGTCTGGCCTTCGCGCTGAAAAATTTTTGTCGTTGGTCCCGACGATTTCCATGAGGACGGCACTGAGTTAAACTCGGTGGCAGAGCCACTAATTTCCGAGATCCCAGTTGACCTCCGTTAACCTGCCAGGACTCTGATTATAATCTCGGCAAGCCTCGCGTCGTTTAGTCGATCAATGGTGATTTCATGCTGAAATCAGCTTAGGGGTGAATAGTTCGCCATCATCCTGGTGTAGTCGACTGGTAGAAGCTCAACAAAGATCATTCGACCATTCATCGTGTCCGCGGATTCCCGAACAAGCAGTATATTAGGTGAGTCCTTACCTGCTCAATCATCAAACTATTTTTTTCCCTTTCTCGTTAGCATATGTCATGATATGGCCGTTGCATGTTTGGATGTCGCCATGCTGTTCGAGTCGTGTCCTCAGGGTGATGCATCCCTGCGTAGTTCCGTGGTGATCCATGCGAAACGGACCCACTGAACCAAGTGAACGGTTCTACTCTGCCCCACGGAAGTCCACAAACTGGCAACTTCAGCTGCCTTTTCCCCCGCTCGGTTCTCCGTTGGTAGGAGAGCTCCCATCCCGTCGGAACTTAGCGGGTTCACCCGTACCTTCATAATGTCCTCAAGTAGTTTGCCAAGGCCGTTGGAAATGGTGTGTTTGCATGGCATCCATACGAAATTCACAGCCATGATTTCTAAGGATTACACCGTTCGAAAGCCCACAGCCGCCCGCGCACACGTAGCTGGTACAATTTTTTTCCGTTATTATGGAGTGTGCATGTCGTGAAGCTTACTGTGACCGCAGTCTTCCCTTACGCACGGACACCAGACTAGGCATTCGCATCATGATGGGTTCATTTTCTTGAAACGTTCATTCCCGAATGGATCCACGTTTGCCCGAATGCACTCTGTCGACCAGTCCGCAGCAATATTGCGGGGACCGACATCGATCCACCCATTGCGCCTTTGGTATTCTCAATGTAACATTATGCAGCTTCCGGGAGTGGGTTACTTATTAGCAATGCGCCACACTATGAAACACCGAAAAAAAACTGGGCAATATTTCTTTATGTGCCGTATGATCACCGTGCCATTTCCCTCCATCAGCGCTGACCGATTACTGAACAGGATGTCATTCTATGATCTCGCGCAAACGAAGGTGGAAGAATTAGGCATTCCTTTTTCCTTTTTTATTTTTTTATTTTTTCAAAGACAATATAAATCCCCTGGCTGCCCTTTTTCTATTCGATATTCACATATATAATAGAAAGCTCGTGGGACCCCGAGAGGAGAGGGGCAAGGTCGTTACCGTCCTCCATCCCAATCGCCAGATACTGACCTGGGCGCCATGTCACAGGTTCACCCAATTTACCAGTGGGAAACTGCACGAGGAACGAGCTGCAGGTACGATCAGAAATTTGGGACGTTCCCCACAGAGTACAGGTACGATCGTTCCTACTGTATTAGTGCCCAATATTTATACCGATCGCGTGTTAGCCATCGCAGGCGGGACGCCGACGGTGTGGCTTCCCCACCCTGTGAGGTTTTTGCCTGCCCGCAGTGTAAGTTACCCTCTGCGTGCATGCACGCGGTATAGAAACGAGTGTGGGTGTGGTCCACTCACTAAGCAAACAACGCGTTGCCGGGGAATATCCGAATGACATATCAGGTGGTCACTATGACCACCCCCATAAGGTTTCTCTGGTGTTCCTGGCCTCCACATCTTGGCATCCAAGGGCGTCTTGATCCCTGAGACCATTTACAAGTTAGACTTATTTTCGCACATCAATACCATGTAAAAGTCCGGGGGGATGAAGTTCAATGTCGAGCCTGATATTGGTGCCTGTACAGACTCAGACCTGGCCCAGTTCCCAACCACTGGATCCAGAATGGGCCCCTGAGGCAAGGGGGGTATGGATAGCCTATAACTCCTTGTACAGCAGCCCGATCGGGGATCTAACATTGACGGAGTCCAGGAACAGGTTACGCCCGTCTGCGTTTGCTGGGCAAAGACGGCCGAGATACCCCTATCGATGCACCCCCGATAAAATTCACTATCGTTTGCATGGCGGTGGCTACATTGTCCTCTCAGATCACCCGATAGACGTGACGTGTCTGCAATTCGAACGGACGTGGAATCCATATCGAGTCGTGTCTGCAGCCCTCCGATTCAGACGCTCGCAGGGCACGAATACCCGTGAATGGCCTTGGTATTCCAAGTGACGTTGTCGTCGAGGGGGCTCGACCCCGCGCTCCGCTACCTCCGGAACAGAAGAGACTCATCGCAAGTCAAGTTTCGCCGGCAGACGTAATGCAGGGTGGCCACGAAACGCCGGAACAGCCTTGCATTCGTTGGTGTCAACGCATATCCTCGGCTGGAGTCTACATGGCCGGCAGACCCAAATAGACCTTGCTAGGATACTCGGAAACGACGCTGGAAGACTCTGATCGCTACGTTTCCTGGGCTTCGCTGTTCTGCTGCGCGGCCCGATCATCAATGGGGGGCAGTGCTGAACTCGTGGATCAGATAAGGGCACTCGAAGAGTGGTGGAGCGGACATGAGGGAGGCGTATGGTATTAGCCAAGTGACTTATTACGAAGCACCGGGTGGTAGTTCACGTCTACCCGGGCCTTTGAGTTCCATGAACCTAAACGCAGCGAGGTCGACCGGTTATTACAGAATGGCGTCTTCGGGATGAGGTGGCTCAACAGTTGTTCGGCATACAGGTCGGTTGTGATGGCTCAGTGATATTTAATGGAAGAGAGAACTTATATACATAGATGTTCCATTGAAATATAAAAATGATGGCGGAAATACCAGAGTCGGTATAGAAAAAAAATTAATCTCCCTGTCTTCATTCTCGTCCTTGACCTGCAATCGCATGCACCGAGTCGTCAAGACCCGGTCATGGATCACGGATGGTTCTGCCCGCGTGCCTGGATGGACAGCCCAATGGAGCCACCCACCAATCAGATACGCAGTCAGACTGAAGTTGGCATGTTCCATCAGCTGGATCCCGGTCCATGCGCCGAAAGAACGCACCTTTATGACCGATGACACCGTTCTTATGCGATGCGTGCAGCTGACCGATGGCTCGAATTCATATGATCGAATGACTTCCTGTGCAGCTTTGCCACTATGTGGATTCATGAATGACGTGATCATATCGGACGGATTTGAACTTTGTGACACGCCCGGTCCGTAGGGAAAAATAAAGTTCGCCATGCACTGCGGACTAGCTGCTCAGCGCTGGCCTCGTAATAACATATGAGGTTGAATCAGTTGAACTACCTGTTTTTGTCGCAAGTACAGCGCCGCGATTGTGATCAATACCCGTTCCAATCGGCAAGTAAGATACTATCAACGTTGTTTTGGTTTGGCGGTCGGAAACGGAAGCCGGAAAGGAGATAAGACCAGTCAGTCGCATAGTACCCGTGGTGATGCACGCTGGAAAAGCATGCCCGCTATTGCGCAATGGAGATTCCATGCCTAAAGTACAACCATACCGAGGAAGTGGAGATGGACTTCCATGGAGTTGTAATACCGCTCAGGGGCAGTGACAGAATGCGATGAGCGTCGTTCAGCAAGCGAGATGCTCGTGTTATCTGCAATGTCGAGGCGATATATGGGTAGGCTTCATAGGATACAGGGTCGCCAATGACCAAAGAAATGATTCGGTAAATGATGGCGTTATCGAAACTTGGTGAGCTTACTTACAGCATGGTAGTCACGAAAACACGTCACCCAGAGTCATATGATGCAGTAGACGTCAGCCAGGAAGTATGTGTGTCCCTACTAGTCTTCTACCGGCACATTGGCGAACCTGGTCGTGTGGGGAAGGCGGATACAGTCCCCGTGACACCATGCAATGTGAACTGTCGGTGTGCGAAGAAAATGAAACGATTTTTGAACTGGGATCTGGTTATTCGCTTCCAAAGAAAACGGAGATTACGGTATCAAGGAGCACAGGAGTTAGCGGTTTCTCGCCTCTGCTTCGTCTGAGCTTGATAGGCTTTTGCGGAGAAGACCTGCAGAGGATAATAATACTTTGCAGGCCCGCTGTCATCCACGTCAAGGGAACTGATTGATGCTGAGCATCCTAACAAACCGCGGCGTTCAAGATGGGGCTTAAGATGTTAGGTTTGTCTTTTGACAGACGGAAGGCAACCACGGGAAAGATCACGGGTGCACGTAACCTGTGAACCACAATGAGTAGGCTGGGCTTGTGCGGGTAGCAGCCGGTTGACAATGTAATGGCTCAATGATATGGATAAGAATACCCAGGCCTTCTTTAGTAATGGTCCGAGGGAAGCCATTTTGGAGACTAAAAGTCGCGGTATCGATGAAGTGGTGGTTACACTAATCAGGATGCGTACCGAAGTAGAAATCCAAGCAAGTGATGAGCATTTGAGCGTTGGTCGGATATTATCGCAGCGCCTCCTGGTGGTACCTGTAGTTACTAAATAAACTGAATGGACGGCAACTGGCGCAAACCCGCGTCTGGGAATAATGTTCCATGGAGGAATATGATCAAAGATGCCTTCACCTCATGTTGCACGCACGTAGCGATATGATGGCTAGGCAACGTGTCATGTGCTCAAAGGGCAGAAGAAATGGATGAAACGGAAGCTGACCACTGGCGCAAGGCAGTGGGAGCAACCGGGTTGGTAGCACGATAGCGTTGTGAAGACTCACTAGACAAAGATTGGAATGATATATAACTTTTGGAGCTGGGATTTCGATAGGGCAGCCACATGTAATCATGAAGTACTAGCTTCCAAAATGATCCATGATGATCCGGGATGTCGCGGAGCACCGCACCAACCCATCCGGTCATAGCGGACCTACGGATATGAAAAGAAATATCATAGGATCCATTCACGAGGAACTTGGGTGGAGAGAGGGAAAAATTTGTTCAAGCAATGAACCAGGAGCGAAGAAAAAAATGTATATGTCGATCTTGGATGAATTGTATGAACACATGTAGGCTTGATGGCCATATGGGAAGTGGGAGAAAGAAGATGTGGAAGGGGCCTGAAGGAAGACAGTCAAGGTAGTAACAAACGTACGAACGTTGTATGATACATAGTCGTGTAATATATAGTATGGCTAGCTGTCAAAGTACCGTTGAGGTTACAGTAGTCATCGTAGAGTAGACAACCAATTTGAAGGCCAACACATGTCGACGGGTTCTTAGCGGAGATACACGGACATGGCAAGAACCGAGATCAATGCAAAAAAGCCAAATCTGCACTTTTTACGGAACCCAAGTTCGCTGTGCCTAATGTCCCCCAAGATCTCCCTTCCTGTCAACGAGTAGCCTGCCCATTCGGCTACTGAAAGAACGAGGACACAGAATACAAAAGAAAAATTTCTACTCATACTGGCCTCCCTTCCTGTAGGTACGTACAGCAAGTTAGCTGGCTGGCAGTCGTGCCGGATCGGTCAACCTGGTAAAGTTTGCGATTCGAACCTGAATATGAGCTCAGATCATATATGTCAACAGCACTAGTCGCTTGACTGGTAGGGACAGGCGTTTCAACGTCACCTCATCTTACCAGAATACCCAAGAGAATACCGGCTTTGTCTTGCAAGTCCCGAACGGGTCACGTTTCTGTCATCCGGAACTTTATTAGTTTTCCTCGTTGAAACACTAGACCCACTTCCAGTCCTTATATATTCTGGACAGCCACATCCCCCCGTCATCTCTTGGAAAGCCCTTAAATCGCTGACTTCCCTTTGGGTCCGTGTCCTCCACTTCTGTCGTTTTTATCTACTCACTGCTCATATCCTGTAATTCCGTTGTAACCCAATAACCCTTCCGTCTCCAATGGACCCAGATAGGCACTTGCCCATACCAGGGCGCAATTACCCTCGAAATCCGCCGTCAATTATGTCCTCCTCTGCTCCCGACCCCCTGGCGCGCCAAATCGTGCCACCTGCGACTCAGTATCACCAGCCTTCACTTCCTTCTATACGTCAGCTCCACCCCTATCTGCCTCTTTCCGGAGCGACCCAGCCCCACCTTCCCCCCCAAGAATCCCCCTCGTATACTTATCCACCTCCGAGTGCTTACCCTGGCCCTTCTGGATCGACAGATCCCCCACTCCAGCCAGGCCATGCCGTCTCACAGTGGCGTGTATTCGCGAAGCGACCCCCTCGATTCTGAGCCCGATGGCGAAGCCGAGCAACCGGGTCCAGCCAAGAAGAAACGACGACGTCAAGGCTCTAAGTTGTAATGGTTCGTCTTCTTGAACGTCAATATTACTACTGATCCTAACACGGATCGCCTCCAATGCATGCGGCAATCTCTTTTCTGACACTGCTGTTGTCACGCGACAGAATGCAAACGGCGGAAAATCAAATGTGACAGGTTCGGCGTTTGTAATACCATCATCTCGACCACGGCTGACTGTGTTCCAGGGCGCAGCCGTGTGGGCCGTGTACACGGCGCGGCGAACAGTCAAAATGCCAGTGGCGCAGTCTGGAGCCCGTGTATGTGTATGTTTTTGGATTCAGTTCCGTCAGTGATGCTCATCTCCAGGTCCAGTGATAAATACGTTACCCGAGCAGAGTACGAGGACCTCAAAGCCCGTAGTAGGGCAGAATATGATGAACTCAAGAACCGCTTGGATCACTTAGAAACCCTGATCTCGCGCATTTTCTCCGCTCCACCAGGCGCCGCCAACGTGCCTTTGTACTCCATGTCACCCGATATGTCAGGGGCACCGCCCTCAGAGAACATCTCCTCATACCACGCCAGTCAATCATCCACGGGCCAAGTACTCTACCCACCCACAGTGCCGTCATCGGCTCCCTATCAAGCAGATCATATGCCTAAACCTCCCCAGTACCCTTCAAACTCCCCTCACCTGATGGCACAAGGCGCTCCACAGGCATCCTCCTCTTCAGCCACCCAAGCTCCCACAGAAGGTGGTGGATCAGGGCATATTCGACGCCCATCTGACGGAAAGTCACCCACAGCAGTGAGACAGTCGCCCTTTTCCTTATCCTCCATCACATCTCCGTATAACACCGATGCCCAGTCAAAAAACTGCCACGCGCAGACGCTCAACTTACTGGGCGAGCGTCTGCGCCAAGCAGGAGGTTGGACAGGCCCAGTGGTGCGATGCGGCACTCAAGAACGATGGAACCCCCGACGTCGACTAGCGCGTCGGATGCCGCGGAAGGTTCCTCAATGCCTCCCATGGCACTCCATTTACCCGGCTCCTCGTCTCGTGGGCGGTATGGAGACCCTCTCCCAAGTCTTAGTTCGGGCCGGGACATAAGGGACATCAGGGATGGAAGACAAGGTCCTTCCACAGAGCGCTAACAAGCTCTGCCACGTTGTCGAACATGATGCATGATGCCTAATCGTATCGAAGCCATATCGAAGATTGAGTTCCGAGTGGTCCGGTATCACACTCCACAACACGCGGGGGGCTAGCCTTAGAAATATTACCAGGGTATCCCATTCACTTTGACCGGACATGATTTTTACCTTTACTTGGTAACACTAGTACCCACTTTAACTTCGCTTCTGATGCCTTCGCGAACATTGCTGCGTGACAACCTTTACGACATCCTGGATCCTGCCAGTGCCACGACCAGAGATCGTCGTCTTGTTACATCATCCACCAATAGTGCCCTCGTCGAGCAACAAATAATATAGTACGGACGTCCGAGTGGGCCGACTACCTACTTGACAACTGCCCTCACTCCCATACCAACTTGCCCCGGTCATCGACAGTAGCTTTACCCCCACCCTGCCGCGATTGTTCTATGATCCGTAGTCTTTCTAATTCACGTTTGTGCTTAGCGAGTCCAGCCAGTCGGACTGCCTCTGCCTCCGCTTTAACAACCTTGGTTAATTCCCTTTTCTTTGCATTTTGCCTCTGCTTTTTTGTCATGGTTTCCGAGGCTTTGGCAACGGGTTGCGCTGGGATCGAAGTTGGCTGCGAGTGTCCTAAATACACGAGTGAGGAATGCGGTTAAGACAGTGCATGTAAAAATATTACTAGGACGGCTTTTGCCCTTGACAACCCCCCATTCTCCTTCGTCTTCTTCGTCAGCATCATTGGCATGACCACTACCTTCGGCAATGTCGCCATAGTCTTCCCAAGTGAATCCTGGAGCCGGCATCTCGTCAGCCCGGGGTCGTACTCGCATGACACGGGCCAACGTAGGAAAATCAGGTTGCTCCAGCATGCTGCAGATAATAGATCAGCCTATATTCGATACGCGACACGCTGGGACGCGATCGATCGAACCACCATTCCTGACTCACTCGTCTACCATCGTTTTCCCTGGCTTCGGCACGAGTCTCTCGGCGAGGGTGCGTTGACTGCCGTCTGCTGCTACCCTTGTGCTAGTTGCATGGCCCGCCGCAGCGTCCTCATCCACGCGCTCAGCAACAGGCGAATCGCCAGCCGTGGACGGACCAAAGTCGCTGCTCGTAAAGTCCGTGGACACGGCGAGAGCCTGACCGTCTGGCCTACGCGCTGGCTTGGGTCTTTTCTGGCGCTGGGGCTCTACGCGTGTCCAGGAGCTGTCGGTGTCGAAGGACGGGGACGACCTTAGGCGGGACTGGGATTGGGCGGTGGGCAAGAGGACGTCCTGAGGCGCGGTGCGCACGGGTGCCTTCCGTGCGCCCTGCCAGTGGAGGACGTGCCCGGGGCCTCTCCGGGGCCGATGTATGCGTAGGAGTCGCAGAGTCCCCGCGCCCCGAATCGGTCCCCGCCATACCCTTTTCGTTGTCCGCCATCCCCGTCTGCTTCTTCTTCTGCTTCTTCTTCTTTCCCTTTTTGGCGTCCGCGTCCCCCACCCCTGGCTCGCTGGCAGCGGCTGTGGCGCTCGCCGTAGGCCGGACCTCGAACTCGCCCGGGATGACGCGCGGGAATGGGACGACGACGCGGCGACGGCGACGAGCTGCGGACTGGTCGTCGGCAGCAGCAGCAGACGCCGCCCCCGCGAGCTCGGCGCTCTTCGCAGACTGCTTCTGCCTCTTCGACTTGGGCTTAGGCTTGGGATTCAGTGTTGTGGCTCTTGGCCGTGGTGCCAGCATGCGCAGGCTGGGCACCAGCTCCAGTTCCTGTGCTAGCACCGAGCGACGGTGTTCCTGGAAGCGAATGGAGCAAGTACCGCGGACACTGCAGCGCCAGCGACGCCCGTGACGACAGCGACGAGGACGTATTCGGGAGAAATCACGCTTAGCAGGGATCCCATGAGTGCGGAGCAACTGCCTGGAGAGGGATCCAGCGGGAGTCAGTATGGCAACGGGTGTTGGGCTTTCAGGCTTTCAAGTTTCAATTTCAGGCCGCAGGTTGTCGTGTACAGTAAGCTGGTCGTGTTTGACGTGTTGGGTCGCTACCATGTTACACTGTTACAGTAACTTGTTACTGTAATCGTGCCTGCCCGTCACGTGGCAGGACACGTCAATACGCGTCAACAGCGCGGGTCTCACCGTCGAAGTCAATCATGGGCCACAATCATACTGATCCATCTATTGGTACAAGTGGGTGGTGGTTCCAATGCAAAGGGCGTTGTAACCCAACGTAGGGTAGTAACATATCGAGGCACTAGACTACTCCAAAAAGAATGAATCAGTAGCCTCATTAAAGCAGTATCGTAGCAGATATATATATATTGTGTAGCCGTGTGGATCCGGACTACGTAGATCGGTGGTCGTGAATGCACGAGATGATGATCGATGGACAAGTTGGTATAGGAGCATCGAGAGGATATGAGGTAAATGTGAAAAGCAAAGAACGTCGGCAAAGAACGTTGCATGCATACTGGGTATTCGAGGATCACTGCATCTCAGAGTATGTAGAAAAACGCATGTTATCCGACATCAGCTCGCCGACGCCGAGGTGCAGCGTCCCGCCCGCCTTGTCGCTGCGGGCTAGCAAGTCGTCCCAGATGTCAGCCTTCTCGCGCTCGCTCAGAGGCGGCCGGCGCGGGGCGTCCAGTTCGCGGAAGGTGAGCTGCGACCGCGGGTGGGCGTTGTCCGACGTGGTCTCGAAGAGCGATGTCGTCGAAGTCGATCTGAACCTCTGCTTGGAGGTCGATGCGCCGCTCTGAGCGCTGGAGTAGGTATGGTCCACCCCGGGCACCTCCGCAGATTCATCCTCTACTTGGTTGACAGAACTCTGAAGAGGGGAGTTCGGTCCTAAGCTCCTGACGCCACGTCTGGAACTTCGCGGTGGTCTCGGTGGCGGTGGCGAGAGTGACACGCCACCATCAGCTAGGGGAATCCGCACCGTACCGTTGTGAGGTTCGTTTTGCTGCTGCGGGGAATCTGGGGTGGCAGAAGCATGTGTAAGTTGTGACGTCGTGGAAGTATCGCATTGATTTGTCTTGCATATTGAAGGAGGTAACGGCTCGTCGATGCTGATATAATCCACAGTTCGAAGGACAGCAGGAACAGAGGTGGCACGACGGGGTGAACGTGGCCTCGTTGCTTCTGGCTCAGGATCTAGGTGGTCCCCACTTAACCGCAGCTGTTCCAGAGGAGTGATGATGTGCCGGTCGAGAGCGATCTCAGGCACTGGCGGAACCTTGGCTTCACCGTAAGACGATACTGAGGACCGAGCGGAATGCGTTCTCTGGAAGAATTGCGTAGATGCCACGTCCGACGAGATGGGTGACGACGATGCAGTGGCAAAGCTGGGGCGGGGCCCAGGAATGATTTTTGGTACGGTGGGCGTGCGCGACAGGGAGTGACCGCGACCCTTCTCAGGGGAGAACGCTGACTGACGATCGTGAGATATTCGCCGAAGGGGCGATGGATGGTGTGAGGCAGCCTCGGGAGAGTCATCGTTGCGAACCACTTCGTTCACCTTCACAAGAAGCTCCTTCGGGATAGCTGGTACCGGAGGAGCAGCCACGTCAGCACGGAATCGCTCTCGCAACCCCCCTGTGCTGATTCGTTTCACCAACTTCCACAGTTTCCCTCCTTCACTAGCCTCTTTCCCCGACGTCTCCGCCTTCTCAGACCCAGTGTCCAGTCCCGATCGTTCGTGGCTCACATGCGGACCTGTCCACACCTCGTCCCGCAGAGCTGCCATACCATCCATCGATCGTCCAGCAGACCTGCCCCTCTCTTTCGACCTCCCTGGCTTCTCTTCCTGGAGGCTCGGCCTACTCTTCGAGTATCCCACGTCCGAGCGGGACGGAGACTCGTCTTGTGCTACACTGCCCCCCCTCACCTTCCTCCACCGACTTGACACCTTGCGCGTCAGACTACGACTGCCAGCGTCGGCCCGGGTAGGGGTTCCCGGTGCGATCCATGCGCGCCTATCAGGGTGACTCTCAAGGCGGCTCCAGCGATCTTCAGGACCACCGGCTGCGACGCGCCGCCCAGAGGAGGTTCCAAAGACGGTGTAATAAGGGACAGGGGACCGCATGGGGGTATCCGGCTCTCCGCCATCGTGGAGCGCCTCGGGGCTCACACTGAGTTCCTGAGTGCCTGAGGATTGTCTGGAACCGCTCGCGTCATCGCGACGCAGTTCTAATTGTTTGTACGCCTCGGCGACAGCCCCCGCTGGTGTCAGCCCTAGGGATGTCGTCCCATCGTGGGACTTGCTGTCGTTAGAGGGCGTGCTGGGGAGTCCGTCATAATTGAGCGGGAGTGCAGAGTCATGTTTATCATTCGACCCATTGTCCTGGTGCTTCTCCTTTATCGGCTTAGCTGATCCACTCGGACGGCGTCTCAGCACATTGCGAGGAGTGTGGTCCCTTCCACGACGAGGTCGGGGGACTCTGTAGGTGGATAGGTCGAGGCTCTCCTGGCTTGTAAGCGGGACATCTCCCACAGTCGAACTGTACATTTTAGTAGCCTCGCTCGCATACCGACGGTGAGGGGAGGGACATGGGGTCCGTATGGCGGTGGGAGACTCTGAGACGTCAAGACCGGGCAGTCCCAATTTCCGGGACGTGTGCGTGCGCGTGACAGTGACGTTCCGCGAGCACGAGGATCCTTCACTACCTGAACGTGTCGTTGTTGAGTGGAAGGAGAAGCGGGAGGGAGAGGGGAGGGCGGGTTTAGAGAGGAGATTTTTGATGCCTAAGGAGAGCCGCGTGGGGGTCTTCTCATGCGTACGACTGTGATGGTCTCCCGAGCTGTTCTCGCCTTTGGTTGGTGGGGTGGATGAAGAATTACGTGAGGTGGAAGGCCTTGAGGAAAAGTAACTTGAGTGAGATTTGCGAGGCGACTGTCGTTGAGCTGGAGGATGGACATCGGACCCCGTCGGTGATCGTGGGCGAGGCAATGGATGGAAAGAACGAGGCGAGGCTGACCCTTGGATCGGTGAATGGGTATAAGGGGGTCCTGGCGTCGGTACACCGAACTCGGATCGATACCTCTTATCAGCGCCCGGCGACGACTCTGAGGTAGCGGACGAATGGGAGCTCGGGAAAGGGCTGCCAAAACCGGTAGATGGTGTGGTTATGGGGCTGGAATGTGTGCTCGGGATATGAGATGGTGGTGGTAGATCATGTATGGTCTGCAATGGGTGGGAAGATATATTGAGTTCGGGGGGCATTGATGAAGAATGGAGTGGTTTGTGGGGCTCGTCTGTGGAGGGCAATCTGTTGCACTTGGGTGCGAGCCATGGCGAAACGAACATTGTGATCTGGGTATTCAGGTCAGTACCCAAAATGCGCCCGCCAAGTGCAGATTGAACGGACAGCGCGAGATCAAGGAAACTGATGTTCCAAAATTGCCAAGATTTTAGAAGAGATTGACTAGCAAAATAGCCTGTACAGGAGCGGTTTTTAGAAGATCGAGGAACGCAGAGGGAGACATGGGACCCACATAATACTACACCGATAGAGGCCGGGCGATCCAAGGGCAGGTAAAATGAAGGCGCTGAGTACTAGCTGAAGACGTTGAAGAATCCGAATGCGACTAGAGCGCTGGAATGGAGCAAACAGGGATACAACAGGGTAACAACAGAAATAGAGTTCGGAGAGACGGCAAGGTGTATTGACAGAATCAGGCGACTCGTGTGCTCGGGATCTGTAGGTATGGAAAAGGGAAAAGTTGCGAGAAGCGGGAACAGTGGAGAAGGTCGGTTGATTGGGAGAAGTGATTTAGCGAAAGGAGTGTGGTGCAAAGGAATGAGATGAGGATAAGGCCTAGGGAATGTGGGACAGAAAATCCTTCCAGGGAGGGATCACAGTATGCTGAGGAAACGGAGGAAAGAACAGAATATTATTGAGACAGGGTAGCTGAAGGGGAAATCAGGCTTACCTCTGCATATGCTTTTCTTGGGTATGTATTGGAAATTTATGAAAAGGAACGAGGCCGGAGCAAGCCTCGAGTCAGAAAGCTGTCCAGACAGACACAGACACGAGCCTTAAATGAGCGCAGTTCAACGTCAGACTGAACATTTCGGGGTGCATGTGACTCTGTCCCAAGACTCACGGTGCAAATAGTGCGCAGCGCCAGCTGTCAGACCTGAAGCGGTTCTAAGACGCTGCCTCACTCCCAGCAGGTGACAATGACAATGTTAAAAAGAATGAAAGTCGTTCACCGTCGAGACGAAAAGAATTCCCAGGCTTTGCAGATGATTTGGTTAAAGGGAACAAAAAGGATTCTGATTTGAACTAGATCAGTGACTTGGGTACTGGTTGAAGAATTCGATCAATCAATAATCGTATGGCAATCGCCCAGGCAACCGATACTGTAACTGTACTGTGGCTACATATTGCAAACCAGAGCAGAATGTTCAGATTACAGTACCAGTGCTAGTAATGTTCCAGGATTGCTCTAGCGTTAGTTACCAGCTCCGAGTCTCCATGATCTGCAGCGACGCCCACTCTGCACCGCGAGCTATCATTCGTAATCTACGTACACCACCTTGCCACCACTAGTACACTACTGCCCTCGCACATGTCTTCTTTGACGCGTACTATCGCCCTTATCGCAGCTAGCCTGCCTGTGCCACCATCGCCATCTCCACCGGTGCAGCTAAGTCGGTTCACGCTAGAGTAAGCAGTCCTTCTCGGCTCTCTACCTCGGGCGAAACGCTTCCCATCTTTTTTCTCCCTCTATCAGCATATAGACACCCTAATCGCAGAGTCGTCGTTCACCAGCCATGATTCCTATCGACGTTACACCAAACCACCCCATCCAGGAGCAGCCGACGATAGGTTTGATCGGGATGGGTGCCATGGGTGCCATGTACGCCAAGCTTCTCTCTGACGCTGGCTGGAACAAGTACGTCATATTCTCTCCCATACTCCATCACCCTCACATGCCCGTCTCCAAGAATCAGCGTCTGTGATCTCCCTGAAAAATTCGACACCCTAAAACGCACATATCAAGGTAACGTGCCCATCTCCAACCTACTTTCCGAACACGTTTGTTCTCACGACAATGTTCTCTCTCAGATGTTCCAGGAATCACCGTCCATCCAGATGGCCACGCCGTGTCCAGAATTTCGGACTTCATCATGTATTCCGTGGAGGCCGAGTACATTGACCGTGTAGTCGCACAATATGGCCCTTGTAAGCACCAACTTTCCCTCCGAATACTCTCCAATCCCTGCTTCCTCACCTTGCTCAATCACATGCCCCCGGCTACCCTACCCTACCTCTTTTGGAATTCATATCCGTAGCAACCAAAGTCGGCGCCATCGTTTCCGGTCAGACATCCGTCAAGGCGCCCGAAAAAGCTGCTTTCGATAAATATCTTCCACAAGACGTGGACATCGTCTCAATACATTCATTACACGGGCCTACTGTTTCGCCGATTGGCCAGCCTTTTGTGCGTTTCGCGCATGACGAGCCTTCCGTACACTGACATATATACACATCGCCCCACATGTATTCATAGGTTATCATCAAGCACCGTTCCTCTAATGAAAGCGTCAACGTCGTAGAGAGCATTTTTAAATGCTTCAAATCACGCTACGTTTACCTCACATACGAGGATCATGACCTCGTCACTGCCAATGTCCAAGCAGTCACCCATGCTGCTTTCCTGACGTAAGTCTCTTATCCCTCGCAACGCATCCACGCTCATGCGTCCCCATGCCAGTATGGGCACCGCGTGGGCCGCCAGGAGTTCATACCCCTGGGAACAAGGACAGTACGTGGGAGGCATCGAAACTGTCAAGGTCAACATCATGCTCCGGATCTATGCCAACAAGTGGCACGTCTATGCCGGTCTAGCCATCTTAAACCCCTCTGCCAAGATCCAGATCGACACCTACGCATCCAGCGCGACGGAGCTCTTCAAGCTCATGCTCGCGAGCGACCAATACGGTTTCCGCAAGCGCGTCTACCACGCCCGCGAAAAGGTATTCGGCGTGACGGAGACCGAGGAGGGCGGGTCGACGCCCATCTTCCTCACCGAAGACATTCTTGACCAATTCACCATCGGCGGAAACCCCAGGCACGGCACGTCGTCGCCGACGCCCGCGGCCGCCTACCGGACCAACTCCCACCTCGCGCTGCTTGCGATGGTGGACTGCTGGGCGCGGCTCTCCATCCAGCCCTTCGACCACCTGGCCCTCGCTGCGACGCCCATCTTCCGCATGTGGATCGGCGTCGCGGAGTACCTCTTCCGCTCCGCCGCCCGCCTCGACGCGGCCATCTATGCGGCGCTGTACGATGTCACCCATCGGTCGGACGATCTGGAGTTCGTCGTGGCAGCTCGTGGCTGGAGTCAGTGTGTCGCGTTTGGGGACTTTGAGCTGTACAAGGATCGGTTCATGCAGACCGCGACGTTCTTTGAGCCCAGGTTTGAGGAGGCGAATAAGATCGGTGGGGCGATGATAAAGGCCATCTTGGAGAGTAATATTGCGAAGTGAGTGTTGTGGGTATTATGGTCTTTTTGGTCTGGGTATATATTTTGGTAAAACACTAGAGCGTAGACTGGTTTGGGGCCGTTGTCACTCATTTGTTGGCAGTGTACTTTTAGTGTAGTTGCACTGCTTTTCTTCAATTATTTCGTCCGATCCGCGCAGTTATAATAATCAAAAGAGAGAATGCCACGTGACCTCTCCATACCTTCCTGTTCATATACAACTGTATTATCATAGCGTCATATGTTTCCTGCTCATACTGCTGCTATGCCATCTCCAAGGTCATCGATAGCACCGTCGCCGTCGCCGTCGCACCCATTCCGAAACACGACTGGACTCTTGGTAGTCATCCCAGATAAGATTGATGTAGAAGAGGAATCCCGGTTCTACGATGAACTTTGCGACGTGCGTTTTTGGCAGTCCAGTGGAGATCTGACTGGTTTTAGTTGAAACGTGCGTATGTGTGTGTGTGTACAGGACCAAGATGCGCGGGCATCGAGGAATTCGTTACCCCGGTCACCCCATGGCCCGCCGTCAGTATTCTCCCGTGATATATGGTTAGGCGACAATTCGGGAGAGAGCAGCGCTTTTGCTCGGGATGTCAAAATAAGTGGTTGGACAAACGTCGGTGATGAGCTCGGTGGAGCGTATGTTGGTAAGCCCCCATATATTGGCCAACGCCATCAATTTAACTCGTAAGGCAAGTATACGACTGTGTCATACGAACGAAGGAGGTGGGTTTTGCACCAGCGCTAGTCCTTCTGTTGTTCATTCATTGTCAGGGAACGGTTATTCACGCACACAAGAGATATAGTGCCTTCGTGGAGCTATACCAGGCTCTAAGGCGGAGTCTTCCCGTACGCTTTAAATGTCGGTTTACTACCTTTGACCGACCTTCTACCCTCCAGTTGCATCAACAACACTTTGTGCCATCGCTACCCCCAAAATCTCCATTTTCACGCTATCGACCTGCCTTTCTGGACCGTCGCAGAAGGCAGCTACAATATTGGCTTTCCACTGTTCTTCTGCACCCCGAGATCGGCGCATGCCAGGCTGTTCGATTTTGGGTGATGGATTAACCCCATGCTGCTCCTTTTTATTCGTCTTTATGTGCCGGGATAGGCCATTGTTCGTCGATCTATCAGAGTTGGTTGTCGTGCTGCTAGTATGTGTATGTTGTTTTGCCGAATCGTGCGTTGAGTGGTGTTATAACTTACACGGGTTCATAATAATAAGCACGGATCTGGAGTTCGTCTCGTTGTCTGATGCATAGCTTCCGTGGGCAACTCTGTCCTCTTCCATGTGTGAATGATCAACTCATTCTTCGAAGCCGCCGGTTCCTCCGTCTGCGACAGGCCTCCACCCTCCGCTGGCAATGGAACACGGAGATGGTTGTAGTTGGTCTCGCCAGAGGGCTCGGCTACCGAAGTTGCACTGAGCGAGCTACTTGGCAGTAATGGAGACTATGGTCCAACAATGATAGTGACAGCGAGGGAAAGACAAATACCGAAGACGTACTTCTGGGGCTAGGCCATGGACGTAGAACCACTGATTCCATGGAACTGAAACACCACTCCTGCAAAAGTACCACCGCATTTGTGGCCAGCCAGCACCGTGACGTGTGACCTGGCGTCGTAGATGCAGATGCAGCTGAAGTAGGGAAGATATTTAAGAAATTGTAAACCAGTCGAGTAGACCTAACACTGCGACTTGAGCATCACTACGCACCTGTGAGGCAGTAAACCGTACACTGAGATTTGCAAACATCCAAGCGCGAGAGTATTGGACCAGAGCGTTGCACCTGCAAAGTCACGTCTTCCCAAAGCACAAATAACTTATCTGGTGTCGTACACCCTATAGGACGATCAGCGTCATGTGCGCATTCTCGTCCAGGCTTCTAGACCAATCATCTTACTTGAATCGATCACAGAGACGATAAGAGCTGAAAGGCTGGCAGTCCTGTAGGATCTCGGTGCCAGTATTAGGTGGCTGCCAGCAGACTGGGTTTCTCCAAGGGATATCGAGCTGGAAGCATTTCCGATAGTTACGCTGCAGCCCACTCACGAGGACCGTCCAGCAGAGCGGGCTAAGGACTGTCCAATAGTGCCTTCCACTGTATATCCCGGATACGATGGGATAAGATACTGCTGATCCTTGAATTGGGTGGAACTGTGAGGATACCTGGACTAACGTGACTTTCCTGTGCCCGCTGGGTTCGGTATGAGTGCGTGACGCGGTTGACAAGTGCCCATTGTAGATTATATATGAGGGTACCCGATGAGCGGGACAACGTATGAATGTCACGTACGCTGGCAGACCATATTCGCATTCGTTCAAGATATGAGACATACGCATTCTTTGGCAAGAACTTCGACATCCCAGCTAACTTTCCCGGGCGAGCCGCGGCCATGGTCTCCACCATCTCCGCTTGAGTGATTGGTCATGGACCAGACTTCCTATGACGGGAGAGCTGTCAGCACTACGAGTAGATGATACAAAGGAGAAGCGGAAAGACGACAGCAAGTGACAGATACTCACAGTAGTACGCGAGCATTGGCCATTGGTGGCTGCACGTGTCTTGCGGCCTTCCCCAAAGACATCCAGGCGTCCACCGAAAGCTCACAGGGTTGTCCCGTACCATCGTTTCTCGTAACTTCCGTATCTGCTGCCATTGGAGTGCGGTGCCAGTGAGCGTGGCCGAGCTGGAGAAAAGGTGTTGGGAAACCCTGGAGAGGCTCGCTCAAGAGTCGGTATTGTAACAGTGTAAGACAGTCGAACTTCGGTCAGAGGACAGGGTGATTGCTATTATGGTCTGCCTACTACTGGAGACCAGTCGAAGGTCCGTACGACTGAAACGTCCATTCGGTCTTGCAGCTACTTGCGTGAACGAATTGGAAAAGTTGGATTCGGAGTGCCACGGTAACGTTGTAAGAATGCTAGTATGTCCTTGGTATATCATATGTCCCTATAGGTCTGGGTTCAAGCTGAAGCAGCTAAATGTGGTAGGTTCTTGTCTGTAGTAGTGTGCTCCGAACGTCGAACGACGAGGTTTGAACTCAACCAGACATCGTACAGCAAAACACGGATCGCACTGGCACCCATTATTAATATTCAGATCCCGTACTATTCTCGTCTATCACATTGTCTTCTAGCTGGCAGGTTTCATCTCGGCAAATGACAAGATACAGGGACTATCGCATTCCAGTGAATCCACGCGGCGTACACGTTGATGTACTTTCTGATCAGGACTTGGACGAAGTTCCCGAATACCATGCTCCCTCACCTCGCAGGAATCGATATAGCAGACCAAACCAGACACCCAGATTCAGATCTGGCCATAGAGACGTGAGCTGGATCTCACCGCAGCAGCATTCCGCCGGTCGTACACCTCAAACACCCCACACTTCCACACAGAGGATGCCTTCACCTGAAGCACCACCTTCACCTCAGCCCATAAATCTCCCGACACCAGTCATCGGCCGTCGGGAAGCCAGTCCTGCTCCCACTGAGCATGAGATCGCGGAGCATATGACCGCAGACAATGTCATATATGGGCAGTATGAGGGCGTAGATCCTTACCGACCTCAGCGAAGGGGAAGTGGTAGCCGTTTGATGAAGGGCTTTTGGAAACGTTTGCAAAAGCTTTCTGGGTTTAATGCCCAGGGGCCAGGCCTTACGAGGATGGGGCCAGTACGCCTATGCCTGACCCCAGACTTAGTATGCAGACTGTGTCGGAATATATAAATCCGACCCCGCGATCAACAGAACCACAGCCATTAACCTCGGCATACACGTCTCCTTCCGTGCGGCCAGCGAGTGTCAATATGACTTCTGATGCCATCCCCCCAGCTCTACGCGCCGCCACGCCTGTTCGGTCTCCAGCAATGCCATCGCCTATCACAGTGTCACCATCCTTCGTCCCATCTCCCCCACCTATCACACTGTCCCCATCCCTCGTCCCACCTCCCCCACCTATCACACTGTCCCCGTCCCTCGTCCCACCACCCCCACCACCCGGCTCGGTAACCACGCCCTCCGTCGCAGCGTCGCCTGCTATGGCAGGACAGCAAAACCCGCGTCCTGAGGCTGACCAAGCTGCACAAGGGAATGGCAGTCAGACCTTGCATGACCACGTCCGCCCACGATCCTCGTCCATCCAGGACTAGATCCTTGGTCCGTCCCCGGTCAAATGCCGCCGCAGGAGCATGAGAAAGGGTTTTATGGTCCTCACGTACAGTTCGTGTCACCTGTAGACTCTCCTTCCAGGAGCTCCCTTGCCTCCACAATAGCTCGATTCCGGCGTTTCGTGGGCGAGCTGGACCAGCTTCCTTGGGTGTCCGAGGACCAGATCGCAGACCAATACGTCCCGAGTCAAAATCCCCGCAGCAGAGTCCGGGAAGATCGTAGAAGAGGTTCAGAGCCCTCATGGTACAATCCTCGTCCGGATATGGTACCGCAACCGATGTATTGGCAAACTGATTGGGACACGTGGGCTAAGCAATCGACTGCTACGTTGCTGGACCGAAATGGGCTCGGGATGCCAGTGGGGAATAGGGGTGATCCTGGTTTGTCACTTTCTGGGCATGAGGGCGGACAGCATGACGGAGTCCAATATCCGCACGGGTATGTCCCTACTCAGCCGATGTTTATGCATCCGTCTGGTTTTCCGCCTCCCGGTCAGTTTACCGATCCTGTGCTACCGTAGTCCTGTGTAAATATTTCTCACTTGGTGTTTACAGTAAGTTTCTCATCCATTGTAGTATATACTCTGTATAGTATTATACCGGAACATTTATGAAACTCATAATATTTACTTGCAATTACCCATGATGTTGGCAGAATTGTGATGTCCGCGGCAGGAGCGACGATTGGAATTTTGCAGTCTTTCGTTTGAGTGAGAGGGACTATGTTCCAACTTCAATCTTCACAGCGATGGCATTTTCAGATCTGTATGGCAAAGGTGAGGACTGCATGACAGGGGCACATCGCCTTTCTCGGACTGGGAAATCGCATGACACTCGTTCTTCCCACGCTCCCAGCCTCAGTGACAGAACACCTCGAATCACACACCGGCACCACCTCCGACACAAAATCCTCAAGAAAACGACGAGATGGTGAGTACCCGTGCCCGTGTGGTCCCCCAGACATGACCGCATCGTTTCCGTTATGCGCGATTGGAGCGGATAGCAAGGTGGATTGAGGGGACGGGAGGTGGATGCAGTCAGACAGTACTGGATGGATGACAGTGTGATCTGGGTATTTGTTGCATTGGCAGGGCTTTGATTTGCAGATGGATCCTGCATTCTGAACACAATGCTGACCTTACTTTCTTTTACAGACGAAAGGTTCGTTATGCGACTGGAGCGCTGTTGATTTGGTTGCTGATGGGTGATCATGTTTTCTTGCCATCTGTCTCTATCCGATGATCAGGTACTTCGTCCTTTGGGTACGTCTATTTCTTGCATGAAATTCTGGCAACAACTTCATCTGATCATGTCCTTGTATTTGTGACAATTCAACAGTAAGCGACACACCAAGACCCACACGCTCTGCCGGCGTTGTGGACACCGGGCATTACACAGACAACACAAAAGTGAGCCTTCCGCACATTCTCTTGTCTATTATTGTTCTTATCTCGATTGGAATGTAGCTTGCGCGCAGTGTGGTTACCCTGGTGCCAAGCTTCGTTCGTACGAATGGGGACAGAAGGCTAAGCGCCGAAAGACAACTGGTACTGGCCGCATGCGCTATCTCAAGGACGTTTCCAGGAGATTCAAGAATGGATTCAGGTACTTGCACGCTCTCCGTCTCTGGCCGTGGCCGCCCACCAACTTTTGCTGATGACCCTCCCTCCCCACGTTACAGGGAGAACACCGTCGCGAAGAAGCGCGTCAGAAAAACCACAGAGGCATGAGCAGGATAGGGTCTAGCACTGCTTCACCTCCCTGATGACGGGATCAGGATGCGAAGAAGAATATCAGCTTCGACATCGGCTATCCCACGTCATTTTGTACTCTTTATCGAGAAATCTTTACCCATTAGCTATGCTTCCCCGCAGTCCCTCCTACGCACGCCGGCGAATACATGAAACATGCCATGCCTAATACTGGGTGATTTCTGAGGACGGAATGATACGTGTTCATGTTCTAGGCTAATAATAATGTCGTCACCTATGTAGGTCCGTGAAACTATGCTCGTCAACTACGTGGTTATAATTGTTTAAGATAATAGGTCCGTGGAACTGTCCTGAGTAATAGTATTGTCCATTGGCTACTCTTGTAGTTTGTGAATCCGCAGGTGTTGGTTCAGGTTGTCACGCCTACTGAACGCCCTGCTGCAGTCGCTATATGTGCACATCCATGCTAAAAGAAATAGCTTCAGCCGTGTCCTCTGGAACGAGAAACGTTACCCACGTTTCTCCTCGGTATGGATAGAGCGGATATGCCTCTTGAGGTGCTCACCCCTCACAAAACACTTGCCGCACCCTTCGGCCTGGCAGGTATATGTACGCGCTCCCTTCTTGGTCTTGTCCCTGCTGTGCGAATAGACAGGTTCACCGTTAGAGGTGGGGACTTTGCGACCACGCGACTTCTTGGTGAGGTTCGGAACGGGAACAGGTACTTTCGTCATGGCACGCGGTTTACGCCGCAAGGGGTTGCTGGAAACTGTTGTGGGGGATGCGGGGGAACGACTGGGCAGATGTAGTGCCCCTCCCTACTAGGACGAGGTCTGAGGGGCATACGGTGCGTCGGAGTATCTGTAAAGGGAGAGTCGAACGACAAAGAATCCAAGTCAGAATACGATCGACCAGTATTGCAAGGGGGATAGTAGGAGGACTCCTAAGTCCCAGGCTGAACTAGACACAGACTCCATGGGTATGTGGACGAGACGAAACTGAACCAGTCACATTCTTAATGCTCAATATTTATGTGCTGTCTGAGTCCGTGCGGATTGTAATCTATCGAGAATTTGTAGATTTGAATCGTTTCACATTTGTCCACTATGCTCGATCAATTGCTCCAGATCGGGAAGACTTAAACCAACTGCGAAGGACGAGTTTGTGTTTGTTTGTACCTGCTCCTGATCAAAACACGTGAAAAGCGACTTATCTTTGCACGTGGCTAACAAGTGGCGGATTTGCACAGGCTGGAGGCTGCATATTTCCCGACATTCCTTCCGACATCATCAACGACGATGCCAGAAACATCGTCCTCATCGATCCTCCGCGTCCTCGGGGATGGACTCTCTCGACGACCAAGACGAAAGCGTTCGCATTGCAATTCGCGCTTTGGGTGACATGAGGAAAGGCACGAGAACATCTACTACCACATGCAAGTCGTCTCTACTAGCAATTGTGTGAACGAGATGATAAAACCTTCGGTACTCACCACCAACAGCACACACACCATCTACGTCGAATAGTCCAATACCAACATCCCCTTCAACGTCACCAGCACCAGATGCGACAGTCAGCCAGACTTTGACTTTGTTTCCAGAGTGACCAGTTTACCTCTCGTCGGCTCTGCCTTGAGGGCATACGAGCATGGTAAAGCAAGTTCGCGTGTCGTAAAAGTGCGTTAGCGCTCTTTATCTGCTGTGCTACTACTGATCCACCAATGCGCCGCAGTACGGCGCAGAAATGATGGAGTCTTCTGTCAAGACCATATCTCGACCTGTTTTTGATAGACTACCCGTCGACGTGAATCAACTTGACGAATTTGCGTGCAGGCAACTCGATAGGGTAGGGTCCAACATGTGCTAACCATCACATCGCTGACCCGTCGATGTCCTTTCGAAATCTAGCTTGAGAGATACCGCCGCCCATCCATCACGGATGTAGACGGGATGCAGGAGGACGAACCGTCCGAGTGTCAAGGCTTAAATGGCGGAGACGTGGAAAATCGCAGTTAAATCGCCCCGCTCCCGCGAAGACTTAGAATCGGCAATCAGCTCACACCGTAATTTATTTATCTTATCTCCATGTCGTCTAGCTGATCTAACACTCAACCACCACTCCAGCGGATCGCTCGCCCTTGCATCCCCTACCTCCAGCGATGGAGAGCCGTACTCCTACACCGCAATCTCAGGATCGAGGTGCGCTATCAGATCAGAATGTTAATCAACAAGTCGTGCCGCGCAGTCGCTGGCAAGCTGTTCTTCTTGAAGCGGGTGGTATCGGTGCGGCGGTCAGTGAGGAAAGTATGCGACGTTTAAAGTACTGTCTGCAATGGCTTCAAGTTTGTATTTTCAGATTATTGTTAAATTCGCGCCTGCTAACTTGTCTCTTTCATAGTATGCCACGACTCATATCGACGCACAGATACTTATCCTTCGTGATTTTATTGATTCACTTCAGTCTTCTGTGGCGGACCCTTCCTCCTCCGATGCCTACATCTCACTAACGCACATGCGTACGCTGACGGACATTCGCAAAGATGTCGTTAACACCATTCGCCAAGTCGTAGACGTGGTTAGTAAATACGCTGGTGGTGCACTTCCAGAACCTGCTCGTGCACGGGTTCGTGGCTTCATCCTCCACCTACCTCAGCGATGGGCCAGTGCCGCAAATGCCACCGCGCCACACGGTATACCAGAAGGTGCTCCAGGTGCAAGTTCGGTTGTTGCTGCTACCGCAGGCGGCACAGGTAATGCTCGTCGGCGAGTTACTCGGCATCACAAGGAACGTAATGCTGGCGGCCCGGACCGTTCCCTGTCTGGAACCCCTGCGTCGTCCCGTGCTTCATCACCTTTGGCCTCTTCACGGGCGGGCATGGGTCGCCCAACGACAAGTGCGGCGACGCGAGCCGCTCAACATATTCTAACTCTTGCGACGGAGAGTCTGGACATGATGCGTGGTGTCACAAGTGTCGTAAAAGACAGTCTTGATCGTGCTGACGCGTATGTAATATCTCTTCTGCCTTATCAGAGGTGGTGCTAATAAACATTTGGAATGCAGATGGGTGGAACGACTACGCATCATCGGTGTTCAGCGCCAACAACAGCAAGATGAGGAGGAGCCTTTCGATCCCACCGCTTCGTTGTATACACAACACAGGCACTCCTTCCTGGGTTGACTTCTACACCATCAACGCCCGCACAAGACAACACGCCGTTCTCCATTCCATCGACCCCAGCAGCGATACTCGTCCCCCGAAGGACTCGGGATGGGTATTCATCTCGGTGAAATGTCAGCGCGTACCTCGCTGAGCGAACTATGTCTCGATGGCGACAGACGAGGTGCGGATGGGTACGAGACGCCCAAAGGTGGTGCCAAATCACTTGACGAGGAGCGCGAGGACCGGGAACAGCGTGTCTGGGAGAAGCGGGGTGCGCGTTCCGAGAAGGAGCGGCCGGATATGGTTGTCGAGGATGGATGATTTCTATTCCCGGTTTGTTTGTCAAGTCTCCGTAGGATTCTTATTTCTCTTCTCTGCAGTTACGTGACTCGCGCTGTCGACTGTGCTCTTTATGTCAAGGCTGACGGTCGCGGACTTGCGATTATGGTGTCCATTAGCTACGTGATCGAGGATGTACTTGTATGGCCGACTGTTACTTTAGTATAGGAGCCCGTTACTGTTGTTATCTCCACGGGCTTTGCGGAAAAGCCACTACCTCCAGATCCCCTATCCTCAATTTGTAAATAGCGTATGACAAGGGTTCTGCTGCCAGCCTGCTAAGTCTACGGGGGAGATCGCGAGCTAGAGCTACTCTGTCTTTACACCTGGATGCATTTCTTTAGGGCACTGCCAATCCAATACATAAATTCTCCAGATCTGAGCCTAATCAGGGAAGAAATTGGCCACAGCTTTGAGCTGAAGCTTTTCCAAAAGGAGAAGAGATTCAAGTCCAGAAAGCGGGCTGACCGTGACCACCGCCCTCAACGTCCCCAATTCCTGGCGTCGCATAGCAAGCGGTGTGAGTCCAACTTGCGTTGACTGCAATAACTAAAAGACTCGTTCTCATTCAAGTTGTTGGACTCAAGGGCTGCGCCCGAGCGATACGAAAATCATGAATTCGGTGTCGGGCTGGATACGTGGACCTCCATTGAGCCTTTTCGACTCGCAGGTTCGGGTCAACAACGTCTCCTGGCCTTCGTTGTACAACCCCGTCATAGAAGTCGGCAGCGAGCTCAGCTCTCCAGTCCAACCAGGGGCTTATTACTTGCAGCTTCCAGAAGGTATCATTATTATTCCACTCGTATTCGGTACCAAAATAACAGACGTTCGACCTGCCAGATATATTCCGATTCACTCTTTACTGGAACCTTATCTTTCACCTCCCATTCGGTTTCCTTGCTGGCACATACGCATTTTTCAACTTTCTCTTTCCTCCCGCTCGACCGATCAGCGACTCTGTCCCTCTCTTCCCCTCTTCACTTGCCTCTCACCCGCCCTCTGCACCCCCACAAGAATGGACCAGACCGCTCCGCTTAAACGCCGGGCGATCCAGATTGACATTTGCACTCCTCGTTTTCGTTGCCTTCCTGAGTCTTAGCCTCCTAAGTGCTGTGGTGGGTGCAGCAATCATCGGGTTCGTTCTAGCTGGCGTATACACAGCATGCGGGTTCTACATGTCCACGTGCGTTTTGTCCTGCCTTTGCCATCTTGCTTTCGCTTGGTCATGTTGCCAGCCAAGACACCGTATTGACGCTGCTGCAGATGGATCCCGTTCATCTGGGCCGTGATACACAGTCTCGTTGCACTGCTAGGGTTTGTGGTGCACGTGTTGAGTCTGTGGAGTGCCAAACTGATGTTTACGGGCCCCCACAGGATATGGCCCTCCGTGATTGATATCATCTAGCATAGTTTGGATTTCACAGCCTTGTCTCATTCCATCCCGTGCGGTGTGCATGCAGATATCCGGGATGGTGCTGATCGGGACGCCGAGTGGCACCATTACGTTGCGAGGAACACTGTGGGATTGGTCGTCGGATGCAGATGGGTCGAGGAGGCGGCGCACTAATGTTGGACACAAGGTCAGCGTCGGGATGTTATCGTGGACGAACATCAGCCTGTTGTAAAGCGTCATACGTTGCCGTCTGCAATGTTGAGTTACATATTAGTCGACTGTAACAAGGATTGTCGACTACCTGCTCATCGCTCTCTCGAGCAAGCGCTGTGTTTGACCAGGCTTACAACCATTTTCGCTGCACCAGATTGTCACTCATCCATCCCTGCCGTAACCAATGTTCCCAAGTGAGCCAATAGGATTGCTCGGTGAGGACTACCTCTACTTATGTTCTCTTGGCTTCATTTCTGACACAGGGTTGGAGCGCAGCAGCGGAGCCTGAGGCTAAGCGATGAGCAATTAGTGTAAGTTGCAAACACGACTCTATGTTATTGACTCTCATGCCGTCACCGATCATAGCGGCTTGATCCAACGTATCTACTCACCGTGACATGATCACTCGCACGGAACCTTGCATACCGAACGTCCTGGGGTGTACATTCATAATACCCTGGGTTGGGCCCGATCTCTCTGCTGGCCCTGGTGCCCCTCCGCAGGTATCGCGGTGAGCATTGAAGACGGCGCAGCACGCTGGCACCATCTTATTGCAATCTCGTTGCCCAAGGGCCACTAGCACTGGTATCTCAATCGCCGAAGCTGCGCCACCTATGATATTCCATCATGCTGTGCGGCGTTGGTAGGGGTGATGGATATCATATACGACCCCTGTCACGAGCTCGCGAGCACTCACAACCCTCGTCCGCGGTGAAGAACGCTCCACTGCCATGGCTATGTGGAGGTCTGCATGCTGCTCTCGGTACTGCGTATGCGGTTCGATCACGATCGTTAGTATTGGACTGCTGACAGCCCCTATTCACCAAGACTGCTACAAAATCAAAATCATAATCAAAGCCAGACGCCTTCGAGCCGGGGGAGGCGGTGATATATATGAGGACGGAGCGCCGAAGTGCTCTTTAAACGCGCAAACTGCCTGCGTGCCGCGTGTACAGTGCGGTTCGTGTCGTTTGAGTCATTTCCTGTGAACCCTTATCTCGGCCACGATCACGAGGAAGACGGTATGCTTTCCCATCGAAAGATCTTCTCGTCAGCTTAAACGTGCCCTTCCAGATTACCCTTGCTCAGCTGACAAGTGGATTTTTTTATACCCCGTCTCATGCTAGTGTGCTGATGTCGAGAGGGCCTCTGCGTCCCTGGCACTAAACGAAACCATAATCGACGAAAATGTTAGTGCATCAGCACGCGGGTTATTGGGCCACGCCGTGGCGTACCGTTCAGTGACCCCATGTATGTATGTGGGTGATGGATGGCCAATTATGATGCTGGTGCTGGGGTCATGGCTGTCCATCCCTGAACTACGGACAGAAGGACTAATGCCGAGGCCCATCATGCCATCATGAAATCCAGATTATCTCCCGTCCGTCCGCGTGTGTGTGCCAGGACAGTCAGCTCTTAAATGAAATACGCGTGTGTGGTCGAGGGGATACAGGGGGTCAGTTCATGGATTCACTCACGCGCCCAATCGAAAGCTGTTGTGCGTCCTCTCCTCTCCTGCTTTGCGCTCAGCTGCGCCTGCGCTGCTGAGGCTATTTTCCTCAAATCAAAAGCTCAGGCTGCACTTTGCAACCTTAGAAGATGAACTGATTTTGATTTGCAGCGCTGATTACGACCACGCATTAAGTTTCCCTTCGCCATGTTGCATGTGGGATGTCGCCGTTTTGACACTGGATCGTCATCTTATTGGATAGCACCGGTGTCGATGCGAGACCTCGAGTCTGATCGCGCTATCGGTGACGTGATCTCGTGCTGGTCATGCCAGTACTGTGCTGGTGTGTCTCGTAGGTAGGTCGGCATTTGCCAAGTTCCTATACATTGCACAATGCCAGCAGGCACCAGCAATGTATGCGATCTTATTATATGTATTGATGAGTACATATCCCGCCTTTGCAACATCTGTCCATTCGACCCTGCAACTCTCCACTCGGAGGTCTGTGTTCGCGTCATCGTGTCCGACCAGCCTCCGTCATGGACTTGGTGGACCGTCCCTGTGCACGTGTCGGTTCATCATGCCGACACCGCATTGTACAACTTGTATCTCCCATTTCCGGTTGACACAGACGCAGTGACACAGACCTGGTAGCTCCAAGATAACTCCTTGCCAGCTCCGATCCGCGGAAGAGTCGTATGTATGTATTAGACCCTTAGGCCTCGTGTGCATATAACTCTATCGTCCATTCGAGTCACATCCTCATCTGGCTATAGGACTGGTACCAATACTGGTCAACAGTAGTGTGCGATCGTCCCGTTGGCTGGGAGCCGGAGGTTGTCGGGATCTTCCTGTATCAGGTTTCGGTGTGTTTCATGCAAGGTTTCAGGTTTGTAAATTCGGATTTACAGCGTAATCATTGCCACGTGGCCACTAGTGCTGGTCGTAATATCGACCTCGAGGACGAGTTCTATGTGGTGTCCAGAGTTGAGAAGGTGAAGGCTCTCGGATCTCAATAGCTCTGATATCGTTATACCATAGTATCTCGTCGTTGGTGGCTCCTCCTAGTCGCGATGTGGTGGTCCTCGATATTTACTACTGGCTGATCTGTCTATGTATTGGGTCTAGTCTGGACAGCTATTGAGATCGGTAGAGCATCGCTAATCTGATTACATAGAGACTAGAGGAGCACATGTTGGATTACCTGAAGTAGTAACCTGTCTTGAACAAGTTGCGAATTTTAATGCTTGGTATCATATTGCCGCCTACTGGCATGTGGTGGGTCTTTGATTCCCTTTCTTACTTCGTTTTCATCCGCGGGGGTAACGACGGGAGATCTGTGAAAAATGGAGTGATGGGAGAGTGACGCTGAGAAACTTTAGCCGATTCCTTAAGCCAGTGTTAAAATTTAATTGACAAGTTGACAGTACTGACAGAAGACTGACAGCACAGGACATACTGGGTATTACATACGGATGATCGAACAGCGGAAGCAAAGAACACTCCAGATCCTGTCTTATCTTATCGCTGAGCCAGTAGGATTCGAACACGTCGTGGAATCTAGAACGATAATAGAGCGAAGTTTGTAACAATCAATGAACCTAATAATCATTGATACGTTGATGAGACATTGATTAGCAAAGAGCTGTTACGCCAGTCGTCGCTGGGAGCGTCGTAAGATTATCTACACACGCCCGCCATCAAACACACGAAGGGTCACGTGAAACACCACCACGTACTACGGTACAGCCGTGCGGGTGATGCGAACAGGTACCAGTACTATGTATGATGCCGTCTCAGTAGTCGGTGTCTCGTGTCGAAACAAGTCGAAAAGAAAATCAATGACTGAAAGAACAGCCAGGAATGATTGATTAGTGCGCTGGTCGCCGTGTCAGCTGAAGGGAACTCGGGCGCCATATAAACTCCCAGAGGAGCCACACCGATGGCCAGGTTCACTGGATAGTCTTGACCCCCTTTAAGATCATGATCCAAAACCTGATCCTGAACACACAAAGAAGATGTCACAGTTGGTGGTTTGTGAAAAAGCTGTCCGACGATTGGCTTGAGGAAAAAATATAAGCGACCAGAACGCCTAACACTAGACTGGCGACTGAGTGCTTGGGAACGAGAAAGCGGGAGCGCCTGTAAATTGCAACCGGTGATGGAGATAAGATTATTGTTCAGGTAATCTCAACCCTGGGAGTAATCCCGGAGATGCCAGAGAGTAAACAAGTGTAACAGGTAGTACGTTGTGTTGTATGTAATCTGAGATAACCGAGTAATTTGGCCCCCTCCCCGAGCTGAAAAATTAGATGTAGATGGGTAGTACATGCGAACAATTCCCTAGAATAATGCACACAATTTATGTGATTTTTTAACGCGAAAAGAAAACAGGAATGAGCAGGAGAGGGAGGAGGAATGCTTTCGGAGGCGAATGGAGAAAGCGGAGATTAGCAATTATCTATAATCTGATTGGACGGATTCAGTTTACGGGTCGTTATCTTTTAGTTTATCGGTTCCCGTCACAAAAATCATAAACTCCCCCGAGTCTTATTACGCTTTCTTACCCCGTTTCTCCTCAACAACGCCATCTGCTTCTCCTCCCAGTAATCTCTACCGCGTCGTCGCCATCATCGTCGTTGTCGCCAACGTTGCTCTCGCTCTATTAATTACTTTCTTGTGCGTACGTCACTCTCCATTGCCTTGTTAGCCAGTGTTGACCTGACACTTGACCTCATTGACAGCAATCGTATCCCAAAGTTCCTCGTAATCGTATCTCTAGATATAACTCGCCAAAAAAAATGTCGCCAATCGTAATGGAATCACCTGCCTTGAACATGCACCACCTCTCCCGCCTACAGCAGCAGTTCTCCCCGAACACAGCTTCTGACCAACACGCTGCTAGTGCACTCATCCACGACCGTGCTCTCCCCGCTTCCCCGGTACTCGCCGACGCTACGCACGCGATTCACCAACATATCAGCTCTACCGAGTTCACCACTTACGAGCAGCTCTTGCAACAACAGAAAGATCGCCCTCAACCACCTGTTCAGCAAGCCGTCGTTGAGGACCAGTCGGGCGCGCTCAATGCCGCGGTTGTGCAACAGCAGCAACAGCAATCGCAACAACAATCGGAACAACCGCAATCACAGCCAACCCAGCAGCCTGCCGCTGCTCCGCCACCTCAGCCTGCCCAGCAGCAGCCAACACAGCCAGCATCACAACAGCAGCGCACAGGGTGCACAAATTGCGGAACCGTGGACACGCCTCTCTGGAGACGCGACACTGAGGGCAAGACCATCTGCAATGCCTGCGGTGAGTTGATTTACTCCATTTCATCTCATCTACTTTCATTTCCTGGTCCATCGCCGTCACGTGTCGACGCGTGGCTGTTGGGTCGCGGGCGTCCGCTTCGTCCAAACACGCACCATTCTAGCCTGGCGATGCATATCATCATGCAGCGTTGCCGCTACATCTGTACCGCGTGTTCTGGGCATGTTGCGTCGGACGTGATCGCGATTGGACGAGGTTCTTTTTCCTACGCTCTTTACTACCTTCCCGTCTTGTCAGTGCAGTAGCAGTGTGTGCTGATTGGGAATGTGTGCAACTCGTGGGCACTTTGCTTGGGGGTTTCTCGTTGTTTATTGTCAATAGGTCTTTACCTCAAATCACGGAAGGTGGCTCGTCCCCCATCCCTGGCTCGTACTCCAACGCCTACTGCTACCTCAGCGCCTCCCCCTTCTCAACTTTCGAACGGTGGCGGGGAAATCGACATGTCAAATCCAAATCAGGCATCTATTGCTCCTCCAGCTACATCACCCAGCCAAAATCAGCAGTCAAAAAATACTGAAGCACCATCTTCGTCTTCACAACCCGATGGACCAGGGCAGCCTCAGCAAAAGCCTGCTTCCAAGTCGTCATCGGCCGCTAAGCCAGTTTCTGCCACAGGTGCGCACACCAGCGCTGGTGGTGGCACGTGCCCTGGGGACGGACGGTGCGATGGCACTGGGGGAACCAGCGCGTGCGCTGGATGCCCGACGCTGAATAATTCTCTCGCAGTGTCTGGGAGGCTCGAAACTGAATCTGGAACTGCAGACGATTCATCACCGGAGTTGCACAGGTAGCATCTCCCGCTCCCGATGCATCGTCACCTGGAGCCGATGACAGCCCAGCATCGGGGCCCGCGAAGAAAACCAAGTCAGCTGTCGGGGCATTGTGTTGCGCCAACTGTGGCACCAGCACGACGCCACTATGGAGGAGGGACGATGTCGGTAACAATATCTGCAATGCATGTGGTGCGTTTTCGTCTCCATCAGTAACATTTTTTGCTGTGTCGTGGACGTGTTTTTTTTATTTTGCCGTGGCCCCTACGTCCCTGGCATATTTTCTGTTGTAAAATTGCTGACGCGGCGCACGTTCTTCTCATGCTTGTTTGAACGTGTTCTCGCTTCCACTGTCGGGGTACCCGATCCTTGATGGGGAAACCTATCTTGCCCTGCCGTTTTAGGCAGCGCTTCTGGTTAATATCTTATCTCCCACGATTTGCGGTGAACTCTATTTCCTCACTCTTTGATGACTACTACGCATCCCGCCCGCGGTGGTGGGTGGGTTTGTCAAATTCATATCTACAACTCTCTTTTCGGGCATTTTCTAACACTTAATTGTTGTTTTGGTGATGCGGCGTTATCGTCGTAGTTTAATCGGACTCGACCACTGACACCTTTTATTTGACCAGGTCTCTACTTCAAGCTTCATGGGACTCACCGCCCAAACTCTATGAAGAAGACCGTGATCAAGAGGCGCAAACGCGTCCCGGCTGCAGCTGGTATGTCCTCTGCTCGCATCACGGATCACCAAGCTGCGGAAGCTCTTGTCGGAATTGGTCAATCTGGCGGCAGTCAACATGCGAACACGGAAGAGAGCGATAACGAGGTTGAGGAACGACAGCCTCGACGAAAACGTGCACGAAGAGGGAAGAGCGATCGCGAGAAGGGACGTACCCGGGAGAAGGACGAAGATGAGGATATGGGCGAACCCGATGAGGAATCGCACCAGGAGAGCGGGGGACGAGGTCGGGGCAAGGGTGAGCGTGCATCTGCACGGAAGGTCTCACGGGACTCTCACAGTTCTTTATGGGCTGAAGGTGCACTGACTATGCATCACCAAATTGTGGAAGCACTTGGGGATCGTGGGCACTCATTGCCCCGCGTCATGCAACAAGGTCCTGACATGGATCGCTTCGCACACCACCTTGGGCGCATTCCCTCTGGCCATGGAGCGTTCATCGCCTCACCTCATGCTGGTCTCGATTTACCACCATTGAATGCTGCGTTAGGGGAACGATACGGGTACGGTCCACCTGGTATTCTTGGTGGTCGCGATTTTAGCGGTGCACCCTCGAGCTATATGCGGTCCGGTTCTAATGCTCCCAGCAGAACGCATTCTCCGTTGAACCCTGGGCTAGCTGCTGCGGGTGTAGGCTACGTATTGCCCCCGCCGCATGGCATGGGTCATGGCTATTATGGCCTCGGACATGGCCATTCGCCCCCTCCTCATGACGCCATGAATGGCGTGTTGACTTCGATCGTTCCCACGGCGAGTGAGCTAAGACAACACTATCACGAGCTTTACGAACAGCGGAGGCGGTTAGAGGAGTTAATGGAGAAGACGGATAGGATGATGGCGGGTGTCAAGCGCGGGCTTGATGAGATGATGGGTGCTCCGCAACAGCAACCACACCAGCCGCAGACGTTATCCCAACCTTCGCCGCAACAGTCCCCAACCCATGGGTCAGAGCAGCCTGCACTGCAGCCCCCTCAAGCGGGAATGAACCCGAATGCGGCAGCTGTTCCTCTTGCCCGTGCCGGTGAGCGGGAAAGGAGCCGCGAATCAATCTGGCCTGTCGTCGAGTCCGCGCCGCGGGAATAAAGCATTATCGTGATTGTTGATACCCCCTACTTCTCCCAAAATTCGACTTCGCTTTCGTTTGTTTTGCTATCGTTACGTCCTCCTTTTCATTATCATCATCAAGCCCCACTCGCATCCATCGCCTCTGAATTCGGCGTCGGGGTCTATTGCTTTTGACTTCGGACGCCGGGACATTATTACGCTGAGCGCATCTATTAATTCGCACGTCATGCTTGGCTATCTATTACTTTCTTCCACCCTAGGTTTTATACCATCCTTTGTTATGCTTTCATGTGCATATAGGCTTGTGTTGTCGGATTTCATTATCCCCTTACCTTTTTGTTTCGTTTCACTCATGCTATAGACTGCTCCATACTATGTTCCGTTTAAAAACACTTTAGTTACACCTTTTCCCCCCGTTGATCTTTCCATGCTACCTTTTATTTGGTTTGCTTTCTTACATGGTCGTGTTGTTTCGTATATAATATCTATTGTCGCTGATAGTGTAGATCGCTGGTCCACGTTGTTTCTGGCTCAGTGTGCCTTCTCTAATACGTTATAGTCATCGTTTATACAATAGCTTTTTGGCTGGGTACTCCGATTGGCGTGCTGAGGTGTGTGTTTGTTGGCAGGACTCGTTGAATTGATTTGTTTTTGTCAACTAGTCTCGAGCTGTCTGGAGTGAGCTGTAGCGATGACGTGCATCAACCCCGTCCCGATTAGGAAACTGCTCATTGCAAGTTGAACGCATTACAGTAATATTGTAAACTTCAAGTTACACATTTAGTATGTACGTAAGACTCGAGAGTACCAGACCATCTATAGGCTCCAAAGCTTCAAGCTTAAGCTTGATCTTTGACGGACGAAACCTGTACCATTTCAGCTTCCCTCTCCTTCTCGCCAGTCCTACAAGTCCTATGTTTTTCCGAGGATCTACAGTACCCTCTTTACACCCATATCATCATGTACCATCACGTGAATCCGGTTCCGGGTGGACCTGAGTCGAAGGTATGACACTGCTCTACATATTATAAAACTTGCATTTGACCTAGTCCGATGGGGTCGACCGTCACAGTCAGTAGCTTGCTCACTCCAATATGACTTCTCTACCCATACGGTTCACCGAGAACCTACGGAACTTCGACATCGCCCTCGAAGATGCGGCGCTGAACTATCTCATGAGCATGCTCGAGGTGATGTCGACGTCGGACGCTGCCCCTGATATCGCGCGCGTTCGGGAGTCCACCGAGATGTTCCTTGACGACGCCGAGGTCGATCCTCAGCGCGTGGACGAGTTCTATCGAGCTCTGGACGCCGGGGCACGGGAATCGAAGTGAGTGTTAGGTGTGGTGAGAGTCCTTTGCTGATGGTCCCGGTGCCAAGGCAGCCCTCCCAGGCCTCTGGGCCTCCGTCCGATGCGCCAATAGCCCCGCCTGTTGCGACGAAGCCACTTTCTGCTGTCGAGGCTCGGCGTCAGAAGCGAGCCCAGAAGGCGGCAGCAGCGGGAGCTGCCATATCCACTGCTTCTCCGTCTGCTGAGCCTGCCGTAGTCGCAACATCGCAGCAGAGCCGATTTCACAAGGAGACGCTCTCGACTCTGTCGAGAGACATCGACATGCACACTGTGAACATATCTGTAAACGATCTCGACCTTCTCGTCGATGCCCACCTTCGACTAAAGGAGGGGGGGACATATGGTCTAGTTGGACAGAATGGTGTCGGGAAGACTGGTTAGTGTGCGCATAGTCTCCACACCGCGTGCTGATGGAATTCGGTGTCAAAGTCCTCATGAAATGCATGGCCGAGGATATTCTCGCGATGCCTAACAACCTCCAGATCCTGCATATCGCGCAGCTCGAAACCTTTGACGAATCAGCGACTGCTCTGGCGAGTGTCTTGGAAGCGGACAAGAAGTCCATGGATGGTCTTCGGGAATACGAAGGTTTGCATCTCTTATCCCGCTCCTACTACTGAGCTGTTTTTGCTAACTTGTGGTTAGAGCTTCATGCTGTACTCGGTGCTGATTCTACGGCTGCTGTCGCCTCGCGCTCCAATACTCCCAGGCTTAACGTTGTTATCCACAAAATCCTGCTATCCCGGCTCGCTGCTACGCTCGCCACCGCACGCCAGCTCGCAATAAAGCGTTCTGGCCAAAGGGGACACGAAGCGCGTCAGCGTCAAGTCCACCTCGAGGCCGAGTATGCCGAACTAGAGGCGCAAGATCCTCAAAAGTATATCACCACCGAGAATGACGACGGAGATTATCACGGACGTTGTTGACAAGTATGCGCTCATCGACCTTGAATCCAAGCGCGCAACGGCGAGGAAGATTTTGAGGGGTATAGGATTCATGGAACGGGAGGTCGACGCGCCAATCGGGACTTTGTCTGGTGGTTGGAGGATGCAGGTCGCTCTGGCCAAGTCGCTCTTCTTGCGTCCTGATGTGCTTTTACTCGATGAGCCAAGTACGTTCGTCTGATCTTGCCGTGCCGTGTACCCCGCTCATGGTGGGCACTAGCGAACCATTTGGACCTGCCGGCGATCTTGTGGCTGCAAGAATATCTCAAAACGGAGGTCGATGGAGTTACACTCGTCGTGGTCTCGCACGACCGTGAATTCCTTGACAACGTCACAGAGGAAACGATCATTTTCCGCGACAAAACCCTCATATATCATGCAGGGAACTTCTCAGATTACGTCCAGAATACCGAAGAGCAGCGGGTACGAAAGCAAGCGCTATATGACGTGCAAGAAAAGAAACGCGCCCGGATTGTCGGTAGCATTCAGCGCAACATCCAACAGGCTCGTGCGACAGGCGACGATAAGCGCCTTGGTCAAGTAGCCTCGCGGAAGAAGAAGCTCGACAGACTCGGTATGGAGAAGACGGAAGACGGGAAACGGTTCAAAGTCTCGTACTGGGCTGGATATCACGTTTCGGCGCGGGCTCAGATAGAGATAGATAGGGGCGTTAAGACCGCCTCTCTCAAAGTCCCTGAGCCAGAGCCGCTACGATATTCAGGACCAGTGCTTACTCTCAAAGACGCGTCCTTCCGGTACCCAGGCCAGCCCAACGACGTGATCAAGCAGTTCTCGATGGATATCAGGCCTGGTGTAAGAATCGCGTTTTTGGGTCCCAATGGGTGCGGCAAGACGACGCTGCTCAACCTCCTGACGGGCGTCACGCGTCCCACTGCTGGAGAGGTGTATCATCACCCCCGCCTCCGCATCGGATACTTCTCACAACACGTCGTCGATTCGCTCAACCTCTCTCGCACGCCAATCGCAGAGATGATAGCGCGCCACAGGGGCGTCACAGAACAAGAGTGTCGTGCGCACTTTGGGTCTGTCGGTGTCAGCGGAGATGTCGTCTTGCGCCCAATCTCGAGTCTCAGTGGAGGCCAACGGAACCGGAGTGGCGTTTGCGCTGGTGCTGTACGATGCGCCGCATGTCCTTGTGTTGGACGAGATCACGAACCATTTGGACATGGGTACGGTTCGAGAAGTTGGTGGAGGCGCTGCAAGGTTTAGTGGGGCATTGGTGTTGGTGAGCCATGACCTGTGGTTCCTGCGAGGATTGGTGGAGGGAGAGGGGGAGGACGAGGAGGCGGAGGGGACGCGGAGGGAGAGGGAAGGAAACCTGTGTTATATGTTGTCGGCGGGGGTCGTGTGAAGCGGTGGGAGGGGGACTTGGACAGTTATGTGGCGTCAGTGATGAAGAAGGTGAGGAAAAGCATGGCTGTTTGATTGTGAGTGCTGCTGCACTTCTTTTTGGGTCGCTAATGCTAAGCTTGAGAGGAAGAATACAGGCTAGTCCGTGTACTCCAAGTGGTCTCTAGAAGGTTGTCATACCGCCATCTGTTATTCGGCGCATGGCCTGAGCTCTTCCATTATATCTTGGTGCACAATTCTATCGGAATGTTGTGTCCGAGCATTCCCAGGTTTTGGTGTCGAACTGCATTGCGAAGGGTTCGAATAGCAAAACGAATGTGACATCTCTTCACGAATCTCATTGAGGTTGTTGTTGTTCCCCTTTCTGCATCAACTTGAACTTTATCAAGAAATGTTCGGGACATTAGATGTTGGATTTCGCCTGATGGACAAACGAGAAACACGGAAGCAGCGAAATGAATTGGCAGGGAACCCGTTGCAAACGCGCAAGGGAACACGAAAGGTAGCTACAGGTATAAGTAAATTACCTTGCTTGCAAGGTTTCTTGCCGGTCATAAATGCGCGCTCGCCTAACGTCTATGTAATAGTTGCCTGATCGTCAACGCCAGGCATTCGTGCGAAGTTCTCGAGTGCATCGTGTTCAGATTCCTCGATAACCTCCGTTTTCAGTTGCCCGATTCCCGAGGTTCTATTTCCAAGCTGCTGAGCATGACGGAGGTCTGCATGGGCGTCGTCCAATTTTTCTGCTGTGACCATCGCGAGCATTATGTGGGGAGTTGATCAGTGATGATCGATACCCAAAGTCTATACCATTACCGTCTCGATCTGCGCTAGTTAATCAAAGTGCCGCTCTAGTTCAGTACCAGTGGTGGGTGACCATCACGGGAATCGATAGCCACGAAAAATCAATCGCCAAGTGTGTATTACTAGTCATAAATGTGTGAGCTTCACCCAGCTGCAACTTGAATATGTTACGGTAGAATTGTCAATCGTCGCGCCACTCTTCTCCTCGCCCATGTTTGTCAATCCGTCCAACATCTCTCCCCCACTTTCGGATGCTTCTGGTGCGAGCTAAAGTTCAAGGAATACTATTATGGCTTCTTACAGTAATTGTCACCATCGCTGAGCGCTGAAACACGGCACCAGGATTTAAACATCATGCAGTGTCTTTGACCTCCGATGTGCGATGGCCTCGGACCACTGCAGGCTGCAGCTGAGATTCCACGTTGCCCAGGCCATCCAATGTCACTTACTTGCTCGTCATGAACCTGCCAAGCCCATCTATGGAACTTATTTTGACAAGAAACCCAATTTTTGTACACGTTCCGCATCAGCTGCTACTAGGATGAACTCAGACTGCACAGCCAGCCACTAGACCGCAGCCTCCCCTGCTACGTAACACAGATCAAGACAACGTTCATCATTGTTTTCTGGTGTCTCCAGATGATTGACACCTTGTTCTCAAATGCCAAGGAGTTGCGAATAGAGGAAATCTTGCGTTCAAAGTTACGACAGCGTTATGTATATCGATGGACACTCCCGCCAATCAGGAGTTTTTCAGAAGACATGCAAGTGGATATTGGGTGATGCTTAGACGCTCAGCTCCACCGTATGCCGTTCATGCACCGCTCGTTGAACGTTCCGTGGGTGTATGGGGAAGATTAAAAGAAGAAAGCAACGCGGTTGTATAACACATCATACACAGTGTTATCCTAGCAGATTCTTCCGGAATGTCTGACTCCGCGAGTCATCGTCCTCGCCCTTCAGCAGATCCGTTTCTGTCAAGGCAAGTTTCTAGTGATCGCGACTATTTGGTGGTCATGCTCAACCAGATCTTCATCTAGTTGCAGGCGCTGCGGCGTTATTTTATGATTACGGTGAGTTTGATGTATTACTTCCACGTCCACATCTGATCCGCTTGTCTGTGTCCCATATGATGTGCAGCGCTTGCCTTTGGGAGTGAGGTAAGTTAGCCAGTTGTTCGTTGTGGGCCATGTTACGAACTGTCACTTATTGTGATTAGGTCGATCTGATCTGGGTAAGCTCTGTTCTTACCGTGGTCACTCTCAAACTTACAATGTCAAGACCCAGAAATGGAACCTCGTTACTTTAGCTGTATGCAGTGGCAAGTATATTCATGCCTGATTCTTCACTACGGGCAGGCTGATGGTATCCCTCATGATCAGGTCCGATATCTCAGTTTCCTGTTATTAATGTGCGCACCTATGATCACTGGAAACTTCGCGAGGAATCTCCTAGAACTAACCCTGCTTCTCAGCAATGGCATCTTTTGTAAGAATCCTTCAACACTTCGAGACCTTGTTGCTGACCGACTGTAGACACCGGCGACGTGAATTGGACTGCACAAGTGAGTACATTCGATATGCCTTATCTATGCATCTCTGACACGATTAAAACATGATAGGAGTGAGAACCTCATTTGACAATTTCGAAATAGAAATAGGTATCTGACTCCCGACTGAATCATGTTTCATGTGGCGTCAGATGTAAGCATCCACTCCACGTTATATCATTCGTTTTGTCAACTCGCCTCATTTCAGGTCTTGGTATGGTATCAAATCCGCGTGTGGGGCCCATTCGTCTATAGGGTTGCTATGGATGGTTTGTACCTAGGTCCTTCAGTGTTCGAAGATTCCTGATTCCTATGCGTTTTTGTCAGTGATCATGATCAAAAGGATACGGGCTCTTAGCCTCAGTCCGAGTCCCTTCATGCACGCCTCGAAATGGGTTCTGATTATCATGGTGGCCAGCTGTATTGCGAAACACGTGTCAGCCATCACATTGTTGATGCTGGCAGTAGCCAGTCATATTACATGTGAGTTCCTGGTTTCGTGACGTGAAACGATTTTATTCAAAACTGCTACGCAGCCTTGGAATTTAACTTCGCAGGGACTTTTGTCTGTGGCATAATGGTCACAAACACCAACCTCTTCATGTCTAAGGAAATTCCCTTGTTCATCTTTGAGGTTCTTCTGTTTGTCCTAGCTGTTGGTTATTTTGGAGTCGATATCTGGGAACACCACCGGAGAGAGAAGAGATGGAAGGTGAATGACCTCGTGCATATCTTGGCTAGAGATAGCGTGATATATTTTGCTCTGTACGCTCCTTGCCATTTCCACGGGTTACTGAACGTTGAAATAATGCCATTATATCAGTAACGTTGCTGCCACCGCCTTGAACATCGGTAAACTGGAACAGTGAGAGTGTTGTGAGTCTGTGAATTCCTGTATCGGGGCATATTCTAAGTTAAACATTACAGAACTCATACGTGGCGCTTTCGATGTCCTTGCAGACATTCATTCCGTTCTGCTTTTCGCCTCGCTTGGTGATCAACGTCAAGCAGCGCGACAACCGAGTTCATATGAGTGTTTTTGACTGCGAACTTCGCGACAATAACACTCCGGACCATCGCGCACAGGACATTCCTCCCCTAGGCCGACCAACGCCACAGTTTCGCGTGAAATAGACTAACCAGGTTGCCTTTGTGGCGCTGGGGTAGGAAAATGGAGGCCACTATATCTCATACCGCCTCACGTATTTGCGTTTTCCTCCAACATTTCAATTACCCCGTTATTGGGATCACATGCTAGGGAACGATTTATCGATAGACGCCGAGAGATAATGCAAATGTGTTCATAGAACTGGAAACAAGTTGTCATGCAAGCCGTGGAACACCTTAGTTGGCTGTACCCTGACCTCTCCAAGCTTGGCCAACTCTGTACTGGTAAGTCACATTTACCACACGATCAGCTTCAGTTCCATCGTTCCCCCTGAAGTGGATGAATCTTGATGCCAGTTGGTCAATTATTCGTGATGCCACAGACCTCTTCTGATGTGCATTCGAGTTCTTAACGCACCAGATCTGGAAGATTATGATGCTTGGAAGATTGACACTGCGAGCAGCCGGTGCTCCCAAAACGCGGAAAGTTCCTCAAGCTTGATACTGCGGCAGAAAAGACTTCGGAACCCTCCTTGCATCCCCCAAAACATGTTACGAAGTTACCATTAGGTTGGTTAAGCGCAGAAAACGCCCTGGAGTCATATCGCGATATCTTCCTGATTTGCAACTGCTGGCAAATATGCAATTCGGCCGCCTGCCTCAAGGTTTATCACCTCGTCAGCGCTCCATTCGAGCGTCTAGGTGCTTCCAGGTTGGATATTGAGCCCGGTGGCAATACAGTGGGCCAGTCACGCATTTGCAGGTGAATCCAATGTGTTAGATCGGTGCACTGAACCCGTTCCTTCTTCTCCAACGAGCAAGCCCTTTGCCTGACTTGTTCCGGACCTCGGCGGCAGGTGACCTTGTGCACGAGGCAGCGTCTAGCAGAAATCGGTAAACTTCGTAAGTTAGCGCCAATGGCCCCATGACAGTAGACCCTGCCCACCACCTTTCCGATCGTAGACACATCAGAGCTGCGATCATCCATGTAAATGTGCTGAACTGACCCTTTAAAGACTTAGAAGACCTTGCCCTCCACTCCCATCCGTCGCAGCTGAGCAGGCACGAACCGATGGTTTGGGTATTCTGCCTCCGAACGCGGTCATGTCCGAGTCACGATGAAGTCAGTGAATCTCTTCGGATTGAGACCAATATCCAGCCCAGGTGCTGATGCCGCGTGGCATCATTGTCCCTGACCCACCTCGTATGTCAGTGTCTCATATCGATGGGGGATCATTAGGACTTATCGGATAACATGCGCCAGATCTTGCGGAAAGTGGGGTATATGGTGTCATTCGAAGTCGGCTGCACCTCGTCCCTAGTAATAAGTATCATCGCCAGCAGTATAAAGTCCGTGAGTCGCATCGGGTGTGTTCAAAACTGCGACTTACACTATCATCTAGCTACCTTTCGATGCCGTCACTGCCAGTGCCAGGGAAGTACAACATCAGCTTTTCAGTGTATAAGGGGAAGGACGTACAGGCCGACTCATGTTGCATCGGTCAAGCTTCCGATTCAGACGAAGACATCGTTGTGCTTGCAAGTGATGCTCAAACTGACTCACCTGCCAGCGTGGTGGGTTGTTTTGGAGTCGCTCGAATTGTATAGCTCACGGAATATGTCCCCAGTGGCATCTCACTGAGGTTATCAAGGATAGTGGAAAATACGAGATCCATGTCGAAGACAATACCGAAGACAGAACAGCAGTTCCCTGGAATGACAGCGGGCTTCATGCAACCAGGGATGTCACCACATGGGAGATCAAGGCCTGCGGAGATGGCATTGGTAGGTACCACGACTAACATTGACGATTTGCTCATGAGATGGCCTCCAGGTTAGTAACGGATGTGTCAGGAAACCACTGGGACATTGAAAATCGATCGATGGCTGGCAGACGGGTAAGCCACATACACATTTGTCATATTCTCCTGTATTAACAGTGTATCGGGTGATAGGCGATTCGGCGTCCGGCCCCTGGGGGGCTCATGATGGGAGCTCTGGGCTATGGCCATGGCCCGGTAAACAAATACCGTCAAAAATAAAATATACTGGACTAATTCACCAACGAACCCAGAGCTGCTCATACTGCCACCCACGAACCACAAGCTGATGTGGCGGTGCTCGTAGTAAATTTACGCCCGCTTGAATTTTGTTGGAGACAAACTGGCCCTTGCGGTTGGAACCTGGGCACCGTCAGGCAATGATATCTTTCTGTGATTGCGTTGGAGCAGTGGAGCAAGCTTGAGGGTAGTGGACTGATGGGCATGAAAATTTTGAAGGAGTCCCGTAGATTGTTCTGTACACAATTTGACAAGTTTCAAGTTGATATCAAGCAAGGTCCACGGACTGCAGTATACTCAGTACTGGCATAGCGCGCGAGTTGCCTAGCGTTTCAACAGCGCGAAGCAACGTCATGCCAGCCTGAGTGCACGACTTGAGTAACACGCCGTAGACTTCATTCGTCGCCAAGTGCTTGGAAGCTTCCCGCTCACGTTGACCGTTTACCCCATAAATGTAGGTGGCCACTGCGATGTCACAGAGAAAGAAGGGTCTCCGTGAAAGTCGATCCTCAGACCTAGCCTATATACACTGATGTACAACCCCATTAATATGCTGCAAGCCACGTCTTCATATACTCCAAACCTGCCATCTGCACAGTGTATATCGTCTCGTCAACAATACCGCTCTCAGTGATCAAGTCTGAGCAGTGGAATCCGTCTCCTTCGTAGATGGGTTGTGTGGTTGTATTGGATTTGTAGAGACCGTCAGCGGAGACGGTAGCTTCGCGCCAGGGGTCGCCTGTGTTGCATGATGTGAGCGGGATTCAATGGACGGGAGGAAATTGGAGTGGGGAAGAATATCTGGCTCAGGGGAGAGACTTACGGAGACCATTGACAAAGAAGAGTCTGTCGATTTCGACGTTCCAGCCCTCGTACATCAAATTAACCTCGAAGACTGACGGCGTAGGCGGCGAGAAGAATTTCTGCGGGAACATGTTGACGCATTGTCTCAGAGGCAAGGGTCAGATGAGGTATGAGTTCAAAACGGAAGCACAGACCTCCTCATAGATGGGCTGCAGGATCCGGCTGACGATAGCTGGTTGCCCTCAGGGGGGCCAACTTGGTAGTAACCTACCTGGGCATCAGCAAAAATGTTCGGGTCTCGTAGTAGGCCATGGTGCTGTATAATACATTATAGTCCTACATAACTCAACATATAAACTGACCAGCACCGTAGCCACCTGGGGTCCATATTGGTTGGGGCAAGGCTTTGTAGCGCTTCCCGGGATTGATAATTACTATGCCTACAATTAGTGATGTGAAAGGCCCGGCCCGGCCAGGCTTGCATAAGCCGGTCCTAAGGGGCCCACAAGAGTGGGCACCCATCAACGACGAGCAATTCTGTGATGCCGCTTCATTGTATTTCAAGTGACAGCTTACCATATGCGTAGTAGGTGTTGTTCCAGAAAGAGCCCCATGCGTAGAGTGTGTTCTCGAGGCCCCAGCCGGTCGCAGGTGCGCTGACACCGTTCTTGACCTCGAGTGCGTCGCAAAACTCGAAGAACATAGCACCAGGCCCAACGGTAAGGCTGCAGGGATTGCCAATCGAAGAAGTTGTACTGCACTACATTGATATGAGTGTTTCTCTTCCTCTTGCAACAACAAAATGAAAGAGTGACCACGTACGAGCAGAAGCGAAGTCGTCATTGATAGTGCTCTGTAAATTTGGGGGGGGGCTAATTAGCGCTGGCAAATTTACCCAGCTAATTAGCTGTTAATTGACCCGAAAGTCAAAGCTAAAATCAAATCTGAAACCTTGGAAGTGACAGCAATAGACCATCGCGCAAAGGACATCCTTTCCCTAGGCCGACAACGTGACAGTTTCGCATGAAGTAGACTAACCAGGTTGCCTTTGGTGACGCTGGCGTACGAAAATGGAGGCCACTAGATTTCATAGATTTATCGATAGACACCCAAGGGATTAATGCAAATTTGTTCATAAAACCTGGAAACAGGTGGTCATGCAAGCCTGCCAGTGGAATACCTTAGTTGTCAGTGCACTGACCTCTCCAAACTCTGTATTGGTAAGTCACATTCACCATACGATCAGCTTCAGTCCCATCGTTCGCCCTGAAGTAGATGTGTCTTCATGCCAGTTGGTCGATTATTCATGATGCCACAGACCCCTTCTGATGTGCATTTGACTTCTTAACGCACCAGATCTGGATGATCATGGTGCTTGGAAGCTTGACACCGCGAGCGGCCGGTGCTCCCAAAACGCGGAAAGTTCTTCAAGCTTGATACTGCGCAGAAAAGACTTCGGAACCCTCCTTGCATCCCCAAATCGTGCTGCGAAGTTACCCCTTGTTGCCAAGTTGTTGGTTAAGCCCAGAAAACGCCCTGGAGTCATATCGCGATATCTTCCTGATTTGCACCTGCTGGAAAATATGCAATTCGGCCGCCTGCCTCAAGGTTTATCACCTCGTCAGCGCTCCATTCGAGCGTCTAGGTGCTTCCAGGTTGGATACTGAGCTCGGTGGCAATACAGTGGGCCAGTCACGCATTTGTACGTGAATCCAATGTGTTAGATCGGTGCACTGAACCCGTTCCTTCTTCCCCAACGAGCAAATCCTTCATTGCCTGACTTGTCCCGGACCTCGGTGGCAGGTGAGCTTGTGCACGAGGCAGCGTCTACCAGAAAACGGTAAACTTCGTAAGTTAGCGCCAATGGGCCGCATAATAGTAAACCCTGCCCACCAGCTTTCCCATCGTAGACATATCAGAGCTGCGATCATCCATGGAAATGTGCTGAACTGACCCTTTAAAGACTTAGACGACCTTGCCCTCTACTCCGAGTTTCTCCCATCCGTCGCAGCTGAGCAGGCACGAATCGATGGCTCGGGTATTCTGCCTCCGAACACGCTCATGGCACGACGAAGTCAGTGAATCTCTTCCCTTCTACGGATTGAGACCAATATCCAGCCCAGGCGCTGGTGTCGAGTCACGACCGTGGTGAAACTTCTTCAAATCAAACTGGGCCAGACTCCTCCACATAAGCCCTGCATGCCGCGTGGCATGATTGTCCCTGATCCACCTCGTAGGTCAGTGTCTCATATCGATGGGGGTCATTAGAACTTATCGGATAACATGCACCAGATCTTGCGGAGAGTGGGGTATACGGTGTCATTTAACAACCATCATCGCCAGCAGTATAAAGTTCGTGAGTCGCATCTGGTGTGTTTTGATTCAAAACTACGAGTTATACTATCACCTACCTGCCTTTCGATGCCGTCACAGCCAGTGCCAGGGAAGTACAACATCAGCCTTTCACTGCATAAGGGAAAGAACGAACAGGCCGACTCGTGTTGCATTGGTCCAGCTTCCGATTCAGACCAAGACATCGTTGTGCTTGCAAGTGATGCTCAAACTGAGTCACCTGCCAGCGTGGTGGGTCGCTTTGGAGTCGCTCGAATTCTATAGGCTCACGGAATATGTCCCCAGTGGCATCTCACCGAGGTTATCAAGGAGAGTGGAAAATACGATATCCATGTCGAAGACAGTACCACAGACAGAACAGCAGCTCCCGGGATTGACGGCGGGCTTCATGCAACTGGGGATGTCACCACATGGGAGATCAACGCCTGCGGAGATGGTCATTGGTAGGCATCATGGACTGACATTGACGATTTGCTCATGAGATGGCCTCCAGGTTGGTAATGGATGTGTCAGGAAATCACTGGACATTGAAAAGCAACCGACGGCTGGCAAACCGGTAACCGACATACACATTTGTAATACTCTCCTGTATTAACAGTGTATCGGGTGATAGGTGGATTCTGCGTCCCCGCAGCCAGATCGCCCATTGCAAACTGTCGAGGCTGCGCAAGTGTGCGTGTAGCGCAGGTAAATAAACACGATCAAAAAGTAAAAACATTGAGAGCGTATACTGACTAATTCACCAACGAACCCAGTGCTCACATACTGCCACCCACGAACCACAAGCTGATGTGGCGGTGCTCGTAGTAAATTTACGCCCGCTTGAATTTTGTTGGAGACAAACTGGCCCTTGCGGTTGGAACCTGGGCGCAGTCAGGCAATGATATCTTCCTGTGATTGCGTTGGTGCAGTGGAGCAAGCTTGAGGATAGTGGACTGATGGAGTCCCGTAGATTGTTCTGTACACAATTTGACAAGTTTCAAGTTGATATCAAGCAAGGTGTAGGAGGGCAAGGTCGTCTAAGTCTTTTAAAGG
>MU123701.1:294812-315018 GCA_014904935.1 Melanogaster broomeanus | reverse complement strand
ACGTCCTCTACAAACCCAACACGACTACACAACCCATCTACGAAGGAGACGGATTCCACTGCTCAGACTTGATCACTGAGAGTGGTATTGTTGAATTTCGACATTCCAGCCCTCGTACATCAAATTAACCTCGAAGACTGACGCGTAGGCGGCGAGAAGAATTTCTGCGGGAACATGTTGACGCATTGTCTCTGAGGCAAGGGTTAGATGAGGTATGAGTTCAAAATGGAAGCACAGACCTCCTCATAGATGGGCTGCAGGATCCGGCTGACGATGGCTGGTTGCCCACAGGGGGCCAACTTGGTAGTAACCTACCTGGTTGCAGACCATCCAGAACCACGAACGGTTGGCGTCGTCGACGGACACATCTGTCCAGTAGGACTGGGTAGTATCGTACGTTCCGAGGCAGGTTCTATGTGCGGGATTTGCATCAGCAACTCTGCGCCATCCAAATAAGGGACTTACTCCGCATCAAGGTCTCCACAGACTAAACAATGCCACAGTCCATTGTCAGATTTCTGTGACGCCACCCCGTTATATTTCAAGTGACTGCTTACCATATGCGTAGTAGGTGTTGTTCCAGAAAGAGCCCCATGCGTAGAGTGCGTTTTCGAGGCCCCAGCCGGTCGCAGGTGCGTTGACACCGTTCTTGACCTCGAGTGCGTCGCAAAACTCGAAGAACATAGCACCAGGCCCAACGAAAGGCTGCAGAGATTGCCAATCGAAGAGGTTGTACTGCACTACATTGATATGAGTGTTTCACTTCCTGTTGCAACAACGAAATAAAAGAGTGACCACGTACGAGCAGAAGCGAAGTCGTCAATGTGCACGAGATCGCCGAGCCCGAAATTGTCTTTCAAACTCTGAAGTGCAGCAAGATTGTTCTCATCGTACATCTCATCGAGGTATGCGATGACGGCTTCGACATCGGATGAGCAGTTCTGGGGCATGTATTCCCGGATAGGAGTGAAGTAACCATAGTAATCGCTAAATTCGAGATGGAGATAGTACGTGGATCAGACGCAAGCCGAGATAACCAGCGAGATGTAAGTAGTCTACGAGAGATGTACTTACGTTATGGCTTCAACGACACCGGATGACGCATATCCGGCGTGGAAGATGCCCGGTTTACTATATCACCGTTAATTAGTCATTGCGAATCATTTATTGAACGCTCCACTTACTTGACCATCGTCCAACTCGTGAGGGCACCTGCATAAGTATTGCAACTCAGCTTATATTACCCTCTCGATTTACGAATTCAAACGTCACCCACCAGAGTAGCTTCCCCCGACCAAAACCCACGGTGTAGTATCTGGTTTCACGTTATCGCCACCAGGCATCGGAAGATCAGCGTTTTGTGCAAAGTAGATGAGGTCATCGATGGCTTGTTGGATCGTGAGGAGCTCGAGGCTCTGGGAGGTGAGGTTGTTATATGGATTGGAGTATCCAAAAAAGCGGTGTTCGATGAGGACCGTAGCACCACATTGCTGTTGAGCAATCATGCCATTGATAGTCTCATTAGTGAGGTAACCGTCAAAGCCCGTGGAACAGTCTCAGATGATGATGGAACCATGTTTACAGTCCCAACGGCGACTTACCATCCGCGTTAGTCTCTCCGGAGGTCATAAGGACAATAGGTCCGCCTTTGTCGTGGTCAGTCGGTTATCGCTGTGCATCTACTTCGATCAGAAAAGACACGCACCAGCTTCGTAGAACTCCCAGTCCATCCAGTATCGTTGCTAGAAGGTGCCGAGCCCCGGGTTGTCGTGGTCAATGAGTTGATCGAAGTAATACACCATCGTGATTGGGGGGAGCACTGTCCCGTGGGGGGTCGTGAACGTGCGTTCGGGGACGGGATCTGGGGGAGGCCGGAATGTCTGACTCTGCGAGTATCGTTCTCGCCCTTCAGCAGGTGATTGCGACTATTTGGTGGTCATGCTCAACCAATTCTTCATCCAGTTGCAGGCGTTGCGGCGTTATTTTATGATTGCGGTGAGTTTGATGATAGTATTACTTCCACGACGAATCCACGTCTACATCCGATCCACCCGTCTGTGTTGCATATGACAGCACTTGCCTTTGGGAGTGAGGTAAGCAATCCAGTTCGTTGTTGGCCATGTCACGCACTGTGACTTATTATGGTTATAGGTCAATCTGATTTGGGTGAGCTCTGCCAGTGTTTTTACCGTGGTTGCACTCTCAAACTTACAATGCCAAGACCAAGGAATGGAACCTCGTTACTTTGCTGTACGCAGTGGCAAGTATATTCATGCCTGATTCCTCACTACGGGCAGGCTGATGGTATCCCTCATGATCAGGTCCGATATCTCAGTTTCCTGTTATTAATCATACTGGAAACTTCGCGAGAAACCTCCTAGAACTAACCCTGCTTCTCAGCGATGGCATCTTTTGTAAGATTCCTTCAACGCTTCGAGACCTTGTTGCTAACCGACTGTAGACACCAGTGACGTGAATTGGACTGCACAAGTGAGTACATTCGATATGCCTTATCTATGCATCTCTGACACGATTAAAACATGTAGGAGTGAGAACCTCATTCGACGATTTCAAAAATTAGAAATAGGTATCTGACTCCCGACTGAGTCATGTTTCATGTAGCCTCAAATGTAAGCATCCACTCCACGTTATATCGTTCGTTTTGCCAACTCGCCTCCTTTCAGGTCTTAGGCTTGCTATGGATGGTTTGTACTTAGGTCCTTCGGTGTTCGGAGATTCCGGATCCCTGATGCGTTTTTGTCAGTGATCATGATCAAAAGGATACGGGCTCTTAGCCTCAGTCCGAGCCCCTTCATGCACGCCTCGAAATGGGTTCTGATTGTCGTGGTGATCAGCTGTATTGCGAAACACGTGTCAGCCATCACATTGTTGATGCTCGCAGTAGGCCCAAGTAGCCAAATTACATGTGAGTTTCTGGTTTCGTGAAGTGAAACGATTTCATTCAAGACTCCTCCGCAGCCTTGGAATTTAACTTCGCAGGGACTTTTGTCTGTGGCACAATGGTCACAAACATCAACCTCATGTCTAAGGAAATTCCCTTGTTCATCTTTGAGGTTCTTCTGTTTGTCCTAGCTGTTGGTTACTTTGGAATCGATAGCTGGGAACACTACCGGAGAGAGAAGCGATGGGAGGTGAGCGATCTCGTGCATTTCTGGCTAGAGATAGCGTGATATATTTTGCTCTGTACGCTCCTTGCCATTTCCCTGGATTACTGAACGTTGAAATGATGCCATTATATCAGTAACGTTACTGCCACCGCTTTGAACATCGGAAACTGGAACAGTGAGAGTGTTGTGAGTCCGTCACTTCCTGTATCGGGGGCATATTCTAACTTAAACATTACAGAGCTTATACGTGGCGCTTTCGATGTCCTTGCAGACCTTCATCCCGTTCTGCTTTTCGCCTCGCTTGGTGATTAACGTCAAGCAGCGCGACAACCGAGTTCATATGAGTGTTTTTGAATGCGGATTTCTTGACAACAACACTCCGGACCATCGCGCACAGAACATTCCTTCCCTAGGCTGAAAACGTGAGAGTTTCGCATGAAATAGACTAACCAGGTTGCCTTTGGTGACGCTGGCGTAGGAAAATGGAGGCCACTAGATTTCATACCGCCTCATGTATTTGCGTCTTTCCCCAACATTTCAAATTACCCCGCTATTGGAATTACGTGCTAGGGAACGATTTATCGATAGACGGCCCAAGGGATTAATATAAATTTGTTCATAGAACCTCGAAACAAGTGGTCATGCAAGCCTGCCAGTGGAATACCTTAGTTGGCAGTGCACTGACCTCTCCAAGCCTGATCGATTGATTAACTCTGTACTGGTACGCCACATTTACCACACGATCAGCTTCAGTCACATCGTTCCCCCCTGAAGTAGATGTTGGTCGATTGTTCATGATGATACAGACCCCTTCTGATGTGCATTCGAGTTCTTAACGCACTGGATCTGGATGATTATAATGCTTAGAAGCTCAGTGACACCGCGAGCCGCCAATGCTCCCAGAACGCGGAAAGTGCTTCAAGCTTGATACTGCGGCAGAAAAGACTTCGGAACCCTCCTTGCATCCCCAAATCGTGTCACGAAGTTACCATTAGGTTCAAGTTGGTTAAGCGCAGAACACGCCCTGGAGTCATATCGCGATATCTTCCTGATTTGCACCTGCTGGCAGATATGCAATTCGGCCGCCTGACTCAAGGTTTTTCCCCTCGTCAGCGCTCCATTCGAGCGTCTAGGTGCTTCCAGGTTGGATATTGAGCCCGGTGGCAATACAGTGGGCCACTCACACATTTGTAGGTGAATCCGATATGTTAGATCGGTGCACTGAACCCGTTCCTTCTTCCCCAACGGAAGTCCTTCATTGCCTGACTTGTCCCGGAGCTCGGCAGCAGGTGACCTTGTGCACGAGGCAGCGCCTAGCAGAAATCGGTAAACTTCGTAAGTTAACGCCAATGGGCCCCATGATAGTAAACCCTGCCCACCACTTTTCCGATCGTAGACATATCAGAGCTGCGATCATCCATGGAAATGTGCTGAACTGACCCTTTAAAGACTTAGAAGACCTTGTCCTCCACTCCCATCCGTCGCAGCTGAGCAGGCACGAACCGATGGTTTGGGTATTCTGCCTCCGAACGGGCTCATGTCACGATGAAGTCAGTGAATCTCTTCCCTTCTACGGATTGAGACCAATATCCAGCCCAGGTGCTGATGTCGAGTCACGACCATGATGAAACCTCTTCAAATAAAACTGGGCCAGACTCCTCCACGTAAGCCCTGCATGCCGCGTGGCATCATTGTCCCTGACCCACCTCGTATGTCAGTGTCTCATATCGATGGGGGATCATTAGGATTTATCGGATAACATGCACCAGATCTTGCGGAAAGTGGGGTATACGGTGTCATTCGAAGTCGGCTGCACCTCGTCCCTAGTAATAAGTATCATCGCCAGCAGTATAAAGTCCGTGAGTCGCATCGGGTGTGTTCAAAACTGCGACTTGCACTATCATCTAGCTACCTTTCGATGCCGTCACTGCCAGTGCCAGGGAAGTACAACATCAGCTTTTCAATGTATAAGGGGAAGGACGTACAGGCCGACCCATGTCGCATCGGTCAAGCTTCCGATTCAGACGAAGACATCGTTGTGCTTGCAAGTGATGCTCAAACTGACTCACCTGCCGGCGTGGTGGGTTGTTTTGGAGTCGCTCGAATTGTATAGCTCACGGAATATGTCCCCAGTGGCATCTCACTGAGGTTATCAAGGATAGTGGAAAATACGAGATCCATGTCGAAGACAGTACCGAAGACAGAACAGCAGTTCCCTGGAATGACAGCGGGCTTCATGCAACCAGGGATGTCACCACATGGGAGATCAAGGCCTGCGGAGATGGCCATTGGTAGGTACCACGACTAACATTGACGATTTGCTCATGAGATGGCCTCCAGGTTAGTAACGGATGTGTCAGGAAACCACTGGGACATTGAAAAGCGAGCGATAGTTAACATGCCGGTAAGCCACATCCACATTTGTTATATTCTCCTGTATTAACAGTGTATCGGGTGATAGCCGAGGAGGCATGGCAAGGTAAACAAATACGGTCAAAAATGAAAACGTTGAGAGCGTATACTGACTAATTCACCAATGAACCCAGAGCTGCTTATACTGCTGGCCAAGAGGTGGGCGATCGGCGAATGCCAGACACTAACTCCCTCGCGAACCAAATTGGTGTCCGGGGTCTATTTGAAACAAAGTCGGGTCTGCAACTGAACATGTGTATAGCGACAGTAGAGCACAAAATGATGCCACACAACAGTAGTAATGTTAATACAGAAACACAGGACAAACAATTCTGGATAGTCAATTAGCAGACGTTGTCTCGAGAATGATGCGACACACCAGACTCAACGAACCACAAGCTGCTGTGGCGGTGCTCGTAGTAAATTTACGCCCACTTGAATTTTGTTGGAGACAAACTGGCCCTTGCGGTTGGAACCTGGGCGCAGTCAGGCAATGATATCTTCCTGTGATTGCGTTGGAGCAGTGGAGCAAGCTTGAGGGTAGTGGGCTGATGGGCATGAAAATTTTCAAGGAGTCCCGTAGATTGTTCTGTACACAATTTGACAAGTTTCAAGTTGATATCAAACAAGGACCACAGACTGCAATATACTCAGTACTAGCATAGCGCGCGAGTTGCCTAGCGTTTCAACGGCGCGAAGCAACGTCATGCCAGCCTGAGTGCACGACTTGAGTAATACGCCGTAGACTTCATTTGTCGCAAAGTGCTTGGAAGCTTCCCGCTCACGTTGACCGTTTACCCCATAAATGTAGGTGGCCACTGCGATGTCGCAGAGAAAGAAGGGACTCCGTGAAAGTCGATCCTCAGACTTAGCCTATATACATTGATGTACAACCCCATTAATATGCTGCAAGCCACGTCTTCATATACTCCAAACCTGCCATCTGCACAGTGTATATCGTCTCGTCAACAATACCACTCTCAGTGATCAAGTCTGAGCAGTGGAATCCGTCTCCTTCGTAGATGGGTTGTGTAGTCGTGTTGAACTTGTAGAGACCGTCAGCGGAGACGGTAGCTTCGCGCCAGGGGTCGCCTGTGTTGCGTGATGTGAGCGGGATTCAGTGGATGGGAGGAAATTGGAGTGCGGAAGAATGTCTGGATCAGGGGAGAGACTTACGGAGACCATTGGCAAAGAAGAGTCTGTCGATTTCGACATTCCAGCCCTCGTACATCAAATTAACCTCGAAGACTGACGGCGTAGGCGGCGAGAAGAATTTCTGCGGGAACATGTTGACGCATTGTCTCTGAGGCAAGGGTCAGATGAGGTATGAGTTCAACATGGAAGCACAGACCTCCTCATAGATAGGCTGCAAGATCCGGCTGACGATGGCTGGTTGGCCCTCAGGGGGACCAACTTGGTAGTAACCTACCTGGTTGCAGACCATCCAGAACCACGAACGGTTGGCGTCGTCGACGGACACATCTGTCCAGTAGGACTGGGTAGTATCGTACGTTCCGAGGCAGGTTCTATGTGCAGGAGTGCATCAGCAATTCCGGGCTGTCCAAACAAGGGACTTACTCCGCATCAAGGTCTCCACAGACTAAACAACCCCCCAGTCCGTTGTCAGATTTCTGTGATGCCGCTCCATTATATTTCAAGTGACAGCTTACCATATGCGTAGTAGGTGTTGTTCCAGAAAGAGCCCCATGCGTAGAGTGCGTTCTCGAGGCCCCAGCCGGTTGCAGGTGCGCTGACACCGTTCTTGACCTCGAGTGCGTCGCAAAACTCGAAGAACATAGCACCAGGCCCAACGAAAGGCTGCAGAGATTGCCAATCGAAGAGGTTGTACTGCACTACATTGATATCAGTGTTTCTCTTCCTCTTGCATCAACAAAATGAAAGAGTGACAACGTACGAGCAGAAGCGAAGTCGTCAATGTGCACGAGATCGCCGAGCCCGAAATTATCTTTCAAACTCTGCAGCGCAGCGAGATTGTTCTCATCGTACATCTGATCGAGGTATGCGATGACGGCTTCGACATCGGATGAGCAGTTCTGGGGCATGTATTCCCGGATAGGAGTGAAGTAACCATAGTAATCGCTAAAATCGAGATGGAGATAGTACGTGGATCAGACGCAAGCCGAGATAACCAGCGAGATGTAGTCTACGAGAGATGTACTTACGTTATGGCTTCAACGACACCAGATGATGCATATCCGGCGTGGAAGATGCCCGGTTTACTATATCACCGTTAATTAGTCATTGCGGATCATTTGTTGAACGCTCCACTTACTTGACCATCGTCCAACTCGTGAGGGCACCTGCATAAGTATTCCAACTCAGCTTACCCTCTCGATTTACGAATTCAAACGTCACCCACCAGAGTAGCTTCCGCCGACCAAAACCCACGGTGTAGTATCCGGTTTCACGTTATCGCCACCAGGCATCGGAAGATCTGCGTTTTGTGCAAAGTAGACGAGGTCATCAATAGCTTGTTGAATCGTGAGGAGTTCGAGGCTCTGGGAGGTGAGGTTGTTATATGGATTGGAGTATCCAAAAAAGCGGTGTTCGATGAGGACCGTAGCACCATGTTGCTGTTGAGCAATCATGCCATTGATAGTCTCATTAGTGAGGTAACCTTCATAGCCTGTGGAACAGTCTCAGATGATGGAACCATGGTTACAGTTCCAACGGCGACTTACCATCCGCATTAGTCTCTCCGGGAGTCATAAAGACAATAGGTCCGCCTTTGTCGTTGTCGGTCGGTTATCGCTGTGCATCCACTTCGATCAGAAAAAAGAAACGCACCAGCTTCGTAGAACTCCCAGTCCATCCAGTATCGTTGCTGGAAGGTGCCGAGCCCCGGGTTGTCGTGGTCAATGAGCTGATCGAAGTAATACACTGTCGTGATTGGGGGGAGCACTGTCCCGTTCGGGCTTGTGAATGTGCGTTCGGGGACGGGGATCTGGGGGAGGCCGGGTCTTCCCCGAAGCATGGCGTTCGGAATCGCCGCATCTGCGAACGAAATCGACAGTAACGAGGCCAGGACCGTAGTGAGTATCATTTTTTGCCGAGGTCCTCGAGGTAGATCTGCACGAGGTGGGGAAAATATTGGTTGCGACCTGGTGAGCTTTTATACAATACATGGCGGTATGCATGGGAAGTCTTAAGCACTAGCGCATGAAGGGATTGAATGGGTCCATGTGCCCGCCTAGCTTGCCATGTGAGTATGGGCGGGAGAATACGAATGAATACTTTCTAAAATTGGAATCCACTCACGATGAATGGCAGCCTTGCTGCCTTTGCATGCGTGACACAAGACCTTATCCGAGAGTATCACTGGCGATGCCAGCTACTGGTAATAAGTACATTTCTGTGGGTGAGAGTGGGCTGAGCAAGCAACAATGCATCGGCAGGATCATCAGGCATCAGGCATTGAAAATAGAACATTAGGATCTGTGAAGCTTGGAAACGCTCGTCTGACAAGACGAACGGCCACACGGAAGATGGTGGAGAAGTATCAAGCGTTCTGAGCAGGTATTGAAATATCGCGATATCGCTAGAAAAACAACAGATTGCAGGAATGCTAGTGACACAATTGGTTAACGACGGATATGTTGTTCTTGGGATGATAATGACAATTCTTCTTCTTCCGATTATTCTTCCTCCGACGTCTGTAATGTGTAAGGCTCCTTAAAACGTACTGCCCTCCGGTGGCTGGGGTAGCTTTCTGTTATTGAAAGACGCCATCTCCCTGGAACGGCTATCAGATGCCTCGTTCGAAGTACAATGGAATAGATGGGGATCACCTGCGTATACCAACTAAAACAGTCTCTATACTGCTGTCCCTCCCCACTGGGAGAGTACGTTGAGTTTGGCAGGATCAACCTTGCCATCTGTCTGGTTGACAAAAGGTAGATTCACACGAGACAGGAAATGCACAACGGGTGGCTTATCGGGGTACGTGTCGCCACAGTGAATCTTGAGACTGTAGATGCGATTCTCGTGTACGGTCTGCCACGAGATCAGGACACGATTTCGTGGATCGGAGGTGGCTTTCGATGGCGACTTACATGACCTGGGCCAATGATGGTTCCATTCCAATTGCTCATCATGATATCGTCGCCATCCTCTAAGCCATATGAGCAAGAGCCGTCACCGATACCCTTCTCGCCCTTCTCCAGCTCCTCAAGGAGGCGAAAATTTCGTGGAACTAGATATACAACGAAGTCAGTACTGTCCACGACTATGACACAGCACAAAGTGTTATACTTTTTGCCATGATTGATAGAAAGAATGAGATTGTGGAGAGACAGCACGAATGACTCGAAACAGCAATCCCACGGATATCGCCACCCCTCAAAGGACCCCTCCGTAGTTACGAACATTTGGGCCATCAAGCTCGCTTCACCGTCACCGCCATCGTCGACGAGAACAACTGCCACAGCAACGAGCTCTACTCTGAGCTGATAACAGCTGACATGTTCAAAGCCGGTCAGGCAAATCCTTACGATGATATCGTCGGTGCGTGGTCGCGCTGCGCAACCCAACAGCCTCACTGATGCACCCAACACGCAATCATACAGTCAAAGCTACGGACGAGAACCTCACCAGCGAGAACTGGGAGGTAATTATTACTCTTTGTGACAAAGTACAAGATGAGGGTGAATCAGGGTACTTGTCTGAGAACCTCGCGATCCATACCCGCAGCCCTGACATATAACCCGGTAGTGCACGCAATGTCATCGCAGCCGTCGTCAAACGACTCGCCCACCGCAGCCCGAACGTCCAACTCTACTCCCTCTCCCTCACAGAATCTCTCTCTAAAAACTGTGGTATCGAGCTTCACCGCGAATTAGCTTCGCGCGCATTCACTCAAGCTCTCGAGAAGCTAATTACCGATCGGGTGCGGATATTTTCAAACCAACTCGATCGTACGTACGCTGATGATTTGTTCGCTCAGACGACGCACGAAAAGGTCCGCAAGAGAGCTCTGGGCCTCATCGCCATGTGGAGGGTCGAGTTCTCGAGAGACCCTACACTCGGTGTTATGGAAGAATGTTACAATAATCTAAAAGCAAAGAGTAAGATCACCATCACTGCTCTTTCCGCTTTCCATCTGAATTGCCACATCCAGATCACAAATTTGAAGCACCAGACGAGCCTGTTCCACCTGCCGTTGACGACGACGTCCGGCGGAGGGAGGAAGAAGAGCTCCAACGCGTCCTCGAAATGTCTATGCTTGACAAGGGCGGAAGAAACGTCAATGCAGGTTATTCCGCACAGTCGAGCGGTCCAAGTGGATCTGCCTCGGGATCGGGGGCTGTCGGTCCCACTACTACCAGTCGCGCACCCACTTACTCGTCAGGTTACGTGCCTGCGCAGAGTCCGCCAAGAACTGCCGCGTCATCTACAACGTCCCTTCCAGTAGCTGCGCCCTCACCTGCTTCGACCCCAGTAGTTACACGTGTGAAGGCTCTGCATACGTTCGAGCCGACTGAACAGGGCGAGCTCCCGTTTGAGAAAGGGGACATCATCAAGGTAGTAGACCGTGGATACAAAGATTGGTGGCGTGGTCAGTTAAAGGGCCGAACTGGCATCTTCCCAGTGAACTATGTGGTTAGTGTTTTATCTTCCCCTGATAATTGCTTGCCATTAAGTTTCACTCCGTAGGAACCACTCCCAGAGCCAACTCCAGCAGAGCTTGCAAGAGAAGCTGAGCAAGAAGCAGCTGTATTCGCCCAGGCTGTTAATGTCGATAGATTGCTGACGATGCTTCGCGCCGTGGACACTTCGGGAGATAGCCTCGCAGACAACGAAGAAATACAGGTACGGTGTGCTGCAGTTTTCTGCATGCCATACGCTCATGTTCAACCTATCTGTCCAGGAACTCTATCGTTCGTGCATGTCTCTCCGACCCAAGATCGTCAAACTCATTGACAAATACAGCCAGAAACGAGGTATGATATATTGGTTCTCCATTTGGAAGATTTGCTAAAATCCTCATCCAGCCGACCTTGTGTCGATGAATGAAAGTTTCGTCAAGGCCCGCACCATCTTCGACCGCATGATGGAAGACAGTCTTGCGAGACATGGTGGTAGTAAGCGTATCACTATTGATCTCCAGTCGCCATTGACGACCCTCTTAGTGTACAACCCTACTCCGGGCCGCCCCCAAACATCATACGCCCCAGATTCCCGTGCTCACCCAGAATACGGCGGTCACCCGCCTTACGGCTTCCCTGCTGCGACTCCCGGGTATGACCAGCAGGCTGTTCTCCAACAGCAGCCTGCGTATGGCTACGCCGGACAAGTTGGGTTCCCCGAGAATCCGTACTCACAGCAGCATGCGGATCCCGGATATGGTCCTGGACATGGATACACAACTGGCCCTGGTCAACCATACAGTGGGCATGTCCCGCAGCCTGCATTGTCCCCTTATCCTCAGCAGACCCTCCAACAACAGCCCCAGCCCCAGCCCCAGCCCCAACCTCAACCTCAGCAGCAGCAATCGCCCCAGCAACAGTTACCTACCCAGCAATCAGATATTACACAAGGTGCCCAGCCTCAAGCACAAGGTCAAGTTGATCATGGTCAGCCAGGAGTACAGTCCGGTCCACCATACGTGTATGACCCACACACGACATACGCGGATCCGAACGTTCAGGCTTGGGCTCAGTACTATGCTCAGGGGGGCAACGACCCCGCTGGGGCCGTTTATTTCCTTTCGGTGCCCGGAGTGACAGATGGTGCACAAGATGCGCAGCCGAATCAGACAGCTCAAGGCCAAGTTGTGCAACCCCATGGACAGTCCACCTCTCCAATCCAAACGGCCACTCAGCCCCAATATACGTCGTCTCAACCTCACGCAAATCCCCAAACACCGTATGCTTCTCCCACCTCTGGCGCTCCCCCTGCCCAGGAATCGTACCCCGCACATGAGTACGACGCGGATCCTGCGGGTGCAGGGATAAACGGATCCTCGTCGCCGCAGTCTGGTGGGTGGCAACAGCAACAGCCACAAGTCTCTCCTCTTTCAAACTCTCTGTACCGCAACCCGTCCATCAGCGCACCAGGTCCAGGGGCAGCCGTAGGGGCAGGGGCAGGATCGTATGGCTTCCCCTCAACTCAACCTCAATTGCAGTCCCCACAGGGATACAGACCTGCATTCGGAGGACCGGGCAGTGCAAGTGGACCTTCCCCTGCCGGTGGATATGGACAGGTCCCGGGACAGGGACAGGGAGCTGGGTATGATCATGGAGTTGGGGCGTTGCAGCACCAGTTCTCGGGGATGGCTGTTGGGCCTGGGTCGGGTGCGCCGGGACCACAGCACGCGTATGCGACAGGAGTGGGAGCTGCTTCCTAATATGTTCAAAGTCGAGTATTGCGGAAGAAGGGAGGGGTTCTAGTAGGTGGTGATTCTTCTGATATGTGTACACCGTGGATGTAGTATGGATGTAGTTTTGATTCACATGAGGTTTATAATTTATTGTCCAGTTGCCCTGCTACCCGCTAGGCGTACTACGCAGCAGCCTGACCTGAAGACCGTACTGTAACGATCAGTATATAAGAGTCTAACTGGAGTGGACCCAAACCCTAACCCTACATGCAGGACTTCTCAAAGCGACGAGATCATTACGGTAAGTACTATGTAATTGACTAATTTGGTCTACGTAGCTCCCTCCTCACCATCATGGCACTACCAACTCACGGACGCGTTATCGTCGAAACCACTGCAGGGGAAATCGACATTGAATTGTGGTCAAAGGTGTGCAGAAAGTTCCGTTTCAAGTTGAAACCGCTTCCTCAGAGCGTTCAATATGACACCCACAGGAAACACCGAAAGCATGCAGAAACTTCATCGCACTTGCGCTTGAAGGTGCGTACAGGAGCGCACTTCGTACAAGTCGTAGCTAACGTCAACGACTGTAGGATACTACGATGGTGTTATATTTCACAGGTGCGTCACCTTCTCTGGTCCACTAGAGGGTTGACCGAAGTCCTAAACAAACCCGTATACGTGACTCCCCAGAATCGTTCCCAATTTCCTCGTCCAAACTGGTGATAAAACCGGTACTGGAGCAGGAGGGGAATCGTTCTACGGCGGTACGTGACCTGTCGACTAAACGCCTGTTGCGCTGGGGATCTCATATCAAACCTCTGCAGAACCGTTCGAAGATGAGATTCACCCCCGTTTGCGGTTCAGCCACCGTGGGCTCGTCGCGATGGCGAATAGTGGAACGAAGAACACGAATGACTCTCAGTTCTTTATAACCCTTGGTTTGTTTTCCGTCTTTTTCTTTTGTCTTCTTGAAGGACGCTGACGTTTGTGGCTCTCCCCCAGACCGTGCAGATGAGCTACACGGGAAACATACGCTTTTTGGGAGAGTTATAGGTGATACGCTATACAGTACGCACGCAATCTTTTCGAATGTTGCTTCTGCTTTTATTCATTCCGCTTCACGCAGATGTTTTGAAGATTGGCGAGATGGGTATGTGTTTACGCGCTTCCTTCATCGACGTAGTAATTCATGACTGTATCAGAGATCGATGACAACGAACGACCAATATAGTACGTGTTTTCCTCGCTCGCCTCCTCCTCAGCCCAATGCTCCTTCATATATTCAACCTCACTCAAGATCGCACTTCCCAGCCCGCCAAAGATCAAATCAATAAAAATAATCGAAAATCCATTCCCTGATATTGTACCACGTATCACAGCCGCCGAGAAACGTGCCCAGCAGCGTGCCCGCGAAGGCGCACAGCGCGAACGGGAGGAAGCCGAGCGACGACGGGGAGCTAAGAAGTGAGCTGAACTAGTTTAGTTTCATCGTCCGGTTTGGGGTTGTTGACGAACTTGCTTGAAGAAACGTGAAGTTGCTGAGCTTTGGGGATGACGAGGGAGCGGCGGAAGGGGGGGAACCAGTGGTGTTCAAGAAGAAGGATATTGTGCGGCCTGATCGTGAGTTTCCTGGCCTTTCTGGGCGAGTTACGCCGTCTTAGCGATTGTCTTCATAGTTATCGACGACCCACGAGCTTCGTCGATTCCGCTACCGGCTGTCTTGAAGCCTCCTCCGCCTCAAAAAGCTGGGAAGGAAGATCGGGATCAGAGTGTCGAAGAACTATCAGCACCAATTAAAGTACATTCCTTCGAGATACTTAGAGCGGACGTTCGCTGATGGACATGCTTATGTAGGGGAAGGAAAAGGAAAAGAAGACCAAGGATGCAGACGTGACCACTATAAGGGAGAAACACGCACAGGATAAGGCATCTACTAGGTGCGGATTACACGAGACCTAAAGTTACTATCCCGAATATCGCTAAACCATTGTTGTTCGCAGTGATGCACGTCGTTCCGAAATCGAAAAAATGGAGGCCGAGATACGGAAGCTCACTCGTCGGCGCAATGGTGACGTGGACAGCGACGAAGAAGCGGAGCGGAGAAAAGCGAAAAAGCCTAAATCCTATCTTGAGGAAGAGCTTGCCAAGTATTCCAAAGGTCGAGGGCTACACAAGAAGGGAAAGGGAAAGAAAGATGAAGGACAGGTGCTTGCAGCGCTGGACAAGTTTAGAGGGATGTTGCACGCTACGTCAACGTCTAGTTGGGCCGCGGATGACGATGAGGGTGAGGGCGAAAGGGACAAGGACGTTACTGGAGAGGGCGGAGAATCAAAAGCTGGAGATGGGGAGGATGCTGGCATGGAGGTGGACGACGACCGGGGGTTTATGAGTCATGAGCTGTATTTCGCAAAGGACGACGGAGAAGAGACGAGGAAGGCGGAGCGGGACTATGAGGTCATTGATCCAAGACAGCGAGGTGCTAGGGCACGGGAAGAAGAAAGAGAGAGAAAGCGCGCAACGAGGGGGAGAAATGGACCAGGTCGCCCAAGGCGGTAATACATACTAATCTGCGTTACTCATCCTGTATCGTCTTCTGATCCTAGATCCTTCCGAGGCGTTCTCCCTATCAATCATGCATATAAGATTCTGGATATATAAGTGGTATTGATTCATGCAAAACACCCCCTGAGAGAGATAACAATTAGCACCGGCCATAATCATTCACATCGAGGATAGAGGACCAAGCTTGTTGACCACATCGCTGTGGCTACGAAACATATTACTGGACTCGTTTCGTGTAGTTTATGATCATGATCAAGAAAGAGAAGAAAGTTGCTGGGCTCTTCTTATGTAAGAAGGCGTGAGGAATATACCTAGTGGAGATTCTCAATTGACGCCAATATGATACTTGCCATGCTGTATTTCCCAATTCACACCAATATATAAAGTCATCGAGGATGTCCCCCATCAAGTACAGTAAACATACTCTTGAAGGGTCCTGGAATCCACTTACCTCTCGACATTGACTCCATGAGTGGATACAACAACAACTGGGGACCGGGGGTGGGCATTACTCTTCCATATTGCTATCCCGATAACGCAGCTGAACTTACACCCTATCAGGAAATGGTAGCCTTCAACGGTTTCGTTGTAGATGAAACAGTAGTCGATTGCTACTGGGATGACCAACGGAGTAGCGTGCAACACTAGGCTCAAAACCCGGGACTACAATGCCCACCTAAGTACTCACCACGGCATCACTTCGGACCCCGCGGCCCAGTACAGATGTCGTTGGTATGGTTGTCGTGACAGCAACCAAATGACGGAGTTGGGCCTCGGAAGACACGTTAATGAGCAGCATATTCTCCGGAATGTGGTCCTGCCCCAACTGCCCGGAGACCGTTCACGAGGAAAGATACCTTGCTGAGGCATATGAGAGAAAGATGCCCAGGCAGCGGTCGGACATGCTTAGGCCATGGTAAGTGAATTTGGCACGTTATTCCTATGCTGCACCTCACAGGATCTTTTCAGGCTAGTCAGAATAGTTTCTTGTCACTGTCAAGAATACTCGGAGCGTACCCATCATAGCCAAATTCCTCGCTGTTCTGGTTCTCTCTTAAAGCTGCCGTATGTACTTATCTACTTGTACCAGAGGTGAAAGGAACCTCGTAGTTCCAATACCAACGTTAATGAGCATGCATATTCGGCGGCGGACCCAATAAAATCAAATGTGTTGATGCCCGAGTTTGGATATCTGCGCTATGCGTTCTTAGATAAGGCTCGGTTGGAATACAGACGTCGTGTGGCTATGTTGCTTATTATAATAATCTCATACTTGGAACTACGAAGGACTGAGGTCCACTGAACTTACTCATTGCTATAGGCTCAACCTGGGACTACACTGCCCTCCTACACTAAGTCGCCACGGGATCACTTCGGACCCTTCAGATGTCACTGGTGACTGGTATGGTTGCTTCAGCAACAAGATGACGAGGCGGAATGTGGGCCCAGCTTCTTGGACATCCTTTGTAAGTTCAGGGAAAACTTGCTGTGGTGCTGTGGTGTAAAATGGTGCTGAGAGCAGGTATAAAAGAATAAGCGTCAGTCGAGTGTTGCGCTTAGGCAGATCTCACTCCTGACCCCGTAGCAGACAAGAAACCGCTTCCGAGCCATGGACGATCCAAATGGATTCATTGACCATGACGCATTCAATCAGAACTGGGGAGTAGAGGTAAGCAGTTTTTTAATTCCGACGAACCAGCTGAACTTACATTCACCCATCAAGGGTACCTTCAACGGTTTCGCTATAGATGAAACGGTAGTCGATTGCTACTGGATGACCAATGGGGTAGCGTGCAACACTAGGCTCAGAATCCGGGACTGCAATGCCCACCTAAGAACTCACCACGGCATCACGTCGGACCCTGCCGCCCTGTACAGATGTCGTTGGCATGGTTGTTTCAGCAACCAGATGACGAAGCCGGGCCTCGAAAGACACGTTAAAGAACGGCATACCCCCGGAATGTGGGCCTGCCCCAACTGCTCGGAGACCGTCACGAGGAAAGATACCTTGCTGAGGCATATGAGAGAAAGATGCCCAGGCAACGGCGGACATGCGTAGGCCACTGCAAGTATGTTTTCTACGCTGATCTTAGGGTGCAGCTCACAGGATCTTTTCGGGTTAGTCGGAATAGCTTCTTGTCACTGCCGAGAATCTAGATACTCGGAGCGTACCCAGCCCCATCATAGCCAAATCCCTCGCTGTTCTGGTTCTCTTTTAAAGCTTCCACATGTACTGTCTACTTGTACCAGAGGTGAAAGGAACCTCGTAGTTCCAATACCCCGACGTTAATGAGCATGCATGTTCGCGGGGACCCAATAAAATCCAATTTGCGAATATGTGGCTTAGCTGAGATGGCTGGTTTTACTTTTCTGCATATGTTATGGTAGACATCATCCGTGTCTAGGGCGGCTGTTTTGCGTTTGCCATTGAAAATAGACGATCAATTCACCTCGAGGCTCGAGGATACATGACCGAAACCTCGTGCGCAAAGCCTGCCAATGTCTGCCAAGTCTGTGAGGCACTGTTTGAACAACAGATATATCAGGGAGGTATGATTAAAGATACAGTCAGTCTATGAAATGTAATGCAATGTCACTGCCAGCCATGTTTGTGATCTACCTTGACCCTGCCTTTTCTGGACAAACGTTATCCACAGCATGGCCTCACAATTGGAATTGACACGTGCGTCACATGTGATATAGTGGGCTGACCGCTCTCCGAATTGGTTGGTGAATGGTCAGCGGCTGTTGGTACTTGCGTCTGGTTGTGCTCCGCTCGCATCGGGGCCTTGGACCCTCTAGTCGTCCATGCAGCCAAATATTGGTTATACATACTGTAATAATGGAGGACGGGCGAGCTTGCCTTACATGGCAGTGCCATCAAGCGCCACCACAGCTTGACTTCGAAACGTGGTGTTGGCAAGTATTCTATCGAAGCGCCCACATCGTTCATGGGTCAGGGTGGATTGGCTGGATACTTAGCCACCGTGACCATGTCCGATCACGCCTAGGATCACGATCCAAAACTTGGCTGCGCTCCGGACTTGCATCGAACACCGCGGGTAAACCAGAGGCATTGCATTGATGTAGTAGTTCAGATGGAGTGCGGTCAATTTAACTAGACGACATCATGATTGCACGAGAGGACCTCGTCGATAATTTAGGATTATTTCATATTTTCAACGTGCCGTCGATTTCGCGGCGCAATGGCCATCCTGCTCAGCAGGGTGGTAGCAATCCATTTGTTGTATCTGTTGCATCTTTTGAGGAGTAGTTCAGTTAGCACAGAACGAATCCTGTGACTCGGAAGGTCCCCATCGAACCACAGAACATTGGAACCGAGTCACAGTTTGCTCATCACAGGGTTCAACTTACGGGACGAAACCTTCTCGGGTGAAATGGCGATGGAATGGACGTTGGCACGCGTTTAGTGGCTTTTTAGTTTACGAGGCCTCTGCGGTTTTACGTCCTCCCGAGTGTTCTACCGCACAGTCGAAATAATATTTCAGATCTTGGCAAGGGCGTCACTCATCCACAAGCGGCTATGTCGGATTATGCAAGCTCCAAAGAGGGTTTGGTCGACAGACACCTACGAACCTTCTGGAGTGTGAGGCTAGTCATTTCAATGAAACAATTTCCTGGATGACGCACAACCATGGAAAACTTCTGCTCCTTGGGGTTTGTGATTTCAGGACATGTTTGTAAAGCCTATGTGAATGCCACGTGTCCGGATAACTGCGAGCTAGCTGAGATAGAGATAGGTCGCCGGCGTAAGACGTTAGAAGCTGGTTCTGGACGCGACTAAGCACGGCACTGACCACGTGAACGCGAACTTGACCAACGTATTCATGTTAATTCTTCCTCAGGTCCACGGTACGGACTGAAGTCCTCCTGAGGTATTTCAGTACACTTTCATCAGATTTGGTGGAAAGAAGCCCTTGGAGCCGCTCGCGAGCCCCCCTTCCTTTACCAATCTGGTCGGAGAAACAGACTAACGGCGATCCTCCTGCAACAGAGTGACATCCGTGCTATCCTGTGATGCAGACGGGCATCTGAATTGGCGCGCGAGCGAGGAACCCCCCAATTCCCTCCTTGCCCTGCTTGGATTACGATCTGAGTTGCATCATCCTGACCCAGACTCTATGCCACTGTGCTAGTCCGTCCCCCTTGGAACAGGCAAGTTCCCCGGGACGTTCATGCTAATGCGATGGGCCCGGTGGATCACTTCCAATCAGCGAAGTCTTGGTCTATAAAAGGCGCTGTCCTACCCGTCCGTTTTGCAATACAGCCCTCCTTGTGGGCGCTGCATCCTACAAACCAAGATCAGTAGCCGCGTCGTATGGCCTGGTGCACGAAACAAGCTGAAATGAGGATATACCTTCCTCGACTCACAGGTAAAGTCGACGCCGTCCATCTGATCCACGTGATCGTATCTGCAGTGAAGCGCAGACCCTGTGGCGTACTGTTCTAGCGAGTCGGTGCTAGGCCGCAGAAAAGCAGCGCACAAATTTTCTCTGATTGGTCTGTCAGCGAGATACACCACTTTCTCGTGGTACTTCGGTGATTCGATCAAAAATGATGGGCTCGTGTTCGTGATCGACGAGGAAAATTTCGGTGGGTTTGCCACTTAGCAAAAGAAACTTAAACGCAGGCAGTCTCAGACGCCCCGCATTGTGAGAAATGATTTTCCTGTCATTTCTCTCCGACAAAACAAATTAATCTTCCTGCAGTTGCCACTATTTTTCAAATCCTTTCCAGTCGA
>MU123701.1:0-294397 GCA_014904935.1 Melanogaster broomeanus | reverse complement strand
TTTTACGCCCTCATTTTTGTCAAGTATGAAGGATGCATTGGGATGGCGCCCACTCCCTAGTTGGTCAACGGTCACCGCATTGGAGGTGAGCTCGTCGATAATACGCGCGGATGGGTTATATTGAGAGGGATCCAATGAAACGCGTGGGGTAGTCCGTGTAGTGGAGGGGGAATCTTGTCAGTAACCACATGGGCTGGAGTGGCCAAGACACCGTGTGCTGAGCGCTGAGAAAACTGGTGTTCTTGTGTCACCGAGATCCAGCCAAGGACAAGAACCAGAGACGTAACTCGCCGCCAATCTGATGGCGTACCATTCTAGCTGGGAACAAGGCAACGGCCTCGTGGCGGAGTCTTCCACCGATCTGGTCTCGCCGACGACCAGCTCCATCCCACCACCAATCTCACTGAAACACCAACGAATTGGTGGTTTATGTTCCGAGCGCCACGGTAGAGCTGCTTTCCAGTGGCCAGCGGAAGCACTCCTCAACGGCGTTGGCATCCAAGGAGAAGTCTCAATTCACGCCAATATATAAAGCCATCGTTTGCGAGGATGTCCCTCATCAAGTACAGTAAACATACTCCTGAGGAGTCCTGAAGTCCGCATACTAAACAAGATAACCTCCCGACATTGACCCATGAGCGGATACAACCAAAACTGGGGACCAGGGGTGGGCATTACTCTTCCATGTTCCTATCTCGATAACGCAGCTGAACTTGCACCCATCAGGAAATGGTAGCCTTCAACGGTTTCGCTATAGACGAAACGGAAGTCAGTTGCTGGTGGATGACCAATGGAGTAGTGTGCAACACTAGGCTCAAAACCCGGGACTACAATCTCCACCTAAGAACTCACCACGGCATCGTTTCGGGGTACCCCCCGCCCAGTACATATGTTGTTGGTATGGTTGTTCCAGCGGCCAGATGACGAAGTCGGGCCTCGAAAGGCACGTTAAAGAGCAGCATATTCCCGGGGTGTGGGCCTGCCCCAACTGCCCGAGACGGTCACGCGGAAAGATACCTTGCTGAGGCACATGAGAGAAAGGTGCCCAGGCAACGGCGGACATGCTTAGGCCATGGTGAGTGGATTTTGGACATTATTCCTATGCTGCAGCTCTTATGGCATTTCAGATCAATTTGAGTGGATGTTTTCTTGTCACAGTCTTTTTGGTACAAACCCTCGTTTTCATATGGCGGCTTATACTTCCTCCTTCTAGTACTAACCACCTCAGCGTAATGGCCTTAATCCACTCAACCACTCATTTCTAATCTTCTTGACCTCTCCCACATTAGTATTATTCCTTCCTTTCTATTGGATCTACTTGTACCCTACCATTGAGTTGATATAATTGTTTTTGAGGTATGAGTCCTGTCCACACTGTTCAAAGCACCCCCATCCTTGACCTATGCACTGAGGTAGGACGTTATGCTGCGACGTCGACGTTACCACCCCATTGAACGTGGTCAGTACTAACTTCAGTAGTGTCGCTAGATTATATCCAAGCAATTATTGGAACACTTTTTCTCAAGTACTGCCGCCTATCGCGCCCATCACGGGCATGCAGAATCGAACCAGTCTGGTACAAGCTCGTATTAAAAAAAGGAAAAAATAATAATAAGATTCGTATCCTCTGCTCTCCATGCACGTCACACGGATGCCTCACGGCTTATTTTAAGTTTAGAGGTCCTTCTATGATCTCGGGCATGTGTAGCGGGTGTGGCGCATTGGCAAGCTGTGCTGTCTTGTTCCATGATTCCGTCACACTTCTGGCAGGCACGATCGGAATGCCGCCGGATGCGGACGACCTGCACAGCATGGCTGGCGCAAAGGACCTGCCAATGAAATGATTATTATCTGGGTTGGTGTTGGTTGGCCAAATTGAAATACGTGGATTCAAATGAAGGGGATCACATGATCATGGTCAAAGAAAAAAATGCCATTTATCCCGGGAGGTAAGTAATATTGATCAATTCAGATCTCTACCATATGACCTTTGGAAATGAGAAAGCAGGTCCGGGAGAAGCGTTACCAGGATTTGAGATTGAGCTTCGATATTCTGAACAGCAATCTTAGGAGGGCAATTGTTGGAAGGCACTCCTCTCCAATACCGTAATATTGGAACTGCAGATCGACTGGAAAGTTGGCAGGCAGTGGGCTGGACACGCGGAATTTCCTGATGACCGCTGGATTTATCTTATCGGACTCCCCCGATAAAACAAGGGAAATGTTCATTAGTATGATGCATCAGTTCCCCATCATTTTACAGCACGACCTCTACCAGAATGCATAGTTCCTACAGTGACCTATTTTACAGCAATGTTCATCGCGAACCGAACGACACCTCAGTATACCCCGTGGACACCCCCACTGGTAATGTTGGTATTGGGCTATCTGTCTCTGAAATGCTGACCGGTCCACCACGCTAGATGTATTCCACACGTTTGCCCCATTGCCAGTCATATGGGGTGGTGTCCTGCACTCCGCTGGGACCTGCCAAGAATCTGACTCAATGTGGACGGATCTATACTCATTGCCGTCGGGAGTACCCGACACGACAGACTCTGAATGTCTCCCATGGAATGCCCAGTTTCCACGCCTCATTGGAGAAACCAGCTTTGACCCGTTGGCCTTAACTGACCGGCACCCCCCGCCGTCATTGCCTGGTGTTGGGATCACGCAGGTGAATACCGGTCACGACGTCCAGCCTTGCTCAATACCATCCCGACGCCATGGCAGAATAACGAGAACGACCCCACATTTGCGCGGTGGACGACTCATGCCCTTGTCACCAGTGACGTCGCCGCACCCTACGGGAATGGGATACATTCTAACCCCTCCGTGCACCAACGTCTTCCACACCACACCATTTATCAACATGAGACCCAAATGTCCAATGAATGGGACCTCCTAGCTTCCGACGCTGGAGAAGGTCCTCAAACATACATATGTCGATGGTCCAGTGGTGGCGCATCATGCGATACCCTGGTGTTAGGCGACAAGCGCGACGTCATGATGCACTTACACGAGATGCACTCCCTCCGACCTAAATCTGACAAGATGGCTCAGCGGTGCCTCTGGGACAACTGTAGGAAGGCCATGAACCAGGAGAGCATTCCCCGTCACATCGTCACGGTCCATATGAGGGAGCGGGTTCACTGCCCGAGCTGTAGGTTGACTTTCGCTCGGAGTGATTCGCTGCAGAGACATGGGAAGGTTTGCAGGAGAAGGGAAGCAGTTGTGGCTGAGTGCGATCAGAGTCCAACCATCTGACGATTTCTTGGTCACGACACCAGTGACAACAGCATGTATATATATTTCGGATCAACTTTTTTTGTATGGCTAGTTAACTTATGCTACATAGTGATGCTGTGGCTGTTTACGTGTACCCATAGCGATCTGTAGGCTACCTTGCAATTAAGTCCATCTACTGCCCCTCTGCAAAATGACTGAAATGAATAGTGCGACTGGGCGGGCCATCTGCAAAACATAGAAATGAATATTTAACATGCATGTTACGTTCACAGTAGGGAAGGCATCCGATTGGCTGACTGCACGAAGGAAGGCCCATCTATGAGTTCCAACTGAAGCAGCGATATTACAGACTAACATGTCACCGTTACTGAGTGCTCATGTGGGAACAGGCCAAGACAGTCTGGTCAATTGCCCTGAGCTAACCCATACGGGGCACCATTCTGACCATTATGACTCGCTTCGTTTTGCAGATTTGAACTGCCCACCTTGTGGATTTACAGACTAACTATAGGGGCACCAATCTGGTCGAAATGGTCCCGCTTTAAAATGTATGTACTGTAGATGGGTAATGCTTAATTCAATGGTCAGAGGTCTCTATTCTGACTGGTGGAGAAAGTAATTATAAGTATTCGAATTCGCAAAAATGTCCGAATCAGCACTTTGAAAAAGCAGTTTCAAAGCCGTTTACGTGTTTCGTTTTGGTATAGCGTGATTTCATTCCCCATTTGTTCCATCTCCACCAGTGAGAAGTCTCCAGCAGCCCACGTAACCCGCCAAACTTAAGCATTCATTTCAGTTTTGTCTGAACCCCGAGCTACATATTCCAAACTCGGCGGGACCAAACCCCCGCATAAATCTCCATTTGAAATCCGCGTTTCAGTTTTTGCCAATTGCTGTAACATTACATAATACGGCACAATCACTCTTGGTTGCACTGGCATGCAGGAAAAATGTCGTGGATCCAGAAATGATATCAATAGTACCAATACATGGGAGAAGTTATACAACTTGAATAATATACGCGCATGCCCTCAAGTCCGCTCGTACTCGTGTCTCGTTAGTCACCTAGGTGTTCTCCCACCGTACCTGGACTTGCCCCTCAGCACATCTATCAGTAGCCCCATCGCCGAGCCATGCTTTTCGCCCTCCCTGTCTTTATTGCTCATTTCTTTGGTGCCTCCTCCGTGACCAAGGGAGAACCGCAGTCTCCTCCCGCCGTTACCTTCCGTGGCCTCATCTCCACCATCCACCATGCACTTCCCCTCCCCGGGGCGTGCACGTACGAAGACTGGTGCGGTCTGCAGCGCAACAGCAGGAAGCGAGAACCGCTTCCTCCGCCGCGCCGTGTCTTCCCTCGGAAGCATGCCTTCATCTGCCGGGCCTGGCGACGTCCCCTCCTCGCTGTCCTCTGAAGCACCGTCATCCGGCACGTAGAAAGCAGGCTCCGGGTTCCCCTGTCCTACGCCGCCGCCCAGGCCAGCTCATGCTCGCCTTCGTCTTCGCCTTCGCCCTCTCCCTCTCCTTCCCGCACCGGACCCAGCCCAGCCCCGGGTGCACTGGCCACCGAGGAGGGGATACTGAGGCCCCGCTCGTGCAGGGTGAAATCTTCTAGAATGTCGTGATAGCTTCGTGGACGTATTTGTGAGGGCCGTATCCGCATAGGCCCAACTGGTACTGGAATGGATGCGTAGTCGCCCTGACTAATGCCGTCGTTCACACGCTCATTCGACACGTCGTGCGTCCGCTGCTGTGCCAGTGGCGACGGCGGCGGTGGCGGCGTCGAAGATGCCGAATCTCCAGAGGAGGAGATGCGAGGAAGACGCACGATGCGCTTCGAGGGACTCGGACTCCCTGAGGGTTCTTGTGGAAGTGGTTGTGTCTGGATATGGTTGTCCCTCAGACCGCTCGGCTTCGAAGGGCTCGAGCTGAGGCGTGATTTTCGGGAGGGGGAGCTGCTGAGCATGAAACTGCTCTGTCCGATACGCGAAGGGCTTCTGCTGAGTCCTGCCTTGGAGGGGCTTCGGCTCAAACCGATCGCTCCAGCGCCTACGTCCATAGCCATCAAAGTCTCGCTCACGTCTTGTCCAGTTCCTTGAGGCGCTGAGATTGAGAGCCACGGCTGAATACCGCGGATCGTGTCAGGGTCCCCATCTGTCGGAAGGGCAGAGGGGTGATCCGAGGGCGATTGGGTGGAGAACGAAGTTCGAGAGGCTGAAGGCGGGGGAGAGGTTTGATACAACGTTGCGGGAGTGGCTGAGGAAGGCGAGGTCAAGGGAAAGGCTGCTTCGTAACACTCGTCACATGCACGGGCATGCTTTGGCTTCTGCTTGTTATGGGCGGACGAGGTGTCATTATCGGCATCGGCAATGTAGAACGTCTTTGAAAGTAACCTCAGTCAGCATCGTTCAGTTTGGGAGGCAAGAGGAAAGCGTCATATTGCCACGTCGGTGAAGGAGAAAAAAGATGGCTACTACCACAGTGGTGAATCGGGAAGGAAGTACAACAAGACTGACCTTGCTGGAACATGCTGCACAGACAACACGCCCACAGAGCCTGCAATGATGTTTCCTCCTCCAAGCTCCTCCGCCTCCTGCCCATCTCCAACCACCTCTCAGGTGCCTCGCATCACCGTCTCTCTCCGATTTCTGCCTACCTTCGCCCTCACATTCACCTTCACCGTCACCGTCACCTCCGCCTCGACCACCCTTTCCAAACCCCCACCCAAAAACATCTCCCAGCCTCAGGTCCAAAACGAATCCAAACGGCCGCCCACACCGCATACACGCGTCAGTCTTCGCATCAGGGACCCAGACTGGCGGGAGAAAGTTGTCTAATTGTGCACGACGCCGATGGGATCGAGGAGACCTGGTGGATGCGGAACCTGCCTCTTGATTTCCGATAGACGCCTCATCCCGATCTCCGGGTTCCTCGTCCCTTTGTCCATCATCATTATCATCGCCCTCGCTTGCAAATGCACGGAGTGCGCGCCTGAGGTGGACGCCCGAAGCACTGGCTGAGAGCGTCGAATCAGGGTTGGACAATGCCAGTGCCGCGAGACGTGCTGTGCGTGCTGTTCGGATTGCGTCAATCCAAGAGCTGAGACTATCTTCTTCCGCACTGGATGAGGATGGACCTGGATGGTTAATGCGTCAGCCGCTGACCAGTGACCAGCCCATAGAAGCAAACAAGAGTCGCGCCGCAAGTCGAACCCGAGGGATCATCGGGTGGAATGAACCATTCTTACCAGGATACAATGCAAATGATCCCTCAGGACTTAGCACTTCAAGCCTCTCGCTTCCACCAGGCCGCCCAACAGCCATGACGACCTCCATATCAACAAGATCCATATAGCCCCTACACCACCACTTCTCTTCATCACCGCTACCAAGCCCATATGTCGATGACCTGCGCATCCGTGGACTCGGACCTGCGTCATGAGAGAGGACACCTACCCCAGTATCTTCGCGCTCGAGCCATAGTACGTAATCGCTAAGTAGCAAGAATTCGAAAGTCTTTCTTCCTGCTCCTTCGCCTTCGCCGCCTGACCGTATCAATACGCCACGTTTAAGGAGTTTCCTTCCCGGCGCGACGAGCGGAGTGAGTACGGGTGGGAGATCGCGGGTGTTGCGCTGGAGCGATATCAATTCGAGAGTTTGGGCATGGGCAGCGAGGGACGTGTTGAGGGACGTCGTTACTATCGCCGAGATGATCAGCCACGGCACACATACCAGACACCAAGAGGTGGGGGGGTCCTACTTTTGTTGACTAGAGCGTGCGCCTGCTGCAGTCTCTCCCACTCTGGCTCTTCAGGATCAGTGGAATTCAGTAGATCTTTGATAAGGAGTAGGTATCGTGGACAACGTTGCACTGGCGTGAGGAGGTAGTCTGCCAACCTAAGGTGCGCGCATGCTGGGTGAGACTCCTGGGCTCGCAGGAAGGCGGCGAAGGCAGGATTTGATGTGGAGGGTTGGGAAAGCGAAGTAAGAAATGCGAGTGACGTCGGAAACGCTGTAATAAATGGAGTATAGAGAGAAAGGTATGGAAAGTGGGATAGAAGCAACGAAGAAAACGGTATGGTATGAAATGCTGGAGTGGACGTTCGTGAGGAGGGATGAAATCGTGCAGACAACGCAGCAAAGAACGTATGATGGAAATTCCATATGTCAATAAAGTTTGAGAAGAGTGCCGTTATCTCATTCCGTGCCAACAGTGGTTTGGGTGTGTCCAGTGATTGGAGGATGGGCGTCAAGAAATGCTACAAGCAAAGGTGAGAGTGAGTGAATGATCGATGACCTGACGATGCATAGACACTTACGTTGTATACGAGGTCAAGGCCATCAAGGTAAGACTTCTCGGTTGCGTAGAACTCGGCAATAATCTTCGCCGTTTTCGCCAGCCTGTCGTCGTCGGCTTGTGTGTGTCTGTGAGATCTTCCGGACGGGTTCAGTGACCTGCGCTTGGCCCGCCGGTGCTGGTGCGCAGGGAAATGTTCCTCTCTAGGCGAGTCAAACGAGGCAAAACTTACGACAGACTGTCTCTGAGCGAGGGCGAGGGTAGGTGCGGTGGGGAGTGAGATACGACGAAAGGGAAGGTATGGTACGGGAAGAGGGGCCACCGGTGCTGACTCCGAGGTGGGAAAAGAGACGGTACCCAGCGACATCATCAGGAAGGATAGCGACGAAGAATCTGAACGATGTCAGGCAGTGGTTGATGTCGGGGATGACAACGAGGATGCCGTCTGGAATCTGGATGCTGGACGCACTGGCACCCACTCAGGCCCGTTTACACGGGAGTTATTTTGGCTCGTGGTATGACATCCCTCGAGTCCAAATCAGGGAAAGCATCGGCCTAGAGAAGAGAAAAAAGATGGCCAACGTGGGGATCGAACCCAAGACCTTCGCGTTATTAGCACGACGCTCTAACCAACTGAGCTAGTCGGCCCTTGGCGGACGTAATCGTGGCACAAATAATAAGTTGCTGATCACAAAACGAGGCAGCGGTCCCATATGCGTCATTGTCGTCATATGCGTCAATAACGACATACAGAAACACCCAGGAGGCATAGTATAAAAGCAGGGGCCGGAAAACTGAAAACGTGGCTGGAGATTAATACTGCATTCATAACCACGTCCTCATTTGACAACAGCAAACCAATACAGCAAGGAAATGTCCTCGGTAGGCGTATGTTTCCCCTACTCAGTTCTCGGTTGCTAAGTGTTGTTCTTCTGTAGAACGCTCCTACGAAGCCTCAGCCTCAGCCCCAGCCTTCCACCCAGGGCACGGGTTCGGCGGGCTCAGCGCCCAGTTGTGGCAATCCTCAATGTACCTGTGGAGCAAAGTAAGTCTGTACTTGAATGGAAGTGCGAATCGGCCGTGCTGATCATGCGTCCCGCAAGCTGTGCCTGCGGCAGTGAATGCAAGTGCCATTGAATATTCGGTTTGGAAACAGAGATGGTGCATCGTGAATGATAGCAGATAGGTTTGCGAGGGGTTTGTGAGGGGGCAGCTGTATTGTCATTCTCGTTATAATCGGTCGCCCTAATGTCGATGCAAATCCGAAACATCGGTTGTTGCGATTGGAGTTCAATGCATAATGTTTGCGTTAACGTGTGCGGTGGCGAGCCAGATGATCGCGTAACTTGAAAACACTTACAGCACATGGCTCTCAGTTTAGTAATGGAGTCATTAATGCCAATGCAAGCCCTGGGTGTGTTATACGACAAGTTTAAAACCATGATGTTTTCCTGTACGATTGCTGCGAGGATTATGCAAAGGATCGCTTGAAATTTCAACAGCAGGAATCAGTCGTCTTTTTCTCGACCGTCAGCGTCGTTACTTTGTAACGAGAGCAAGAGTCCGTGCTGATGTACATGTCTGTGTCACCCCTGCTACTAATTCTTCCAGCTAAAGAGCAAAGAGCACGTCAGCAACGAAACTAAAAGAAACTGGTATGGACCCAGCGTACATCTTGACCGTCCGATCCCGACCTCCACTAACAACCTTGTCAGCAACAAAGTCGACACAATACACCTCGTCAGTATGTCCTGGAAGATCATTCTTGAGCTTGTACGTTTTGAGGTCCCATATCTGAGGGAGGCGGGTTAGCCAAAGGGTTGACACAGGTGGATGAGGCGGAAAAAGGGAACGGAGCAGTGGATCGTGGGACGTACTTTGACGGTTGCATCTTTGCTTGCGCTGACTACCATCCGCGAGTCTGCGCTCCATGCGAGTCGGTACACTGGGCCAACGTGACCACGGAGTGTAGCCACGAACTTGCCCAAGTTCCCTGAACCTAGTATGTATGTAAAATAAGAACTCGAAGCAGACGAGAAAAATGCCCACCAGCACCGCCCGAACAGTCCCAAAGCCGCACAGCACTGTCCCATCCCGCACTTGCCGCCCACCGACCATCGGGCGAGAAAGCGACGTGTGACACCTGCCGCTGGTGTCCCGTGAGTCGATTTAGGGGTTTCGTTTTGCCACCCCCGGATTCGGATGATGAAAAAAGTGACCAGAGGAAGAGCGTGTGGTCGTCGGAGCCTGATATTAGGAGCTCGGGGGTGCCAGAAATGAGGGCGTTGTACCGCTTGAGTGCAAGGGCTTGGGCTGTGCGACAAAGGGGTGAATCAGCGTTTAAAGCGCGGTCTTTTCAAAGTCGTGTACCTTCTTCGTCAGATAGAGGCCGCTTTCCGGTGTGATCAAACGGACCGGTCCGAAGCACGAAGTCAGTGTTCAATGCGAGGGTGGTGACCCAGTGTGCGTGGTCCTTGAGGATCATTAGCTGTTTCCCCTGTAGGATGATCAGCGACTCCTGCCTCCATGACTCTGAAGACATTTACCCCTTGTGCATCCCACACTCTAACGGTACGATCACTGCTTGCTGTGTACAGGACCCCTTTCCCACCTTTCCCACCTCCACCCCACTTGACGACATTGACACTGGCTGTGTGACCACCAAGTGTGTACTCTACCCGTCGCGTCACAGTGGACCACACACGCACCGTACCATCTTTTGAGGACGACGCAAGGCGTGGTGCAGACGCGTTTCTGTCCCACGGCACCCATCAGTCACAAGCATTCTCTGGTGGCCAAGACCCTTGGTGGCGCTCACATGTGCACAGGCTCCCATGCCAGCGACGTCACCCACTTGGAGTGGCCTTTCATGGCGTCGCCTATTGGTTTTCCAAATTTGGGGTCCCATAGTCTTACATGCCCATCGTGTCCGCCACTGGCAAGTTTACGCTCCGTAGGGTCCCATTCGACACAGAGTACCCAGCCAGTGTGGCCAATGAGGGTATGAGACGGCGTCTCGGTATTGAGGTCCCACAGTCTAACATGTGTGTCGCCAGACCCTGTCGCAAGAAGCGCACCTGTCGGGGAGAACGAAGCACATAATATCGGTGAAGAATGGCCTAGATTCCATCACGCAATGAGTAAGACTATATCGCCGTGATTGCAACTGTGATCAGCGCAGCGTAGGGAAATGAGACGACATACCTGATAGGGTACTCGAACAACGTGTTGCTGGGCGTACTTTGAAGACGGACTGTGGTGCACATCGAACGAGGATGATGTTTTCTTCCGTGAAGGCATTCGAGGGATGATTGAGGATGTCAGCTTCTATGGATTTTGAGACGACGATGCGAGTGGGGGAATCGGGTTTCGTCGCGTCTTCAGGGAGCGCGACATGGAATGCGAAGGGCACGTGGTCGTCATCTTCCTGCGAGACGGAGATACGGTTGAATGAAGAGGCATATGGATCTACTGATTGGGGCACTTGCCTTGGTGCGCAATTGGTTCACGAGTACCTCGAGGCTCTCTCGTGCAATGTTTGCAGGGAGGTTGACGGCAGGTGCGATCGGTGTTCCATCGTGCTCATTTACGAATTGGACGACGATGTTTGGAGAGGGTTTTATTGGTTCTTTCTCTGGTTCTGGAACACCGTGGTAGAGCTTTTGTCTTTTCGGCGGGGGAAGACGGGCAGCCATTGCAACACAAGAAAGGTTACTGTGGTATGATGCTATTCAATTGCAAGTTACGTTGATGAAAAAGTTTGATCTCTCTATCCAACTACGTATTAGGACAAATAACCCCTGTCAATACCCAACCCACAGATTCCATTCATGGGCAATCTGAGGCCTCAACTTGGTCGTTCAGATGTGATGGATCCGGTTTTTTTGTCACCAACCGATAACAAAGCATGTTTGATGGACTCAACATTGTTGACCCTGGATTTGTGGTACTGGATCAATGTAAACGTATTTTAGTGCTATATATCGTGACTCGAGCAGTAGAAACTTGAAAGAGCCTAAATGGAGGAAACCCGTCTGTGTTACTTATAGTGATGTCGGTGAAAAACGGTCACATATTGCTGTGGAATGCCATAGTCCTGTTCCGCCACGAGATGGAATCGGTTGTAAATTTTGTATGCCGGAGTAGCAGGCAGTGTTAATCCGAGTCCAAATCGCAACGCAACTGAGTCCACTATTGTGTGGTGTCACAAGTAAGTCTTTGTATCTTGCAACCTGGCAGTACTTATTCATTGGCGTTGTTATCGACACAGAACAAGGAGTTGAGTTTGTTGTCCAAGTTCAAATTGTTGTTATTGTATTTGGCTGTGCGCCGCCAGAAACGCGTCAGAGCAACCCTAACCCTAGGAGAGAAAATCAGGTGCAAGTGTGTTTGTACATATTTGTGGGGTGGCCGAACCGTATGCTCGATGCACAGGCGCTTCTACTCTCATCCACGTCCACATCCCGCCTCATCCTCACCGTCCCCGTACTCAACTATGGCAAGCAAGGCAGCTCAGAAACGTGTCTGTATAACTTGACATCTTGGTTTCTACGCCCTAACATGATCGGTACAGCTCAGCAAGGAATATGTCAGCATGCAAAAAAGAGCCACCTCCATTCATCTGGGCAGTTCCCGATGAAAAGAACATCCTTACTTGTTAGTCCTCACTCTATTGCGCGGGATAATGATTCTGATTCCTTTGCACCAGGGAACTACCTTATCGTGCGTGGTATTCAGCAACTGTACAAATCAAATATTCACCAATAGTTTGATATAGCGCGGACCCCCTGACTCGCCCTTCGCAGGTGGAGAGTACCACGGTGTTCTTCTCTTCCCGGCAGAATACCCGTTCAAACCACCAGGCATAAAGGTCTGCTTTCTGTCGAAGTTCAACGCCCGATGCCTGACTAACGATGTTACCCTGCAGATGTTCACACCCTCCGGCCGCTTCCAACCAGATAAGAAGATATGTTTCTCCATGTCAGATTTCCATCCGGGAACCGTATGTTTTCTCTTTTAGGATCGTCATGTCCTAGCACCACTCATCCACCTTCATCGTTTTCTCAGTGGAATCCTGCTTGGAGTGTCGCCACTATGTAAGTCGTTGTTGAATTGCCGCACAGCGGCTTTTAAGGACATTGCCGGTGGTGATGGTCGATGATGGCCGGCCATCACTGGATAGATCCATTTTTGCGGATACCCACCATTCCTGCATCCCTGAACAATCATTACTGACTTCATCTGTCATAGTTTGACTGGTCTCCTATCTTTCATGTTGTCCGATGAAATGACCACTGGGTCCGTTACCTCGACCGACAGTCACAAGAAAGCCTTTGCTGCAAAGAGTCACTCCTTCAACCTGATTCAGCCAAGATTCAAGGAGGCATTCCCAGACGTGAGTTGTTTTACCCTTTAATTTGTTGCCAGGCGGTTGATAAACGTCTCATCACGGCTTTCCAATGATCGTCCTGTTCCTCTTTGCTATGGCTATGCCATGTTTGCTAATCACGGCTTGCTTGCCATTTCATAGTACTGCACTCCCACCCTCAGGGATTTACCAAATATGGGCGAACGGGAGCGTGGGAAGCCGGAGGCGCAGGCGATGGTGAAACCCAGTACCACCAGTCTGTTCCCCATCCTGTCGTCCACCTCAGCAACGCTCCCACAACAGATGATACACCGGCGGAACTTGGGCACTGCACCGCAACCACCGATGATACCGGTCGCAGCGGCACCAATGGTCGCTGACGCTCCCAATTCGTTGACGTCCACGAATAAACCACCTGTGCCTCAGGGGTGGACGACGTCTTGGCGTCAGGTAATTTTGGAAAAGTGGAGGTGGGGAGTATTGATCGCACTAGCGGTCATCGTGTCGAGAATCTCTTCCGGTTCTTGATATCCTATGTCCTTTGCATGATGTTTCCTTCACGTCTTTCTGGATATCTTAAGTCACGGACTGTTCAGGTGTGTATGGCTTCAATGTGTTGAATTTTTCTTTCACGTATCAACAGCTTGTTCTCCTTGTGAGCCTGGCCCTACACATCAACATTCCTTACTAGTCCATTCTCTTCTGCTTCCCTGTTCTATCTGCTTCTTGTTTCAGCTTGACCAACTCGTCCGCTCTTTCTATTCAGGGGGTTTTAAATATCGTACAAATATATTACCATCTGTACTATGAGAACGCCTAAGGAAATTTGACATAGAGATGTTCCTTTATCTATCATTTCCTTGCTAAATTCTCCCAAAGCCTCCTCACTGGTGTGTGCACAGTTTTCACTACCGGTCCGACAGCCCCCCATATATCCTCGGCAACTTTTTCTCGGTCCTGTCCTGCATCTATCACGACCCACTTCCCGCTCCCTGCCTCACTCATCTCCTTACCAATCCTGTCAAAAACTACCCCAACCTTCCTTTGCACCTCCCGCTTCTCGTACCTCTCCTCTCCGTACCCCCCTCTGAGCATGGCCACCTCAGGTTCGACACTGAGAAACAACGTAAGGTCTGGAGCCGGCAGCCCGATATCGGGGGCTCTGCACCACTCGTAAGAGAGTTCGGGCTTTTCTGCGCGGAGAATGCGATCCCAGAGAATGCATAGCGGTCGGCGATGACTGTTGTTCCCGCTGAGAGGTGAGCGTGGATGGCTGGTCTGGTGACGTGGCGTGGGGGAGGGGGATGGAAAGGCAGTTGTCAATAAGTCAGTCGATTAGTCAATTAGTGAGTCAGAGATCTTTATCGAGTCTCGGAGACCCATACGGGGGGAGAGGAGAGGAAGTGGATGGTACAAAAGAAGGAATGGACTTACGCCAGCTCCCATCGGTTCGCGGAGAAGAGCAGGTGGATAGCGTGGTCGTCTAGTTCGGCTTCTGAGCGTAGATACCCATCGATCGTCTTTCCGACCGCTGTCGTTCGGTCTGTGTTTCGTGACGCGCCGTGGATGGCGATAGCGATGCCCGCGTCGCACCACAGCGCATCGCACGTCACACATCGCAGCGCAGCGCATCGTCGCATCGCCAATCGTAGGGGGTCGAAACTTGTCAGTCAGAAGCGTAGTTCAGGAATCGAAACGAGGTAGAGGGGCTCTGACCAGGGAATTTGATCAGCACGGCGCTGCAGGGCGACTCTGAGTCCCCGGGTTGACAAGGAGAGCTCTCGGCCTGGATACGGGCAAGGAGACGCGCGGCCTGTGTGCTTTTGCCGGATCTGTCTAACCCTTCGATGACTATGAATGCGCCGCGGTTGGGAGGAGACATCGGTTGGAGTCTGAGGAGTCGGATATAGTGTATACCTCTGTCCGGAACGGAAACCGGAGATTGCGAACAGCCCTGGAAGGCGCGAAGGTGCTCAAGCGTTCAGTAGAGTCTCGCGGTCAAGCTGCAACTTGTAGATCTACGATTATGGATACAAGTAAAAGTATTAGGAGGCGACAATACGGAAGCTACAGGGCTCTATGTATGCAAGGTCGAAAGTTGGGAAACGGAAATGGGAATGAAATGATTCCCCATGCCTCAGAGTCCAGGATCCTTACGTTTGATCAGTGGCCCATGACACCGAGGGATCCTCCGCTGTGTTCCCCTACGCATATGTCTGATGTGTCCCCTCCGTAAATGTGAACACGATTCCTTTGCCCATCAGCCTTACGAAGGCCAGTGACCAAGCGTGGCGCAGCGATCAGCGGTTCAAGAGTGAATAACACTCCAGATAACGACACGACGAGATCTCGCTGGATCATTTAGTTAGTCGCTAGGTTATGGAACTACGGCTACATACATCCCCATTCAAGTACCCATTTTGGAGATAAAAGACGTTGACGATCGGATTTCTGAGTCAAACATCAGAACGTTGAATGTATACACCCGTCCAAATGGGAACTCACAAAAGAAGATAAAGCGCGATATCACTTGTCATTATTCTCATCGTCTCGTTGGTCTTCCATTTTCCTGTCAAACGACGCATCTCGAAAGCGTGCACGACGAAGCGACGCAATGCAAGAGAAAAGATGACAAGATCTACGAACAACGCGGCGAGACTTGTTAGCAATATGTCAAATTTTGACATTTCCCCTAACATGCATGTAAACGAGCCGCCAACACTGTTCTCTGGCGGTTCGAGTTCGTAGGTGCAAGCAGGCATGGAGTGGTGGATGACACTCATACCTGATAAGATGCTGGGCACCTACACCCCGACCCTCACAAAGACCAATGCCTGAATGCCTTTCTTGACCAATGTGCAGACGATTAGAATTGCAAGTATCTTGTTTGATCGTTCGTGTATGGCGTATACCCGCAACATCATCATCCCTGCAGAATAAATCCAAATCCCCTTTATATCATCGGTCAGAATCGAAGCGTACCCAAAACAGCACTTCCGAACACATAGGACCCCCACATTTTCGTGTAGTACAGGACGAGGCCTAGTTCAAATGAGCCAAGTGAGCCAAGGCGACACAATATTCGGATAAAACGGACATCTAAGGAGTATTCAGCTTGGTGTCATGGCAAGGTAAAGGAAATACTCGCTGCTGAAGAAATAATGGGTCAATACGTCATTCGGGATAGTGGTAGAGAGAACTCACTTGTGGTGAGAGCGGAAGACTGCTCATGTCTTGGGCGAGGCTCTTAGCGACTAAAACGCAAGTATGCTAAAACCTTACAAATGGCACAGTCGCTGAAAAAGAAAGATGAGGCATCGTCCGAACCGTCGAAATGATATAATCACATAGCCAGGATAACACCCAGGTAGCGAGTCTGGAAGAAGAAAAGAACAGGGCTTATTATCAACTACGCCGAGGGGGATGCTTACAATTACGTATAACACGGTGACGATGGATTTTGGCCTGTTCTGTACATATACCGATCGTGTAGGCTTCCAAGGCTTTACAAATAGTTAGTACTTACCCAGACATATTCGACCTTTCACACACAGGCTTGAGTTAGCTAAATCATCGTCGACCAGAAAGAAGACCTACTTCTTCGCTAAGTGAAAGGACTACGTCAAACAGACATTTACTGAAAGAATATGGAAGGCACCAAACGTCATGATAACTCACCAACGTCAGTATACAACAATCATGGCAGCGGCAACTGAGAAAGATTGAGATCTCAAAAAGTAAGGATGAGATAAACAGGTCGCACGGACCTTGTAAATATGCGATCTGTCGATCAAAGAGTACATCACCATCAATAAACTGGTCAACAGACATTTTGTGACAGAGTCAGGAGTTCCTCGTAAAGATTAGTTTGACTATTTGACGGTTATGTAGTCTTATGCCAAAATAGAAGCGATAGTCGACTTGTTATAGTCAAGCAGTGGCCTTGGCGCGGAGGATTAATTCAGATTTCTGGTGTGAACGTTACGTTCTACACTGGAACCAAGGACTGCAAGGCTGGCTCAGTGAAGACAGAAAACGTCAGATTCAACGACTTTCAACAGGTCGGTGAACAGGTTCGCACCAGGGCACATGAAGGCCTCGCGCTAAAGCGAAACGTTACAGGTCCAGCTCGGTCGGGGCGCTGGTTTGACAGCCAACTTGAACGTTTCACTGTGGGCGGGATATAGTGAGCTGCACCTCTCATCTTTAGACTGTGCTCGATATCCTTATCCCTTCCCTTATACGCAGGAGTTCGCCTGAACAGTCAGATATCCACATTTTGCAAGGATATGTGACTGATATTCCGCGATCCGCGAGAACGACTTGGTTGCGATGTTGAGTGAGTGACAGATACCGTCAGCTGAAAACAAGGTCCTCTTGTACCTTCCCCAGGTAAGAACGTTCCGAGCGTCAGTCAAAAGGGACACAATGGCAGGGGGCAGGTTGACTGCGTACCAGGACAGTTGTGGCTATGGAGGAGATGTGTCGATGCCAACCGGTACACATGTCGGCCGATGGTAAAATGCGAGTTGACATTGCAGTTGGGTAGCAACAACCATGTTCCCACACAGGACGACAGATTCAGACCCGGCTCTTGATCGATCGTTAAATCCATGATGCGTACAATGTCGCAGTGGCTCAGGCACATCCCAGAGACAGATCAGGCTCTGCGATCTATAGCATGTCGCGCTCAGGCAGTTGCGCATATGTATTCACCAACTTGAAATTCAAGATTGGCCTTGTGAATGCTGACTAAGCGTTGACACAAAACTTAGAAGTCTCTAGGAAAAACAATCTCCAACCTGAAATCCCTACACCATTGAGCCAGTACTTGTGCCATTGTACAGTAGAAACGAGGCGACGAGTTCGAAGGATGGCAAGTTCTGGCACAAAGAGATAGCCAAATATGGAAGGTCACTAGGATTGATGATGATAATTGATATGAAACCCTGATGGAACGTTACTCGCTTTCAGCAATCATCGAGTCATCTCCAACTTGAACTTGAGTGCGAAGTTCGAACTCGGTTCGTCACCTGGGCCCCCAGTAGAAGTCTCTCTTCTGTTTGAGTCAATGATAATGTCGAGCAATCTTGCGTCCTCATTGTCCTCCTCTTCATCTGCTCTCTCCAGTTTGGGTGCTGCTGCTCCCGTGGCGGCTTCTCCACAAGCAGCACCAGAGGCAGTTTCGCATTCGGGGGAGTTGGAGGGCCCGATGCCAGGGCAGTCCGCACCTTTTGAAGCAACTGGGTACGATGCCAGCCTTCAGAAGTGGTACCAGAGAATGGTATCATTCTATAGCATGCTCCCGCGTTAGCATTTATTAGTCAATCCTCTCTATAGATATCACCCAATATTGGCTTTTTGGCCATGTACGCCAACGAGCAGTCCCAGCGATGGTCTTCTGCTATTTTGGAGAAGAGGCGTGCCATGCAAACCATGCTCGAAGCACAGAAGACCATCGAGGACATTGAGACAGATGTGTCAAAAATTTTGAATCGAGAGACCATTGAGCATATGCGATCAATGTTCTTCCGCGACGTTCTGGACTCTTCTTCTGATGGCCAATATCTCCTGGCAGCTTGAGAGAGTAGCCATCCGCAGACTCGGTGTCACAGAACAGTGAGTCACTTCCGCCTCTTAAAACGCCTGTCTGTTATTCACAATCACAGTGTAAGCCTTAGGAACAGGAAAGATGCCTTCGAGAATCGACAGCGATGTAGAACCCATGCCAGTGTATCTATCCATGTACAGTATAAATAATATGTGCGTAGAAATGCAGGATCGTAGGCACGGAACCCGGGGCTTGTAATTACGATTCGCAAGAGCGGCCAACAGATGCGAGATTAAAGCAAATAGAGAACCCATCGATGGAGAGATGGATGGATGGATATAGAAGTCCGTCGTCGTGCGCCCATGCATGTGTAAAAATGCTAGAGTCGAAAACTACCCAGCGAGTCTGATGCGAGAGAACGGTGGGAAAGGAAAGGAGAGGAATGGTAACTAGTTGTGATGTCCGTGGGTCTGGATGAAGCAGGCAAACACGATATATATATATATATTCAAAGGAGCGTGAGGAGGGAAGAGAAGAGCGAGGGTGTGATGCCGCATACGATCGATTAAATATGTGACGTGCTGTGGATAGTGAACAATAAATATATGTAATGGCGTGAAGAGTCGTGTATCCACATAGGATGAGAATTTCTTGTTTTGGGGGGAGTTGTTTGTATCGGCGGAGAGTATAGCCGATTGGAAGACATTGATAGGGGGTGACAGGAAAATATGAGATGAATGTTCTGGCGAGGCTGGTTGGAAGACACGCGCATACGTAGAAGCTTACCTTCCACGCATGCCGGTGAGCGAGGACATACCTACCCCCGCTCTACCTCCCAGAAGACAGAGCGTCTCCAGAGTGAGCCCGCACTGTCACCCACTATTTCTTTCGTCCACTGACTGGACTCTTCCCTTCGTCTATCCCCCCCACAGACCCAGCTCCGCGTCTCCGGGCAGGTGAAGTGCGTGAGTGGACACGCGACAACGAAGGGGACAGCCCCCTCTCGTCCGTCCCAAACAACACACTGTGGTTGGCACCCGCTTCCTCACTCCTTGCTCCATCCCCAGTGCACACATCGCCACCCGGCTCCGCAAGTGGCACAAGCGACATCAGCATCCTCTTCTGGGTCACGTGCTGATGCATTGTGGTCGACTCCCTCGTCGTACCCGGCAACTCAAGCGGCGACGGAGCAGGCAAATCCAGATCCGGCGACGGGATCGCATGTAACCGGAGTTTACGCATCGGATCTGGGGGAGGACCGGAATCCGTATCAGTGTCGGCATCGACATCAAAGTCGTGTGCGGCTGGCGCCTGGGACCTGCGCGTAGACTGCGTTTGAGAGGAGCGGGGTAGGTTGATGTGTGGATGACGCGAGTGGAAAGCAGATATCGGGACGCGTGAATGAGTTGATTGGGGAGGCGTGGACGTGTGGGTTGGTGGGTGAATGGGGTGCATGGCCATGCTCGGGGGCACTCTTGGGAAGTAAGAGTCGCGGGGGTCAACATCGGCGTCAAGGTCCAGGTTGAGGACAAAAGAGTCGTCACCGGCTACACAACGAGACCTCGTCAGACATTACAACTGGCAGGCTAGGGCAAATGGCTCACACATGTTGCGCGAACCCAGGTGACCTTTGCCCGTCGCATGGTCACCACGGTGGAAGTCACACTCCAAGCCCTGGTGACTCTGGCGGGCTGCTGCTTGCCAACGAGGCAGTGGTGAGGGAAGGCGTGGACTCCTCTGTGATGACCGAACAGTCAGAAGTATAGCCAAGATCTGAACGATCACCGTCCGTTGTTTGGTTTTGGCTGCTAGAAGTCATGGATGAAGGGGTAGGCGCGGTTGAATCTGAGGGGGCAGACAAAGCTGTTGCTTGTGACTGGAGAGAAGCAGTGGGCGACTGAGTAGAAGGTGACGAGCCCCCAGCGGGGCTATTACTTGCTGGAGATGGGCTGCCAGAACTGCTTCGAGGAATCATCCAGCAGTGGTAAGAAGGTAAATTTGCGTTTCGGAGGGACAATAGGGGTGGGCTTTGTCTGGGTGGAAGATGGTGGTGGTGGTGGTGGATGGGTGTAAGAGCGCAGGACCACGGGAGGAGGTGGAACAGGAATGTTATGCGGTCTCACAACGGGGCGTTCGGGAGCTGGAGGAGGCTTAGAGGATCTTTCGCGTTGCTGTTCTTGCCACCTAGAGAATTGAGAAGATTTGGTTTCGGCCTGGGAGAGAGGTGACACTGGTGTGTTATGCTCTATATAAAAAAGTTGTTAGACCTGTTGAACAAGTGAAGAACGTATGGTGTGATGGTCTCGGTGGTGATCATGTGCAAAAAGCTAGATTTGGTCAACTCACGTGACAGTAGTGATGGAGTACGAGGTCGGGTAAATTGTACTCGATGAAGGAGTAGATGATGAATGGTGTAGGCGACGGAGATGCAGATATGGTGACTGGATTGAGCGGCAGAAGCGGTATGGGCACATGTGCCAAGAAGACGCTTGAGTAGGGCTTCGGAGGAGAGCGGATCGCAAGGCTGCTCAGCGCGGGGCAAATCGACGCTGAAGCATCTTGAGCTCAAGAACGTCCCTGAAAGGAGATATAGTTCGTCAGTATCAGGTAGCAAATAGTGATCGTGTGACTCACTCGTAGGTCAGTCGTTGGGCTACATCGGCAGGCGTACGATCCCACTCGTCAGCTTGGTAGATTTGCTCTGTTCCGTCTTCGCTGAATGCGACGTGCTTCTTGGCGAAGAGGAATAGAGTGTGAGTCACCGGGATCGGTTATGGGCGTGGATGCTCCAGAGTGGGAAGGAGAAGTCTTGAGACAAGACTTTATGCGTGGAAGAGAGGGTCTACAGGTGGATGGGTCGTCGCAAGAGACAGTTGGACAGGAGCAGTCGTCGTTTGTGGTGGACTTGGGAGCGTCAGGTGGTTCGAGGGCGGACATGGTATGCAGCTGAGGACGGCGGTGTGAAGAGAAGAGCAAAGTGGTGGTTTAAAAAAAGGAGGGGGGAAGGGGGGACTCGAATGTCGTGGCGAGTTAAATGAAGCTTCCCTTCCCTCACGGTGGCCAGGTTTTGCAAAAATAGCGAAAGCAGGCAGGCGGGCAGGCGAGAACCGAAGACGGAAGAGATCGGGAAGTACTAATGGTGTAAGTACCTTGATGCAGTGAAAAGGCTACTATACGTCAGCGCACTAGAACAACTGATTTTGATAAGTTACTCTGGTCCAGTCGGAGCCGGTGGGATAGTTGGGAGGACAGTTCAACCAGCCGTGGATTTACGTCCTTGTGTGGTTTCATGGGAGAGCGTTACAGTCTGGCCTGGAGGCTGGCGATCTGAGGAAGAAATATTTGGCCACCCGGAGACGGACGGAGGTATACAAAAAAATGGACAGCTCCGCATCAAGCGTAAATGTCATTCCACCCAGCCACAATTTGATCTCCTGTCCTCCTCCTCCCCTGCCCAGGTAAGCCCAGCGACAGCAATATGTCAATGTTACAGTGTACTTTGCACAATGCGAGCGATCAGATAGGATACTTGCCCCAAGCAACGCTAACATTCCCAGCAAGTCTATTAGGGAACCGGTCAAAGTCGGAACTGTTGTCCTTCCTTTTATTAAACTATATCATTAAACTCTATCGATCGGATTTAACTTTGGGGGGGTTCTCGGCCGATTGGAATTTTCGCCCCAAAGGAGGAATTGTGGCTCAACCACCCACCACTGCTAACTTAGGTTATATACAGGATTGGCGTCCTCTGGCTCTTCTTTGACATGTTGATCGTGCGTTGTGGCCAGTGGAATCGTACCATCTTCCAGACCTCCAAAAGCCGAAAGCCACGTCAGGAGCAGACATTAACGGGCGAATCGCTCCTTGTAACGTTAACCTGCTGCAGACTTACTTACGAGTTACTACGACATTTATGCGTTAGTAGTATCAAACTATATATATACCCTCGGTTCATCAACTTATTTGCATTATCATCGCCGTAACTTCCAACCAACCGCAGAATTCCTCACATTGTCTCAGCAGAGGTATTTCCGTGTGTGGCCAGTACCTCCCTACCCCCTTTCATCTCGGCACCAGTCTTCTCCTGAGAGGAATCTTGAGGGCATCGTGCCCACAGGCGTGGCGCCAGCTAGACTATGAGTGTTGTTCAATTTCTCTCTCTTCAGGTTGCCACGGTTATACTGCCATAGTTCCATTGTTCGAAGTCATTGAGTATGTGTGGCGAGGCTTATACTAAAACAAACATAAGGTTCACTTGACACGCCAGTGGGTGTTGGAAATTATCTCACTCTGATTCCTATATCATATCTGGCGTTCACATGTTGGTATGCCATCCATATGGTCCTCGTGCTCTGCACATGACGAAAATGTCACGTTTCTGAGTGCTCATGCGGACAGCCAAATGTATTGCCTGAGCTAACCATACGGGCACATGACAGACTGACTCGCTCGTTGCATCCCCTGTACTGCCGAGAACGAGGAACGCGTCATGCTGGATTCTACCAGGATCTCACGATGATGCACAATGGCTGCGTTTACCTCACTGTATCCGTGTAACCTGTAGCACTGCAGAGGTCGTACATGCGATCACTGGCACTCTGTCACCAGCCAGTGGCATGCTGAGCGCATGAGTCTCTGCTGTGCAAAACCTGGATTGAACATCCCTTATCCGTATTTTTCAATGCGCCCGTACAGCAGATGATCCGTCCGATGACCTCAGATCACAAACGAGGCCACGAAAGTTACCGTGTGTCTATATCGGTAGATTGTAGACACAAGTGCTTTCTGCGCTTGTGGCCATCGTCGAGCGCCTAAGGGATTGCTGTACCACAGTCATGCTATCTTGGAGTCATGCTATCTTGGATGGCACCGTGGATCGTCGCACACGTCCTATGATAGCAATAGAAGGCCTGGGATGATTTCGCTCTGTCCCTTCCTAATGCCTTTGTGCATCGTGAAGCGACACTGAAAGTCCCTGATGGCGATTGAAACTGTTCCACAGATTGACGAGAACCAGCTACCTCAGTTGAGTTCGCTGATCAGTGCACACTACCTCGAGATTGCATGCTTCACACTTCTTGTTTATGATTATGTGCTCACCCTGGGCCAAGAGGTACCAAAGCAGTGTGTGCTAGATCACCTTGCTGACATCGCTCGACAGGTCGAGCACTTCTGGACGGGATCATGGACATCCTCTCGCATACTGTTTCTACTCGTGAGTATATCGCAAATCCTGTCCACTCGCTCTGATCGCCCTTTTATCGACAGAATCGCTACATACCTTTCGGCATTATGATGTGAGTGATGCATGCCGCCGCACAGCCCAGACTACGTGCTGAGGAGTCGATGGCGGTTAGATTTCTTACAACAGGTGAGTATCTGTGTTTCCGCTCGGTCATACCTACCGACGAAGCATTCCCCAAGTTTTATTCCGAGCAGACCTATCTGTGCAGGTACGTCATATCCCACCTCTATCCCTCAGTCTATTAAGCCCAGGGAATGTCGACTCGACGCCAATAACAACGTGATACTTAGTAGTGCGTACCACCATTGATCCTTTTGTTCTGTCTGTAGTACCAACTAAACTTGCTAGTTGCACTCATACCACACGGATTATCTTCTTCTCGTCCATATTCGCTCTCTGCATTAACCAAGGCCAGCACATCCAGCTTGCATTTGATCGCGACCCAGCACTGACAGACCCGGCTTCCTCCAGCCATCCTTCTCCTCCGCGTATGGTACATGTTCCCTCGCAGTCGCCTAGCGCGCACCGTCGCCTGCTGCAGTTACGCCGCATGCGCCCTGGCAGCGCTCACACTCACGGCGCAAAACATATACGGATTGTCTTCCACGCAAACCAACTGGGGCATATCGGTCCCAGGCTGCTCTGCGCCTCCTGCTTCGGGTCTTTGGAAATCGTTCATCCCGACGATGGTGATACATACTGTTTTGTACGGGTTCACTCTTGTCAGGGCTTTGAAGCAGCCTTGGATGGCGCCCAGGGCTCCGTTGCTGATGAGGCTTCTCCGGGAGTGAGTGCGTGTCCTCTTTTCTGGGCCACATTCGACTGATGGTTGGCGGCTGCATCAGGGGCGGCCTGGTATACTTCGTCGCCATGGGTGAGTGCGCAAGTTTCGGACGTGGTCCCGAGTCGGCGGTCTAACTGTCTCGCGGCACCGTTCCTCCTGCCCCCCGCCCCCCAGTTTCGGCCATCTTTTCTGCTGTGGGCGCTAGACTGACGGATGTCCCCGCGGTGCGTTAACGCGTTATCCACCTTTGACGCTTCGGTCGTCCAACAGAGAAGCTCATTGCATGCATACCCCCAGATCAATTACCCCGCGTATTCCAAGTACGTACCATCCCCGCATCATCGCCGTCCGCGTACAGACCGAGTGATGCACTATTCGTTCCCACAGCCTGACGCTCGTCGTGAACGCCGTCGCCGTCTCCCGCCTCATGCTTTCTGCCCGGTCCCTCGCAGGCAAGCTTCGCACCGACCCCCGATGGCTCCTCAACCCCACCGAGCTCGGCAGAGTCAACTGGCGCTATGTCGTGGCTACAACTGGGGCAGAGGATGAGGTGGAGAACTACGGGTATGATATCATGGTGGAGCAGGATACGTATGAGCCTCCTGAGACGAATTCCTCGAGTGTCTCGTTGGCCAGTGGAAGTAGGGCGACTCATTTGTGGGGGTTGTGAGCTTGGTGTGGCTATGGACGTGTATGATGCTTATGCGAGATTAAAACCGATATCCCAGGATCATTAATTAGCGAACATGTGTACAACAGCAGCATCGGCGTGGAGATAATACTTATGTCGTTCCCGGACGAAGTGTGAGTGCGAAAGCGTGATTAATATACAGTGTTCCAACACCCTTGCACATCAGTAGTGCATCAGTCCCCGAAAGTGTCTTCGTCGTGCCCATGTTACAAATCAGGACCAAGAACCATACCTGCCTACTCCGCTAGAAAAGCAAGACTCCCTTCCACCTGTAGTCTATACAATGGTCGGAAGCGCCAGGGTGTGTGTTGTCCTAGGCCTCTGGAATGACTTGAGATACCCATCGTCCACAACTTCTGCATCACAGCAGAATTGCCCCTGGTCCCCACACTCGCCCATGTGGTCAAAAGTCCGACGATGATTGCTGATGGTACAATCGCGCCAAGTGAGACGCCGCCGTCAAATCCATAACGACGAAGCCCAGAGCGAGCAGGAAGAGTGTCATGCTACAAAAGGACGCTTGTCAAACCATGTGGGAAAGGAAGGCAGGAAGGTCGCATCCCCAGTTGAGCAGTGCGACTGGAAGACTATACGATATGGCAGGGATGTCCATGCCTAGCATGGACTGTGCCGACTGAAATAATGTGGTTGCCTAGCCTCGAACATAATGTTGGACATAGAACTGCCCCACTTCTGCCAATGTGGTGTCATTGCCATCACAAGAAACGACTTCCCTAGCGACAGTTTTCCGGGCTTGCCTGTATCTTTGGCAGACTCCTCAAATTCAGATGATTCTGAAATTCGAACAATCTGCCATGCACCAGCAACCATATAGGTAAATTGTGAAGTCGATGATCAAGTTCGTGATGCACGCTGACGCGGGAGTGCAATCTGGCATGATTATGGTTCTGAGTCAAGCGTGGTTGTCGCGTCAAACATTAGGAGTGTGGCAAAACCACGGTATAATAGGGTCTATGAGCTCACCTTATTCACATCCAACCTATTCTCCGTCTTTGACCATGATACAAGTTGCTCATTCACGTACCTCAGTACTACCAGTCTGCAAGCCTCGTAGTTCTGTCACTATTAAACTGTAACTCGGTGCTATCTAGGACCCTAGTGGGCTACAACTTTTCCTTAGAGATTAAAACCACTCCGTCAAGGCGACAAATCTACCCGATCGTCAGGAAAGGCTTCGAGTGCCGAAATGCATCCCCCAGCCTTCCCTATGTTTCAGAACATCTGTCAACGCTGATCCCGCTGCCGCCATGACGAGCGAACCCAAAAATCAACTGGCTGTCTCCGACTCCTCTGTGGTTGGTTCCAACCGAAGCATCGAATGCCGAACCAGAGGTGATGAGGGGTGGCCTGGTACACTTCGTCGCAATGGGCGAGCGCGCAAGTTTTGGACGTGGTCAGCGGTCTAACTGCCTCGTGGCACCGGTCCTCCTGCCCCCTCAGTTTCGGCCATCTTTTCTGCTGTGGGCGCCAGACTGACGGACGTCCCCTCAGTGCGTTAACGTGTCGTCCACCTTCGGTGCTTTGGTCGTCCAAGAGAGAAGCTCATGATCAATGCGTGCATGCCCCAGATCAATTACCCCGCGTATTCCAAGTACGTGCGATCGTCCGCCTGCAGACAGTGATAGGCTATTCGTTCCCACAGCCTGACGCTCGCCGTGAACGCCGTCGCCGTCCTGGTCCCTCGCAGGCAAGCTTCGTACCGACCCTCGATGGCTCCTCAACCCCACCGAGCTGGGCAGAGTCAACTAGCGCTATGTCGTGGCCGCAATTGGGGCAGAGGATGACTCGGAGGTGGAGCACTATGGATGTGATGTGATGGAACAGGATACGTATGAGCCTGAGACGAATTCCTCGAGTGTCTCCCTGGCCAGTGGACGTAGGGCGACTGGGTTGTGAGCTTGGTGTGGCTATGGATGGATGTGTGTGATGCTCATGCGAGATCAAAACCGATACCCCAGATCATTAATTAGCGACCATGTGTACAACAGCAGCATCGGAGTGTAGATAATACTTATGTCGTTCCCGGACGAAGTGTGAGCGTGAAAGTGTGATTAGTATACAGTGTTCCAGCACCCTCGTACATCAGTAGTGGTTCAGTCCCCGAAAGTGTCTCCGTCCTGCCCATGTTACAAATCAGGATCAAGAATCAAACCTGTCTACTCCACTAGAAAAGAAAAAATCCCCGCTACCTGTAGACTATACAGTGGCCGGAAGCGTCGACGGGTGTGTTGGCCTAGGCCACTCGAATGACTTGACGTACTTCACACCCATCGTCCACAACTTCTGCACCACAGCAGAATTGCCCCTATTCCCCATACTCGCCCATGCGGTCAAAAGTCCGACAATGATAGCTGGTGGTACGATCGTGCCAAGTGTCACGCGGCTGTCAGATCCACATACAACGAAGGCCAAGGCGAGTAGGAAGAATATCATCCTACAAAAGGACACTTGTCAAGCCATGCGGGACAGAAGGGGAGGAAAATCGCACCCCCAGTTGAGTAGCGCGATTGGAAGACTATACAATATGGCAAGCGCGTCCGTGCCCATCATGGACTGCGCCGACTGAAACAACATGGTCGCCTGGAGGAATGCAGCGTTGAGGGATGCATGCCCGCGTTAGATGAATGGTTCAGGACGTACCGCCTCCTTTGCCGCCAGATTCTCCTGTCCTCGGAGTCTATTTGACAGTTGCACAGATACAATCAACGATCCAACGACAAAGATGATCGACACGTAGGTCAAGATGATGGCACCGGGCTCTTCCGTCGTCATCGACGCACCCGCACCTAACGCTGGTATTGCAAGGAAGCTAACGTCAACAGCAAGCATCACAGTAGACTTTAACGGGATGTTAATGTTTGGGAGTCCACGAAGGAGAGTGAATGAGACACATACATAGATTGTGAAGCCCGCCCATTCGCTGCTTAAGTTACTAATGAAGCCTTTCCACCGTGGAGCGTTCACAGTCCGATCAACCCACACTCTCTGAAGTTCCCTGGCGTATGCGGAAGGGCCTCCGAACAATAGAAGATCGGATATTTTGATAAGTAAAGAAGGGGCTTCCTCTTGACCGCGAAGCTTCGTGTATACTGATTGATCTGCGTTGAGTCGCGCTCCTGGCTGGCCGTGGAAGTTGACAAATTTGCTACTAGCTGTCAAAATTGATGACCCCTTGGACAGACGCGTTGATGCGGGTCTTGAACTTACTGAACAACCGCATTAACCTCGCTGGGGGTGTCTTAGACACTGTCCGTGGTATTGAGGAGCTGACGTTGTGACATACCGACAACATACACGGAGTGGAAATCCTCCATTCCAATGCTCCCTGAAGCATCTCAAGAATCAGCGAAGATCATATCCGACTGTATACCACTCATACCTTGGATCTTCTCCATCAAATCTAGCATTCCACTAAGTTCATTAGAGTCAAATGGCGCGACAGAGGTAGTTGAAGTAAGAGATTCTGAACGATGTTAGGGATAAGGAACTCTTCGGCAGCGGATCACGCACCTGCACTGGCGTGAATCAAAATTCCCTTGAGTTCTGCGTGATGCCCCCCGTTCAGCTTCCGCCCATTGGGATAAAGTTCAAGATGTGTCCTTTCTGGATATCAGAACAGAGAATGATCTTCGAACACCGGTGAGCCTCAGTATGATTGATACTCGACGTTGAAAATACGCACTGAAAGGAGTCAACAGCATTACCAGTACTGGGTTTGGACAGCGTACTCTGTAGATGACATCAGTATATGTCGTGGGGATGAGCATTGCTGATGCGTACTCATATGGCTCCTCTTAGTCACACCCTTGACATTCGCAAAGATATTTGATAGCAAATACGCATGCACCCAGAACAGCAGTTGTCGGTTGTGATCAACAAAATAATAGATGCACTCTATCTTTTGGGCACCAAGGTCGACCAGCCAAATCACGAGCTCGACCTCGCTGTGGCAGGTCTCCTGTGCTGAGGTTAGCAAACCATCTGCGATTCTATTGACCTTCATTAGTAGGTTGCGGTGAGAAATATCGACATCTGTTATAATGCGCTTCGAAGGGACTGGGTTAGCATTTGGGCTCAACGAACAAAACATGTGTAACCAACTCTGGTAGTGTTGACATAATATGATGATCCTTCTGGCTGTGTGCATCGATGCCACCCAGGAATCTCAGTCCTTGATCAACCTATGTTACTATCCGTCAATAAGGAAAAACGAACCAACCTACGCACTCGTCATAGTTCATATCCCTAGGCTGTATTTGGTAGTCAGCTTGATCACTTCTTCCGCTGCAGAACCGTCAATCAGCGTCAATGAATAACAGAAGTTGAGGACCTGGCTTACACTTTAATCTTTTGTTTATACCTTCTCTCCATAATCTCTTCTGGCGCACCAGGCCGCACGATCAGTTGAGATGGGGACCCGAAGTAGACTGCAACGAAGCGCGTGATATCGATGCCTGTCCTCTGGAGGTTGCTGGTACAGTCAGCGTCGAAGTACCAGGTGTTGGGCACACGCTGAAGTAGGAAGCTGACACGGTGGCGTAGCGTTCGTGCGAGAGGGCGGTGTAACTTGGTCTGTTTCGAAGTGTCGTCCATGGTCCACTGGGTTAGTAGACGACGTCGATATGATGGCGTTAGTTCCGTCCTCCGCCGCGGCGGTGGAACGACCTGGATGTGCACCTGCGACGAATATGCGCAAGCTAGTGGGACACTCGCACAGCATGGCTGCAAAGGACTGGCTCTGCTAGAAGGTGGCATTGGCCTCCGAGTCGTGAAAACATTGTATATATGCAGCAGTATGGAGAATGTGGGTCGCAAGGCAACATCTGAACGAGGAAATGCGCTGAGGATACGGGAGAGCCACCGAAGTAGCCTGACTGCGATCGCACTGGCGTGGGCGGGGAATGTTAAGTTGAATGGATTCAGAGGAACCATGACCACTAACGCTCGAAACCAAACTCCAATGTGACAAGCAGTGTGTACTTACGAGAGCTTCAGACACATTGCTGTAATACTGTATGGTCGTCAACCCGCATATAATAGTACATAAATACATATGGCATTAATCACTCCGAGTATACGATTATCCACATAGATTCTACTGAGCGGGACGTCTTATTCGAATCGGTATTACTAGTACATAGTACTGTAGTGGAATGACATGGCGGTGGGGACGTCCGAGTCCGACGATATGGGCACAGCACCGCTAGGCACCGCTAGAGCTCACGCCGTGACAAGCAAAATCAAAAAATCAACTCAGTGGCTGTGTCCGACTCCCTTCTCCGTCCTTTGTGGTTCCAACCGAATCATCGAATACCGAGAGGTGGGCACGACTTCTGAAAACCGAGTCCGGGCATCTGATATTTCCCTATACCATCTGTCAAAACGTTGGTGAATCAGGTGGCTGGTGGCTGGTGGTGGCTCAGTTGCTCCATTAATGCCTTTTTTGTAAACTGGCTACATAAAGGCGCATTGCACAAACTCGAGGAAAAACAACTAGTACGTCCCAGGCTTGTCCTGGTCCTTTGAATGTACTAAATACTTGGGTCTTTAGGTATACGCCCCGGCACTACCGTGCCAACGATTTCCTTTGCAAAGCCACTTATTTTATACGAGGATGAACATGATGTCGGTGGCGGCGGCAGGAGCCTGATGCATGACGTGTGATCATCATGATTGCTGAACCGCGCATCGTACTTACAGGATTTCACTGACAGAAAGTATACCCGATGAGAACGCATCTACTAGTGGCGTTGTAGCGCTGGTCATTGCGCCCATCCGATCTACTATGTAATGTATAACACATCCAACTCATATCCTTGTCACCTCCTACCATGATTCCCCTCTTACGTTCGTTTCCCTATTGCTCCTCGGCCACGCTTCTTGCAGCCTAGCGGCTAATTGCACGTCCCCCATGCCGCAAGTGGATGTGGTCATGTCCCCATTCATATGCAGTAGGTCAATCTGGAGTATCATCATCACCTGCATCTTGTCTCTCGCTGCTTGCACTTGGAATGCTGCCCACTTCAACATACCTAGCGTAAAAGAGGGTCGGTGGACCGTTCTGTTGCACCGTCTCTATGTCATTGCATTCGCAGTCATCACTCCAGAACTATATCTCGTTTGGGCGTTGCAGCAGTACACAAGCGCTGACATGGCTGCCGAAACGTTCAATAAATGGCGCCAGGGAGACCCGAATGGATGGGGGCTTCATTTTGAAGGTATGTAGGTCACTCCTCTCTATCTGTTCCGTGGATGGGATGTGACAATCAACCTTTCGACAGAGTGGAATCGAACCCATGGCTTCTTCGCAGAAATGGGTGGATTCCAGCTCTACGTCAATGGCCACTCTCACTGTCCCCTTACTGTTAAAGAGCTCACTTGGTATATCGAGCATCAGGCTGTCGCTCTGCCTGAGATAAAGGAGGCAGAAATACTTGATCGAAACAAGAATGATTCGTTCAACAAAGGACTTGTCGTGATTCAACTGCTGTCCTTTGCCTTCCGATTCGTGGTGCGGGCGGCCTACAGGTTACCATCGACACTACTCGAAGTCGAGACCCTAGCCTTAGCAATTCTTAGCTTGGTTAGCTGGTTCTTGTGGTGGAAGAAGCCGAAAGATGTTGCTCTTCCTTACCGCGTCGACTGGCAGGCATCAGAGTACCCACAAAATCCGACGCTCAGGTATGGGAAACCTTCAACTCTAGAACTGTATAGCTGACCAGCAGGAAGAACACCAACAGCAGTTGGATTTCAGGGTTTCCTCGATGCTCTTGCTGGCGCATCCGGCCTTCGTCTCAACAAAGCCGTATCTTATTCTGCCGCGGATGCAGCTCGAGTCCCTACCCTGTATCCAGGTGATCTGGGTGAGCGGGCCAGGTTTGACAGTCAAGATGGAAAAGCAATTTGTCTTGCGTACGGTACTGCAATCGTGTTTGCCGCGGTGCATTTCTTCTCCAAGTCCTACCAGTTTCCATCACATGTCGAGCAGTGGATCTGGTTCTCTGGTCTCGTGACCATCGTGACCTTACCGACAGCGGTCATCTGCCTCATGTTCTACGCTCGCAAGATCCATCCTTTCGTGGTGTGGTGTTTTCCCGAGAACCCTCACCTGGGCCGCATGGCTACATTCACTAGTAGTGTATATTACCGATATTCTCTATATTTATTATTTCTTCTCATCTATGTTACTGCACGCTTCGCAATCATCGGTGTCGTTTTTTCAAGCTTTCGTGACCTCCCATATGGCGTATATGATACAGTATGTTGGACCAATTAAACACCACACTAGTTTTCCACAATCCGGTTCATCGAATCCTCACACTAATAGTAACCACAGTTGTACAGAAAGAAGGTATGAATGAAATACATCATTTTGGTGGCAAGTTGTAGGCAATATCTGGATGTAGTGTCAAGGGGAGGGTTCAAAGGTCAACGTTTCAACTTCGACCACTAGATTATATGTCACTGCTGGGCAGCACCATTGTAAAGGACTATCAAGGTAGCGGAGGTCGTCGTTTAGACGGAATCAGAGGCAGCTTTTCAGCCATCCTAACCCACCACTTGTATACTATTGCACGGTAACGCCGGCTTCCCCAGAGTGGCCACAGAGAAAGGAAGGAAATCATGGCCCATCCAGGGGATACAATAGCAATAGTCAGGGCCCTTTGTGAGCCAAAGACTACAAATCCCAGTGCCAAAACGAAAAACAGCATTCTAGATCACTCCTGGGTGAGATCATGCAAAAGACAGGCCTAAGTAATACTTACCCCCACATGAGCAGTGCATAGGGAACACTTTGCATGATAGCTAGCGCTTGCAATCCCAGCATAGAATGCGTCATGCGCCCCATGAAATCCGCCTTGAAGAGAAGATTGTCAGTAGTATTATCCATTGAGGTTGGGACATAGGACTCACAGCACCTTTCGCCGACTCCCCTTCCTGACCTCGAATCTGCCCAACAAGTAAAACAGAGACCATCAGGGACCCAACAATACAAATCAAGGACATATATATTGCAATGATTGCTGCTTGTTCTTGTGAGGTGTCTGCACTTATATCTTGCAACGCAGGAATCGCCAGAAAGCTCACGTCCACCGCCAACATGACTGTAGACTGCCAAAACGGTGAGTGATGAGAGTCTCAAACATCAACTGTCCCTCACATATATGGTGAAACTATTCCATTCAGCGAGAAGCTTGTTGATAAAGCCTTTCCATCGCGGAAAGTTCACCATGTGGTCAACCCATACCCCTTTCAACGACCGGAAGTGTGAAGATCCTGATCCAAACAAGAGGAGGTCGAGGACAAAGAGCAGACGCGATGTTCCGCTGTTGTCTCCGGGATCGGCATATACGGATTGATCTGCGTTGAGACGGGCACTAGTTTGACCATAAAAATTCACATATTTTGCGTCGCCTACTTGACGGATGAGCGAAATTCCGAATGCCAACTGTGCAGATACTTGCTGAACATGCGCATCAATCGGGCTAAAACGGGTGTTCAATCCTTTCCCTATCAAACATGGGTGATTAACCAAACCTATCACCCATATCACCTCAGATTGTCCTTCCTTAGCGCCCTCTGACATACCGCATGAGCTTTTTTGCATTGTACTGATGGAATATTTACCTTCCATTCGGTCTACTAGATCGAGCATCCTTCCGAGCTCATCTACATCGAAGGGCGCAAGGGATGTATTGGACGTTATTGCCTCTGCACCTAGGTGAGTGGGTGTAATAAGTATAACAGAGATAAGGCATACCCGCGTTCGCGTGGATGAGGGAACCCTTGAGCAACTTGAGATCTTCGATGGAGATCGGACGATGGGGATACAGTTCACAGTGCGTCCTAAAATACGACATCAACCTTGCATATCTATGCGCGAGTATATCAGATTAACATTTTCTCTCTTAAATGTGCGACTTACCCTCGATACGACGCCAGACAAACCAGTATTGCGTTTCGAGGCGGTGTTCTGCTTGATATTAGGGTCAGGTGCATGGGCAACAAGCACGACGGTCGTACTGATATGCGACTTGTTCTGCACGCCTTTGACGTGTCCCAGCAGTTTCTTGTGCTCAAACTTGTGAAGCCAAAACAATAAACGATGGCGATGATCGACGAAATAGTACAGGGCATTATGTTCCTGGCCATTATCTTCAAGCTCGATAACAAGCTCGGTTTCTTCGGTCAGTGGGATGCTTTGGTCTTCGGCCATTTGGAACAACATCCTCACATGATGCTTCTACAGCTTTCAGTGCTTTGCCGTCCTTGACCGAAAGGTTAGCATCAGTAAGTAACCTCTTTGAAGATGTCAGCAGCGTTGATAGAATAAGGTTGCACTCTCACATCTTCGCTGTGATAGTAATATGGTGCTCCTTCAGCCTGGACTCGAGCGGTCCATTCCGGTGGACAAAATCTGAATGTTGTACTTAGCACCGATTCCGTCTCGCACAACATAAAGAAAGGCGAACTCGGTGTAGTTCCTCTCTCCCGGGTCAACCACACCTGTATATTCCATCGTCCAGATACTATGTTAACCGAAGTCAGGGCACAAACCACAGTCATTAGTAGGAACGTTTCTTACGCTTGCCCTTTCCTAGAGTATCTTCGCTCCATCAGCTGGTCGGCGGTAATTGGTTTAACGGCTCTTCGGCGAGTTCTCGGAGCGGGAGTCGTATTGTGGGAATGAGCATTCTGAGCATTCGCTTGAGGATGGGCGCCGCCTTGGCATTGGGCATACGATGGTTGCGACTCCCCCAAGGGGGGGACTTGGGTTGGGCTGTTCAAGTTGATGGTATCGGGTGTTGCATGCGTGGTATCATCACCGCCAGAAGTCGGTTGGGTCTGCATAAATTGCACGTGTGACGAGTTGGTAGAAAGCGCTGGTGGCGTGCTGGCGCAACTCCAACTCTCTAGCCCCTCATTCCGCGACTTTGCTTGACAGTACCACACTCGCCCCCACAGCCGAAGCCAGAAATTGAATACACGGCGAAGTGAGGCGTACAACTGCAAGGATGCTACCCCCAGGGCGTGGCTTAACCAACGCAGGAGCTTGATAATGACACCACTTGCAAAGGAAAGAGCCATAGAGCGAGGCGTTGACGGACTGGAGGAAGATGCCTGAAAGATCAAATAGCTCGTGTTCAATGTACTAGTACAACAACTGCGTAATGTATGTCGCATACGTACGCTCCTCTCACCATGCATCAGAATAGCTCTCTAAGTCACGAAAGAGTTCCGTGACGGTTTTGCGAGTTCTGACTGGTGGAAAATGGGACGAAGTATTCGTTGCCCAAAATGGCAGTTGCTGTGAGCTAAACCCAAAAAATATTGCTCGTTGAGCACTCTCGAGCGCTTAGATACTTAGATGTGTGGTTTGCCAAATTGCCATTGGACCATTGGCCCGTTACAGGTCCTGTTCAGTGTTCACTGCGTGCTGACGAATATCGACAGCAAAGGGCAGGTGCCGCTCGCGACCGAGCTCCTTCTGTTCCGCTGTCACTTGCCATTGATCCGAGTCACTGTACATGTTAGCCGGGTGTGCAAGATCTTGCGCAGCTCTCGTCCAGCAACTCCGAGTCCCAAGCATCGCTTAGCCCATCAACAAGGCTAGGTTAACGCGAATAAATCGCGAAATGTCCGTCATCGTTATTGGAGATGGTGACAGGTGACACGACTGGAAACTTGGACTAGACCTATGTCGGGTTACTTGTCCCATCCGCTTCATGTTCAAGTGGACATGCACCAATGTCTTAAATCAGGCGAATAAAGCATTCAGGCATCAATCAGCCGAGCATTAAATTGGTTTCTGTCAGAGTTCCTCCATACATCAGCGCCACTAGTCTATGTCATGAAGTCAAAGACTAGGTAGTGACCTCAGTCGAGGTTGGAATGGGCGGAGAAAAGCTCGTGAGTGCTTTTCAGATATCTACGTCGCAACTGAACCCGTAGATGCCAATGCTACTACAAACGCCGATAACAGTCCTTGACTATAGCAAGGAAGCAATCGATCTCGGTGTTGAGAGCGAGCGACAGCTCAGTTAACGAATGTCTGGTTGTTGTATTCTACCTATACATGTGATATGGCCACTTCCAGGAAACCAACGGATACTCACGACCTAGTGTTTGGCAAAAAAAACCGTCACAAGGTCGCTAGAGGGCCCGTTCCGCTTTGGGTCCGGCATTGCTGTCAAGGTGCACCCCCGAGGCGTTCTACCAGCGCTTTGGAGCCGACTCGGAATTGACCACTAATTCGAGAGTAGGAACTGCATCAGACCCCCTTCTCGAGGAGTATGATTTTCAAAGGAATCCAGGCATCTCATGGGAATTTGACTTTAATTTTGCCATTCTTCTTTCAGGTCGCCTTTCGCGTTGTCTACCATCCTTTATTCTGCGGCATGTAACACCCCCGATTCCGACGGCAAGCCAATCAGCAATGGCTGGAAGGCAACGGGTGCACATGTCGTCGCCGGTGCGTGACATCGGAGTCTTACTATTGAATTGGTTCAGGGGGGAATGAAACGACAGGGAATTCCTCGGATGGAACGGCTTCTGACATTGCACATGGCGCTTCCTCCGATGACTTCTCTCTGTTGAGCCCCTCTCTGTCAGTGATGAATCGAAGTCGAAACATCGTTCCAGATACACGATCCAGTGACCCTACTCACTCAATGATGCGCCGACGAGGCGAACTCAAAGCATTTGGGATATTCTTATCGCGGAGAATGGCAGACCCGGGCAGTGAGAGACAGGTCATTGACTAGTCACGATCCAGTCATGACTGGTGAACTATTGACCGTTGGGAGTTGCGATGCGCACGATCATTGGAGTACCGATAAAACACGCGACGTTCAAGCACAAATAACTTCCTATTAAACCCCATCTAGTACAGTATCGAAGCCCTGCTCACCTTCTGTATCAACTCATCTGCTAAGCTGTATGATTGCAAATATAGTTTCTCGTCAAAACGCTGGAGATGTTGAATAGGAATTCAGTCGAACAGAAATTAGGGGCTAGGAAAAAGTAGGTCCTGGGAGACGCCAGAAAGCCAGAAAGTACTGTGGCACTGTGGCAGAATACATATGTCGGTGCGGTGGCTCGGAGGAAATTCCAGCACGTTACCCCATGAGGTCGATGATTCGCACCAAATCGCACAGAGCTTTGTCCCGTGGTGGCAAAATATAGGTTAATTAGGTCGATACCATCAAGTGAGTACGTTCGAGGCCAGTAAATGGACAGATGACTTGTTATTTTAGGACCAGATTGAGGACCAGATTGAGACCGGGTGTACTCACCAAACCGCCCCCGCCCCCCATCTTGTCTGGTCGCAGCAGATTGCGCAGTTGATGGACGAGATGCAACGGTGCTACCGTGATGCTGGAGCTTCACTGATGATATATACCAGAATGAATCCTGCATTTTTGAAGTACATGGTCCCGACGGATATATCCACGATGCTTTCTGCCAGTAGCATCAGGCAGCATAGTATGGTGAGATACCCGTCGATCGAGGAGGATTCAAGGAAGCGCCCCAGTAGAGGTTACCGGATCCCCTCGGCCCATAAGGACCGAATAACCACTGTGATTGCTTGAGAGAAATGACAACGCAGACTCACTCTGGTCCGTTTACCCGCCCGAGCGAAAATTGACGCGAAGACCAGAGGGCGTCCAATCTCCGCGACTGTCCTTCTATGCCTTTGCTTCCTCTCGGGAGCTGATCGTCGGGTCCTGTCAGAAACTGCAGAAATGATGTGACATCTTTTTCCTTTTGCCTTCGCAGGCAACGGAGATTCGCCTCATGGGTCATAGCAAGTCGGGCATATGAATGGGCTCCCACGTCCACTCCACGAAAGATTGGGATCTGTGGGACTTTTGTAGGGGTTCCAGCGCGACTTCGTTTCTGGAGCGGGCTAGGGCAGGTACGGCGGGGTGTGGGCTGCTGACAGCAGCCCACACCGGAGCCTGCTGTGGAATATGATCGATATATGATCGCGGGAGCGATGCATTCTGGGGCCTACACAAGAGATGAACCGCTATTAATAGGTGTCGGGGGGATACGGGTCGTTCAACGAATACCTGAACTGAGGTGGGGGGAAAAAATCCTTAACCACGACAGTAGCTATAGGAGCAAGGCACCTTCGATCGAGTGTAGTCACCTCGGTGGGAAACTCTTGACGGTATACGTTCACGTCCGCTACACTGCCACGTTGTGCGGGGATGGCGATAAGGCGAACTGCACTCGCGCCATATTAGTACTGTATGTCCGTTCGCGTGAACGAAAAAATTTTGTCAACGCATCTCCTCGTGTTGCGCGTATCGAGGAGTACTTAAGTACGAGAGCGCTACAAGACGTTAGACAACGCGAACGGGCCGAAAAGGTTCTAGTGGCCTCACGTGCCGCGCTGAATTTCGGCACACCACGACAGGGATCATGGATGACACTGTCCGTTACATTCGGGGAGATCTTGAAAAGACAGCATGTGGGCAAGTTGGCAAGCACTGCCAAGCAGATGAACCCAAATACTCCAATAACTACCATCCCGGTCTTTAAAACCAAGCCCACGCCGTCGGAATACAGTACTGTATCCTTAGTTCCCTGAATAATCCCGGTTAGGTCGTATTTACACCTAGAAGAGGAAAAAAATGCGGTCCTGATATCTGGGGCTTCTCTGAATGATCGTGGTATTAGGTTACAGTGGCTCACGATCAGATCGCTGACAGCTAAAGGTGAGACCAGTATCCTTGTCAGATAAAAAGAAAACCCACGTCATGTCAAGTAAGTTAATCGTTGCGCAGGTGTTGGTGAGGCGGAAATCAAGCAGGGTGGGGAGGACCCAGCTTTCTGGTGACAATGATATGTCACACAACACTAGAAACGGAGATCTTAGAGGACATGCTGTGCGCGTGAGGTGCGGTCGTAGTAAAACCCACGATTGGGACCTCCGGTGATGAGCCGATATTTGCGCGTACGTGGCTCGTGGAACTTGGAAGGCCACTTTGGCTTGGGATGAATAGACGACGGTTTCCTGTGGCGTAGGCTGACAACAATGTCCAAGATCATGCGCTGTGTTAGCCACCTTGATCATGGGCTCGCGCTAGCCGAATGTGGTGAAAACTGTTCTCGTCTAGATCCGGAAAACACCCATGCTATCAGATAAACATATGAGAAACCTGCCGAAAAACGCCATGTCAGGGGTATATCGTGGGACGACAATCCCGATCAAACAAGGTTGTCAACACTCTGTTCTTGTGTTCCTTGTTCTTGTGTTCTTACCTCTCATCGAGTGGTGACTGCATAATGTGAGGCTTGTGTAAATACTCACATTTAGGGAAGCTGTACAGCTGTGATTCAGTTACATTGAGCTTATGAAATGTGGGATAAATGGTCGGCTGGAGATCGGCTGGCGGGCGCACTGATGCATTAAATCAGACCGGACCTCACTCAGTGATCCTGCATGGAATTTCAGGAATAACGGGTAACGAATCATATCTGATATCGCCTTGCACGGAAACAAAGGGTGGCATGAACTGTGCATTTCGAACATCCTACCACACGCATTTGGGCTAGAACGGATTTCTTATCCAAAGCTTATTTGATTTGGTTAGATGAAACGCGGGCGCTACCACTTGAGCTGTACACTATGAAGCTATTCGTTCCCATGCTGTCTGCGATGTGGCTGAAGAGCCATCATTCCGTAAGGAGAGTACCGCACCAGAAACAAAAGCAAGTCCTTCTACAGATCATAACCGATACGTTTCGAGATCAGTGAGGATCAGCAAATGCGTCCACACCACCGCAACTGGAAATTTACCTGGGAAACAAACGCCAAAGGGGCGATATTATATACCAAGCAGCTGGTCCAAGCTTAAGAGCATGGTTAGGTTCGTCTAAGTTACGTGTGGATCGCTTCCTAGTAGTTCCTACTCACTGATGCGGCGGCCGTGTGGGAGTACGACAGAGTAAGACAGGACAAGAGATGTCACTGGTGACCTTCAGCCAACTCCATAGGTGAATGCTCATGCATATCAATTCATGCCGAAAGCTCCGGGTTAGGTAACTTGAAACAGTGTGTGTGTGAAGGCCGAAGTCGGAGGGACGTGTGACCAGCACATGTCGCCAAGACTCCGGAAAGTGAGCGAAGCATTCGGTGACTTCTTATGAAGGCTGCAACCCGCCGCATTAAACTCTGAGGAGCGGTTGGGAAGATACTCACAGACGGCAATGTTATGCAGGCATGCCAGGGCGTGGTTAGACACGTGAACAACGCCATGGCACTTCTATGGACGGGCTGGCTATGCTAGGGAGAGCGACTGAGATACACTGTGGAAACGACGGCAGTGGCGGGTACCGTGACTAGCTGTACTTGGGTGTGCAAGTGTAAACCCGGAGATTAATATCCGTTGCTCCATCTCAGTCACGAGAGCGAGGTGAACATCTAGGGTGATCGTGCGCGTTTATATCGAGTGCTACTGGCACTTGTAGAATACTTGCGACCGTGGTCGAGTGCCCTCGTTAATTATGATGAATCACTGGCAAGGAGCTCTGGCGAGGATCTGGGAACTTGGAAGGCATGGTGCTTACATAATCGAAAAGTTGGGTTGCCTTGACCGTTGTATGCAACGTTGTTCAAGCACTTTGGCGTTTGAAGACATTCGGTGAGCTGACAGACTGACAATGCCCATCAAGCATCTCGAAAGTGAGCTAGTACTCGGACTCGTAATCCATGGCCTTTCGTGGCGTAATTTCTGACCCACACGTTGTGTTCAGACTACCTCGCCGAGCGGAAGCACTTGCAAACACTTCCTCTTAGCGCACTATCCGACTCCCGCCTTGGAATCGATGCGTCCTATTACTTGCAGCAGCTCACGGACAATCCTCCTTCCCGCGAACCCCTACTCGCCGCCACCGGTGGTCTTCCCCTGGCGCTAAACCAGCGCATCGAAGCCGATCTTCGTGCCCTTGAAAAACTTCGAATCAAGCCCGTCTTCGTCTTTCCTGGACTACTTCCTGCGAAGCGCTGGAAACCTCTCCACCCTCACGTTGAATATAATGAAGCTTGCAGAGACAGAAGAGACGCATGGGGCAAGTATGAGGCTGGCCAGGAGGACGCAGCTATCAAGCTATTCGAGGGGCGCAGTTGTATTGCTCAGTGGGACCTCTGGCGCATGGTCCTTCGTATCTTCAGACATCGTAACGTCGAGTTCCTCGTCGCGCCATACGTTGCATGGGCTCAGGTGAGTTCCCCTGAATTTATCTTTGATAACCGAACTGACGCCGCGTGAAGCTGATCTACCTTCTTCGACACCCAAAATCGTATATTCACGCAATCTATGGCCCAACGGACACCCTACTTTATCCAGGCGTCGACAAACTGATTACTTCTCTTGACCTCACCTCCAGCGCGCCATCCTTTATTTTCACTTCCAAGCGCTCAATCTTGAATGACCTCGGGGTCACCGAGGACCAATTCCTCGACATAGGAATTTTGGTTGGTTTCGAACATTCGCCCCCCTTCCCTCCTACTATGCATGAACAGGCACTCAAGGCCACAGTTGACATGGTCAAATACTACAAATCTGGCCATGCCGCCGTATCCGCGTTCGCGGAGCACCCTGGCGTTAAAACCACACAGTATCCCGATCACTACGCCCGGACGCGTGCCATGATCAAATTTTCCTTGATACTCTCATCTGATGGAAATGTGACGCCTCTTCCCCTCGCTATCACCACTCCTCCCACCCACGGTCACCCGAACCACCATCCCCACCACCCGACTGCAGCGGACATACCATCGGACCTCCACGAGATTTTCACGCACCGTCTTCCTGACGAAGTCTATTTCTATCTCTCTCGTGGCCTCCTGGGTCCGCAAGGACTTGTCTGGTTGACCACCGGTCAGATTATCGAGCCACCCCCGCTCGATAACGGAGAGACGACCGAATATAAGCGGTTCATCAAGGAGGTTATCACGGACGGCCAGACGGGACCTCGCGCTACCTCGCTTGCGCTGATTAGCAGTGTTTCACACGCGTTCTGGAACAATCGCAAGGTGGTCGGTAATTTCTGGTTCGACAATCCCGCAGCCCATGGTCAAAAACCTATTCAACATAGTTCGGCACAGACAGTGCAACTCGCGGAACGCGTTGCGGGGTGGAACGTCAGTTACGCGCTCGTGGAAGAAGAGCTGAGAAGACAGAACGTGAGTATTACCCCTGGAGACATACATTAGCTGACATTCTCGCTCACTGTAGTCCTCGACCATTGACTTCGCGCTGTGCTTGGGTGCAACTGTATCGGAAAAGCTCGCTATGCGGACCAAGGGCAAGTTAAACCTTCCTGGTGGTCAGCTGGATAAAAAAGATGAAGTCGTCGCCAATGTTATCTGGCGGTTCCTTGAACTCAGAGGGTGAGCAACACGTCTGGATTGCAACAACTGAACATGACCTTGGCATGAAAATAAGATTCCTATTGAACTCCCACACGCATTCCCCGTTAGCAAGGGCGATGTACACAGCAATTAAGCAAGCTCGTCTCAATGACAAGTTCCAGGAGGCTCTATATTTGTTCCTGGAGCTCGTGAGGGCAGGGGTGATGCACGGTCACTTATGGTCAGGCCGAGCCTTCAGTGGAGGTCCCAGTTTCGGTACCGGTAGGAATTGTCTCTCTCACGTTGGTGTCTTGGTTGATGGGTGTTGATCGTGCTCCTCCAGATGAGGAGAAATCGTGTATGCTGCTTGTCATGAGAGTCCTGAGCATCGTGCCTTTGAACTTCAAGGTGAGCGCTCTAGATCTGAACCATCTGATGTTTGACATGTCCGTTCCTGATGATGCATTTCGTTCCAAGCCGCAACCATGGTCCGCTCCGTTGTCACGTGAACTACTGGTCTTCAACTCGTTTGTGCGCTCCTTGACACGCGCACTACGCACTTTAATGGAGGTAACGACACTGAACATGCTGATGCGGAACGATGCACGCAGGGCGCGGGACGATCTGCTTGATATCACGATATCGCTTCCCTTCCAGGCGGAAGTGAACACCGGTTTTGGAGTGCTTGCCAAGGTGTATCTGGATACCCTGACGCACTTGAACAACCAAACGAGAGTGCGAGATCCCAACGCAGAGGGAGTCAAGGAATACAAGCAAGTGGCACTCGATATCTGCGAAGAAACATTCCCGGGGGTGAAGATGCCTAAACAAGAAGTGGAACGAGGATTTCGATTCTGGGACGTCGTAAGTAGTCTAAACGATGATATGAACGGATAAGTGGACTTGAGGCTGACACGCGTTGAACGTTGGCAGGCATTGACTGCCATGAGGCAGCTTCACTCTGAGGGTGCGGTACTTCGCGAGTTGATTGACCAGTTCGAGGCGGCAGAAGCATGGCTTGCACCGATGAGACCATGAGACGGGACTGGCCACGATGCATGTCACACAGGGCTATCTTAGGAGAGAAAGGGAACTTGTGTAAACCTTTTTTTCTCGGCGTACCCTGTTACCGAATACTGTAGCGTGTTGGCAGTTGATTGGATGGCGACTATGGTAGCCAAGGTACTAGTACTAGCTACTAGCTACAGGAGTAGTACAGTTGGGGAAAAAATACATAACTCGGAAGAAAGGAAGCGATTACGAGGGAAGTACGACAAAGACTGGAACGTGTGGATTATGAGAAAGGGTCTGGAGAGGAGACGGAGGAGGAGACGATGGGAAAAAGGAACAAAAGACATAAAATGAATATGAAGGGCATGGGAAGGGATTGGATGAAAAAGGAAATATGGGTTTTTTTGATCAGGACACGTGATCTATTGCGGAGAATGAAGAGATGTTACTCCGAAGTCGGAAAGCGAAAAAAGAGGTGATGAGATCTCAGATGTGATGAAGCCAAATTAGGAGAGAGTGCATCTCGCTGTTTATCGCCCGATCTCCAGGCCTCTCTCTCAGCTTCTCAGGGCTAACCCACAAATTCTTGGGTCTTCGCCTTTTTTTCGAGATGCCACAATCCACGAACGGATATCCAAACCGCTCGCGTGGCGTTCCAGATCTTTTAAATTTAAAGGACTCCTCCTCCTCTTCCTCCTACCCATTCCTCACGCCTCACGCCTGATCTCTTTTGAATGCGTGACATCCACAACTCTACAATGCTCCATCTCTCTACCTACCCATCATCCATCGGTGCTTCCTCGCTGCACATGCGTGAATTCGATCAGCCCAAAGTCAACCCTAACCATCTCTACGTCTACGAGCCACATGCAATCCAGATCATACAGCTCGTAGAGGGGCCCCCTCCTCCGCGCCGCATCTCTTCCGTCATCGAATCCAGCTCCTCCGGCTGCTCCTCCGCTTCATCGTGTCCCTCTTCCTCTGACTCGGAAGAGTGCTCGTCATACTGCTCGTCCATCGTCACACCGAACCAGTCCTCCCGAGATCAAGAACCTGTTCCATGGACAGATGACACTTTCAACATTCGCATGAAGCGTGTGTGTGATTGGAGAGATGGTTTTACAAAAGCAACTAGTGCACTCACTGGTATGTCTTTCCTCCGCGCCACTGTCGGCTTCCACCTCAACGTCTCTCCCTAGATTCTCAGAATCCTTCTCTCAAACGAAAGATGAATCAACATCAGATAGATGATGATACTGTGAGTCCTATATATCGCTTTTCCTCCGCTGTACAGTTACTCATTATGAGCTCCAGCTATCACATTGTTCAAAACGTTCACGTTCACGGGACGGCGGCAGCCTATCCAGACTAACTGGACATCCTTGTCCTGCCTGTGATACCCCCTTCCCATCACTCCAAGGCCTGCGCAAACACGGGAGCATGCCCAACGTCTCTGAAGCATGTCGTATAGCGGTTGAATACAATTTCGAATAACCGCCGTACTCCTTCTCTTTTCCTTTCTCACTTTCAGTTTTACTCTCATTCATCCACCGTTACGACGACTATGACTACGCCACTCGCATCGGTGTAAGGTAACCCACAACTATTCTGCATTTGCTTTTGCCCTACCGTACATACACACATTTCCCATACTGCGACAGGTTGCATTTATCGCTTGTACACTATCGGATTATTAGTTACTCTTAATTATACCATATTAATCCACTACGTCTCTTATTTCCTCACTTAGCAAAAGGGTCGTGAACTTATGGATACAATCGCTGGACAGGAGGCTTGGCTCTGGTCAGCGGATTTGAACCTGTCGGGAAACTCATGTAACCAATGGCCTTGACGGAATCCGATGACGTTTCGCGGGGACGCCAGGCGCTGGCATCAGCAGTTACTAGTCAACACCACAGCATGGCAGGCACGAATCCAATGCTATGGTGTGTGGCATGGGAATGGACTCCCACAACATCTTGTTGTGGAATGCTCCTGGCCAGTCGGCACTTCTCCCATCCGACGGAACACAGCTGCCTCTGAACGTTCATGTGTTCAAGTTAGTGCAGTCCCTCCCACGTCGAGTACGGACTTTGGCAAGGCTGACCAGGCTACCGTGTGTATTCTGGACCTCCTGATCTCCCCCCGGTGACCAACTGAAACGTACCTTCCAAGCAATTGTTAGAATCTTCCTTTGTTTGCTCGGACACGGCACCGACGTGGCAGTGAATCCGTCCCCTCTGTGAATCCCCTCTGAGAATGTTGGCCATATGGTGTCCCATAATTATTGAGTTGCGCCTCGAGACACAGTTACCCCGCAGCGCTACGCCCATCCGGCAATACGTCGACCGAGCCCGGAAGTCACCTTACATCACTTCGGGGAACTAAGATACGCTTGTCGAAAGTCGAAGAACTATGCCGTACACACACGCGTCCATGATGATGTTGTTTGTGATGGAGCGCCACACTCCATCGGTTGCACCGTTCATTTTGGCTAGCGCCCTTCCGAAACCATGTGCTCGGGCGGGGCCATGACGGAGCAGAGTAGGGAAGGTGGATTGGGTGATTTTTCGTGCTGAGCGTTGGTTCTCTCCGTACCTTCGGCGAAGTACATACCTGCGAAAGATATCGATCAAGGTCGTGCTACATACAAATTTCCGTATTGCGGTTCAATGCGGACATTTGGATTCGGGTAACAGAAGTATTGAGTGATTTTACCCAGGCGTTCAAGCAGCGCAAACTTAAGGCAAGACATATGCATGTCTTGGCTGCTCACAAGACACGATTTTGTGTTGAATAATCCGCCGGCACGCACATAATATGACCCACACACTGGCACGAGATCCTGAACGGCTTTATGATGGGCGTACAAATGTCCTGCGTTTGTGTAAGTACATAATTGTTAACCAAAAGGTCCCCGTGGTGTGAGAGCGCACCACTGCACTTTATATACTTACACCGCCGCGGTGAGAAAAGGCCAGAATTCAGCAAAGTTCATGGTTTTCATCGAAACTCCACCACAAGGGTTGCTTTGACAGGGAAAAGCCGTCATTGTTGATGCCAACCCATTCATTCATGCGTCGCATCTTCTTTCTCAATTCAATTCAATTCTCTTCTCTAAACTCGTCCACAGCATCCATTATATCCGTGTACTGCGGAAGGGGTAAGCTGTCTCTTCGCATTCCCATCGTCTGTGGAGGCGACAATGGAGCCCGACACCTCGGCTTCGAGTTGACGAAACTCTCTTCGCATGTCCACATCAACTGCCCCCGGTCTGTAGCACCCCCTTATTCCCTTTATGGCCTTTGCGACGCTCTCGTGTCTTATTTTGGGAGGCAGTGGAGAAATCTAAACATGTTCTACCATCTCGAATGCTTCTCATACGCTGATCGCACGACTTCCCGAGGAGAATTTGACGGACAGATTTAGCACGCTCTCGCCCGCCAATCCCAAGTGGTCAAAATCTCGAATACATTCGAATGATCTAACTTCGGCGTTTTGGCCAGTGTAGATGAACGTGAGTGTGGCTTGGGACAAGACCATCATGATGTAGCAAACATAAAGCACCGGACCGACCACATCATGGGAGATGTTACAGGATCAGGGGTGGGTGAGAATGTGTATGTCTGTGTTTTCTCTTGTTTCGTGAGTGTTTCGAACGCCATGTTTCGTTGGGCAGTCTTCTTACAGCGTTCCGTCATCGTCGCGTGTCGGCGTTCGTTCCGTTGCATCGTACGCCACCGCACTAGAACTCTTGCTTCTACCTCTGTTACGTTCGACGGGCACACCAAGAACTCGGAACTGGCAGAGTATAGTGAACCTACGGTCGTGCCCGAGTCTGTGCGTGCGAGAGCATGTACACCCTTCGTGGTGTGAGAAATCGCCCCAGGCAAACAGCGGATATGATAGTAGCGCCCGGTGAACTCCAATCGATAGAAGGCGCTGCTCCGTGTACACGCCCGAGGCAAGAATAGTGACTTGTGGATGCCTCGAGGCCAGGGCGGGACCCAGGAGAAAGCCCAGTCTGCCTCCAAAGTCGGGAGACCGCGGTAGTCCGAGCCTGTGAGTGTGCAGTGTTCTCATCCACCACACATATATATGCTCGGCATTGACCACCTGAAGCCAGTTCGAGGGAGCTTGGCTCCACTAAGACCGACCGACTCCCACGTTGCGGGCTTTGCGATATCGTGCGATGCGTGCACAGGACTCATGGTGTTTGCGGTCCTCGCGAGGTGTCAGTTCAACCATGATACTGTAAATGCTTGGGGCCGAGGTCGTGAGACCGCGATAATCCGAGCCTGTGAGTGTGTAGTGTTCTCATCCACCATCACATATGCTCGGCATTGACCACTTGAAGCCAGCTCGAGGGGACTTGGGTTCGCTAAGACCGACCGACTCCCACATTGCGGGCTTTTGCGCTATCGGGCGATGCGTGCATGAGACTCGTGGTCTGATTGCGGTCCTCGACGAGGTGTCTCATGTAGTTCAATCATTCGTACTTGTGATGCTTGAGGCCCTCGTTGCACGTTTGTTTCGAGCAATTTGTGTCACTTTCAACAATTTGGTAGAGTAGCTTCTAGTGTCGGCTGCGGGACCGCACGTCGTACTAGTGTTCGGATCATGCACCCTAAATTGGCTCTGGCTCTAACGAGGTCATCACTGACACTTGAAATCAAGCTAAGGAACGCGCCTCAAAAATGGAACACAGGTGCTTTTACTTGCAGGTGCCCTCATTCGTGAGATGGTCCAAATCTACTCACGCAAAAAGGATTTCACCGCAGCCTGGGAGTCAATCACAGCTATTTGCGCCTGAGAGCCGGTTAATAAAGGGTGACCTTGGCTTGGGGAAGGGAGGTGAGTGTGATCGATCTAGTCCCAAAAACATTGTAGCTATTTTGAAAACACTCGAAGTTACCTTAAAGCGTCATCTTGCTCTGGAGTTTCAATCGAGCACGACTGGAATAGACAATCGATCGATGGCTATGGCCTATCGTCACATTAGTGGAAAGATTGCCGCTACCGTGGAACTGCGGGTCCCTGAAAGAGTTCATAGAAAGCGTCTATCGAGCACCAGTGCATGAGAACCCCGATACTGCCTCATTTCCAGTGCTCACCGCTGCGATAGCGAGGCGTATTCACACGATGAGCGCACAGAATCCAGGAGACTCCGGCGAGAGGGGACCGTGCCGTCATAAAGAACTTCTATGGGAGCACGACGGGCAGGAAACTCTCCCGATGACAACAGAGGCTGAAAGGGTGGTCTTTTTATGTCCAGATTGTTGTTAGGCTCAGTTCGGTTGAACCGTGGAATGGGCGGAAGGAGGAGGGTCGATCGAGGTCTCTTAATGAACGATCGGAGCGACCCTGGATAGGGAAGAGCCCTTCAAGTTGCAGCGTGCCATGAGTCGGAGGAGTTTGGGGTGCTCAGCATAGTCGACGTCGACTCCTTGGACCGGAGCATGCAACTGTGCTGAAAGAAGATAAAAAGTGGAGGGATCCTGCCTCGAGTACGGTCATGTTCGTAGATCCCGATCAGAACTTGATACAATTTGGTCAAAACCAGCTCGAAAAACTCCTTTAGGTCATTCGCATACCCACGGTACTTCGTATCGGTTTGCCATCTATGAAATCATTGCGAAGGTCACCTGCCGTCAGCTAGCATCTTAGTGTTGTTCACACTGCTGCTGTTCCAATTGCGAGTAGCCCGTGGTCACCTGTACAACCGCAAGCGCGTCCTGACAGAGAAGTCGGAAGGCCTCGAGCACCCAGCCAAAAATATCTGGAAGAACTCGGAGCAAACGGTGGAGTGATATCCCTTCTACAGCGATGATGACGGTGCTACAGGATGACCATCGTGATGATCATTGAGGGTGGTGACTAGATCAGGCGTTTCGATCCCGTGTGTGACCGCCAACAGTTGGTCTGCTATGTAGCTTCGACATCGAATGGGTCTGATTCTGTCCGCCCGACATTAGTCCTATCTGTGACGCCTGAGAGTGCTCCATTTTTCGTCCCTCGTTTCATCCAGGTGGCGATCCTGGTGCTATTTCGTCCGAATGGCAATCCATGGTGCTTCTGTTGGGGAGGTCTTTGAACTCTTTCGAAAGAATGTATGCCTCTTCCACGATTACCTGGATACTCTTTTGACCGCGTGAGCGTGTCAAGGCTTGCCAGCAGCATTCGAGTGGAAACGGTTGGTGTCGGAGGATGGCCACTGCGTAGTCTTCCATGGCAAACGATTGGCTATCAACCTCGAGCTCGATGCCATGGCACTGCCAGTGACCGACGACATATGAGAGTTTCCTTTCTGAGACATGTGGAGTATGACATATAGTAACACGCGGTCGCTACTCGCTCTCGTCGCTGGTCAACCACTACCATACCATGCCGTTCTTCAAAGGTCATAGATCACTCCTACCATCCGCTGGCGGCCAATCGCACCCGTTGAAAATATCCGATACTAGAGCCTCGGCCAGGTGGCGCCCCACTCGTTGCTTCCGACTATTTGCCGTTTTATTTGTGTCCTCCTGGGCGTTTATTTTGTTTTACAACCATCAGGTCGAACACCTGTCATCACCAAACGAAGAAAACCCAATTGATCCCTCCATACCGCCGCTTTTCGAAGCATACCACGAGTTTGAACGACACCTACCACAGCATGACCTCTCATTACCGTTCCCGGAAGGCAGGGACGCAAAATTTTTCTGGGCAGCGAACCATGTTACTGGTGAGTGTGGCTTCCCTTGGCTGCATTCCAGTGATGTAATGTTTGATAGCGTCCGGATGGGGCAACGTAATGCAAGAGCTTCTGACGAATGCCCTCCTCGCTCATGCTACGAATCGAGCGTGAGTGGTTCGACATTTTCGATTACATGATATAGTCACAAACACGCCTTCCCAGTTTCGTTTTTGATAATTTTACAGCGTTTCGTGACGACGCTGGAGATTTCTCGGAATTCAATGGCAAGCTGGTTCCCTCTCGAATACCCCTTTCGGCCATCATCAGCGGTATGTGTCATACGCCCTCAAATCTGCCCCGAGATCTGAGTAGAAGATTTCTAGGTCCCATAGTAGGGTCCTCCTTTGATCTAGGGGACCCGACTCCCCGCGCCGTTTCAAGGGAATACTACGAGAAAGTATGCCCGAACTCGACACTCATCGACAGCTGGACAATAAACGAGCATCTGAGACACGACCCCGATGTTCCTGCGTCACAAATATTCGATCTATGGGTTGAAAAGCTCGATTCCATGAATGATTCATGCGTGGAAATGCAGCGTGGCTCGTTCCAAATTTTCGAAATATGGTACGTTCGAAACCGCTGTTTCACTGTACACTAACCAACTCGGAATCCAGGTTATTTGGATCGACACGGATATTATCCCTGTGGCCGCAGCTTTCCAAGTCACCTATTCTTCGCAATTTCTCGTGGTCTCCGCTGGTCCTGAAAACGTATGCGGCGAATGCACAACTCTTTGGGGCCGCTCCCAAACCTTCCCGGTTTTTCCATCGTATATGCGTCCTTCAACTGCGCCTCTGGCCGTGACGCAACTGCATAATGTTGACCCGCTTCTTCCCGCTTCAAAAGTAAAGCCTATTCCTGGATTGCTCGTGTTACATATCCGCCGGAGGCGATTTTACGGATCATTGCACTCACCTTGCAAAATGGGGTTCAGATTGGAACGGTTTCAACAAATTTGCCGACTTTCCTGACAAATTCCAGGTTCCTGCCGGCGCGGGTGGGGGTGAGGTCACCGAAAAGAACTTGCAGGTGTATCTCCATCGATGTTTCCGAGTACAGAAAAGATTGTGGAGAAGGTACGCGAGGTCCTTGCCGAGCAGAAGATGCTATATGGCGGCAAGAAGGAGCTCAACCGGATCTATGTCATGACAAACGGCGACGTAGCGTGGCTGATGCAACTGAAGGAGGGTCTCATGGGGGTGAAGCGGTGGGATGCCATCTCAAGTAGTCGCGAGCTTCGCCTTGGCTGGGAGTCAAAGCATATCGCGCAGTCTGTGGATATGCTGGTCGGCCAACAAGCTCAGGTGTTCATCGGGAACGGCGTGAGCGATTATTTCACCGCAGTGCCCCTGTGTTTCGCTTGCTCACGGCCATCCTTTTAGTTCTCAAGTTTGACCTCGAATATTGTCATGTTCCGGATGCTGAACGAACTGCCACCGGATGATACTAGATTTTGGTAGCCGGTCCGGTTTCACAGATGTGTTGACGCCTGCTTTCGCGAGCTACAGACTTGTCGATGATGGGTGTTCCCTATGACGCCTGGCTTCGTCATCTAGTCATCCGTCTTCTATACCCAGCATCCGAGATATACCCGCTCATTGGCTGCACGTCCATTGACGTAGCGTGTACAGCCTCTGAGAATAATCCCATTAGATAGTGCAATGTCTTTATCATATCATCTCTGTTGGCGGCAGGTATATACACGCATCGCCTGCATAACGCAAGCATATATGGATAGCTTTTTTGCGAGTGTCTGATAGTGGTTACCTCAACTCGATGGTCTTGGGCCCAGATGTGTATCGACGGATCCAGCCCTGAAGCCTGAGGCAGGGCGCCAATCTTGACTTCCTTCATGGCATGCATGTCCTCATCAACGTCATGAGTTCGAACTCCGGGTCCCTTTTCGCTTTCGTCTGACGAGCGACCGATTGCGGAAACCGTGATTGTGTCAGGTACTTGGGTTTGCCCTCACCTCATAGAGATCGTGTACCGTCGTCCCGGTAACACTTACAAGTAAAGATGATCCTGTGAGGACGAACTATTATGCGTCATAGTATGCTCATAGTATCTCATCGGTGGCGACACGGGTCCCGTCGATATGTTGCTTCCTTATCATAGGATCATAGGATCCCACCGATACTGTACTCACGTAGCCACTGGCAGTAAAAGGCTACATTGGCTACACACGCATGCCTGGATTCTGCTGGAAAGCGGTACGTCGGCTTCAGAAATCTTCCCCAGGTCACGAGTCTACGGGGAAGGTACTTTTGTAAATAGATCATGCACGTTTCACCAATCGTGGGTCCCTGTGTCTCTCATTGGCCCCCAAGCTACTCTCCCCTGTGGTACTTCTACTTCGGCCGTTCTGACCTTTTGACAAAGGGCGCCGCAGAGATCGCAACAGACACGTCGTATAACCAAAGTAAGCTGCTTTTGCTCTAGGAGCGTTCGACCGTGCGTTCGTGCGTGATCAGAGTGGCTTAGATAGCCAGACCTGGTGACCATTTTCATTTCACCTCAGAAACGGACAGGTGGCGCTGCACATTCTGGCTGGGGGAGGCCACCCCAGATCCGCGGTCGCTGTCGACATGTTCCTTCTAGATAGGAACGCCAGCTCTGCGGGGTGTGAACGAACTCTATGTACAAAGATGGGTTCTTGCGCGTTATTAACTCGTCAGCTTGACCGAGACGGGACAGGTTACAAATTCAGATGCGATCTAGCCATCGCTGCAGACTCTGGGCCCACATAAGCTCCGCGCTGTGTGGGACATGTCCCTGATAGGAGGGTTCCGCACGAGGATGCGGTGTGGGGTGTGAACGGACTCTTCTGCGAGGACGGATTCGTGTGCAACATCAACGTTTTCAACTCTACAATGTCACCGAGAGGTAAAGGACGGTAATTAATTACCGCCACGGTTGGATGTCTTGGTTCTGCACCTGGGAGGCGACGAAGTCGTTGGTTAGTCTAGACTCGAAGAGGGTGCAACTCGTTTCGTCCGATACGCCGCTCAGATACCTACTCGCATATTACGTCCATGCCCTCGTAAACATGGCTTGGGCCTCGATACGCCTCCCAGGTTCGCCGATATGGTCGCGGGAGGAAGTGCCGAAAGAAACGGTTCTAGCGGCCAACATAGCGTTCCCACCCTCCTGTAAGGCCCATCAGAAAATCAACATCTCGTCGTGGGTGCCAAGGCTCCAAGTTACAGAGGGCGAGGTAGCATTTCAGCGGCCAATAGGGGCTGCGCTATGTAGCCTCTGGGCTTGGTTCGTACCGCAACGTTGTCCGACGGATCTGTCTAAGTTAACAGGGGCTTAAACTGCCCTGATACTGCTTCCGACACCGCAACCAACTCACCCCAAGAATGCATTGCTCAGCTGAGCGCAAGCAGCCTACTATGTAGTAGTATTGTGGCATCAACCCGAAGCGAATGTTACGGCCATCCATGACACGGATTTAGTGGGCTAGAACGTCGCGAAATTACGCGAAGCCTGGGTAGTTAGTCCATTCCCTCTTTCAGACGGTGTCAGAGAGGGAGTGCCACTGTGCCAAGCAACAACAACGATGCGCTTCTAGTCACTGGTGTGTTCCGTGACTAATGGACCCCGCCAGTACTGCTAGCGGCACACTGACGGCACGACGGGCCGGAGCTGCCTCGTTGAGCCAAGTTCTTGATCTACTAGTAGTGAGCGGGATCAGTGGGGTCGTCGATGAAAAAAAAAATCCACTATGGCACATACCAACAAGTCGTAGACCACACAAATCCACGACATTCTTACCAAGTTGGCTTGCGAATGGGTTGGCGATGCACACGGATGGGTCTCAAGAGGTTGATGAGATCCGTGTGAACGCGTGGGTGTATGATCACCTAGAAAGGCAAACCCCTGTCATCACTGTGTCAGCTTGCTACAAAGCCCTTGACAAAGCCAACACTAAGCGTCGAGATGACGTCGTTCCTCTGTAGCGAGCTGCATGGGATATAAAACCACGGATGCCCATCTGTCGTTCGTCAATCAGCTCCTCCCAAGCATCATATCACCATTTCGCAACTAATCAACGCAACTTTTCGGTGCAATCCGATCCTCATTTCTGCGGCACAGCCTACATCCACGACACAGCTCGGCATCTGTAACACGTCCACCCACAACGACAATGAGCTTACAAATCCTTCCACGTCCTAGCAACGAGCGGGGTCATGCAGACCATGGCTGGCTTAAGACTTTCCACACATTTTCTTTCGCGAGGTTCGTACAGGCGATTTTTCAAAGATCATACGATCGGTCAGTGCTAAGCCATACTCCCAGCTATAGCGACTCTAGTCACGAATCCTGGGGTGCCCTGCGAGTCCTCAACGAGGACCGCGTTGCTCCTCGCACAGGGTTTGGCACGCACGGTCACCAACAGTACGAAATATTCTCCTATATTATCAATGGCAAGCTCGAGCAGTAAGTTATTATGTGTCCGTCGGCACATGGATATAATTATACCGGACTTATCCCGTTGGACAGTCAGGACTCCATGGGCAACACGGAGATTCTCCCCCGCGGTGCACTGCAGATGACGTCCACTGGAACAGGGATCTCGCATTCCGAGAAAGCCAACGGAGCGGAAGAAGTTCATTTCTGCCAAATTTGGGCGTCGCCTCGCGCTGGACAAGGGAGAGGGAAACCCGCATACTTCACAAGGTAAAGCCCCATCCCACGTTTTTGACCTCCAGCCGGATAATCTGCGGCTTCAGAAATTTCACCGACGAAGAGAAGAAGAATCGCTTCGCTCTGTTGGTTGCACCCGATAACGCTGCGGAGGTGTCTCTGAATAGAGAGGACAGCGGCGCAGCGCCCATCCGGTCGGAGCTGCGGATGTACGCCTCACTCATCGACCCGGGTGTCTCGCTCTCCCATGCACCAGCTGGCAACAGCCAGAAGAAGAAAGGATATATTCACGTCATCCAGAAATCTGGATATAATCCTGCGCAGGCGGGAGGCGCAACTTTACGCGTCGGCTCTCAGGCAGATGGACCGCAAATTGCGTTGAGGGAAGGAGACGGTGCATATCTGGCATATCAGCCAGGTGCAGAGCTCAGGATTGAAAACAACGGCCAAGGCATAGCTGAGGTCCTGCTCTTTGATTTGGAGTAACGGTTTGAATAATTATTTCGCTAATTACATGTTGTACTTCTACTTGCGTTCCCAGTAGTAAGTTCACGAGCTGTAATCAATATTGCTGATGCTAGGCTGCTCATCAACAGGGGGATCCATGATATCTTCCGTGCGAGAAGCTTGGCAGGGAAGTTGAGTTAGTGCTTCCGGCTAGAGTAACATAGTAGTACTAGCTATCCACTCCAAAGTCGTGCAAATCATTTTTTTTCGGGGTGTGTGTCGGGGGACCCTGAACGCCACGATCGGTCTCAGCGTCGAATAATTAGTACATAGTGGATCGAGCCACAGGCGCGATGTATGGTGGGACTCATACATAGCGGACTGATTGTGGCGAGTTTGGAGACTGCCGCCGGGAATATGACGATACTCCATATGTATCATCTCACGGATCTGGAGCAGAACGGGGTGACCTAGTATATAATTCCATAACATTGCCTATGTAGGAAGTATAGTCAAATTCCTCCAGTGCCCCGCGGATCCCTAGGCGAGCCTCGGTCTCGGCGTCGCCGTCCGGGTTTGGAGTGCTCACCTTCTTCGGTTGCTCTGCGGAAGTTGAAGTTTTTGTTATTCAAATCCCCGAGGAGATTATCTGATAAAGACCCTGGGCGGAGACACACGCCGATTCCGGTGCCCTGGCCTGTTCGGGTTAGGGGTTATATTGGACGTGGGCGTGACACTGCGACAGGGAAAGGATCGCGGGATATTGATGCCTGAGCTATCTGAAGGACTGCGAACGCTTGACATGGAAAGGCAGGGATGCTGGGAGCTAGTACTTGCAATTGAGAGATCGGGCCAGGGATAAGAGGTGCCCAGGTTCCTGTGGTCAGATAGCCACAATATTGCCAATTCGTATGATAGTATGGTATGTAGCGGACTTGAACACGGTGCTTTTCACGCCTATCGACATCGTGAGTTACTGATAAGTATCATACTAACGTTATATACAGGTCAAGCTTTTTGAAGGGGCAGGGTGATAGACTCCGGGTGACCAACACTGTTCGATCCATATGCAGGCTGTCAAGGTGAAATGAACCAAGACAATATGTCATGCAGTAAGGGTGAATGTGACGGCTACCCCTCAATTAACGGAGCAAAAAGGCAAGGAAAGACCCTGGAAAGAATACACAATATAGCATATATTGTCCTTGATTGATTAGAAACATACCTCAATGCAGATTCAGTGGGCCTCAGGGCAAAAAAAAAGTCGTCATGTACATGCCAGTGGCTGGCGCGCAACGGGGAATTCCATCAATGGAAAATTTTCAGAGCATTTCCTTTTTACTACTCTGTGTGGGTGGATGGCGGGTACTGGCATCACCACACCCGATGCGATGGGGAGGACAATTTGTGTGTACCCGGAACGATAACTCTCGTTTGTGGGAATATCCCCCTGGACTTGTCGGAAGTGGTTATAAGGTGGCGGTGAGGACGTGAATAAGTCCCAAGAGGAATACAATGCGAACAGCGCAGAGAAAACTTTGGCGCAAGTGCTAGAGCCGTGAACGAAGGACATGACGAAGAGTTTCAGAAGATGGAGTAACCGTAACTGACTGGAACCTCCTCGGTACCTGGCTGGTGCTACTAGGCTAGGCTAGTTTACTGGTCAGATATCCTGTAATATAGCGTGAATTTGCCGAATAACAGCACAGCATCGGAAAAGGGAAACCAGGCTACGGAATGACGTCGGCACTCATAAAGGAATACAGAAGAATTCCGTAGATGCTGACGAACTGGATACATGCAGGGTGCTTCCCGGCTGTAAGACGAGGTTTCGGTCGGAACATAGACCCCTGAAGGGCCTCCGCACTCGCTTCGTTTCCTGACGCTGTTCCACGTAGTTTGGTGGCGTCGACGCTAATTAACGCCCACACAATCGAAGCATGCCATCAACTACCATACCACATCAGCACTGGCACGTGCTTGGTATCCGCCTCGGACGGAAGAGAAAAAAATGTTTGATCACAACATGAGGGCGCATCAAACATGACCATGAGACCTGAGGACTGATGGAAGCGATGGGTGGCGTCAAACGATACGGAAGGGGTGAACAAAGATGGGAGAGAAAGATCCCGCGAAACCTAGCTGGATGCTGTCATACTCAGGGACGATCTGACGGAGACAGAAGCAACTTGAAGGGTTCAAGTCGAACGATATGGAAGGGACGAACGGCAATGGATAGAAAAAAAGATCCCGCGAAACCTAGCCGAACGCTGTAATATTCAGGGATGATGAAGGCAGCTGAGGAGGAAGGCCGCGATCCTGGAGGCCGCGTGGGTCCATCTCACGGAAGTCCTAGAAGCCCATCAAAAAAACTCGGATATGATACCAGACAGGGAAGGTCTACAATCATAGTCCACAAGAATCGGTTATTGATTTACGGACTAGGTCAATCCCAAACGGTAAACCCCGTGGGGGGCAGGCAGTAATAATCGGTGGCAAGCACGTTGGCGCAGCTTGAAAGATGGCATCTTTCATGCGTTCCACCTGTTCCCGACCGGTGGCCCTGAGCTGGTCTGCTCTGGTGATGATCGCCTGCACAGTGAACTTCGTTCCGCCCGAGGCCTGAACTTGGGCATCCAGCTCCGCCAGCATGGCTTCGTCTGTGTCTCTCAAGCCGTGAGGAGCAGAAAATAGTATATAGATTCGCCGCAACCTTGAATATCTCAGAGTTAACAACAAGGGCTTAATGGATCTGGGGACATGATACTCACTCCTCGCGATTCGTGATGTAGTGATTGAAGAGAGCGCCCCATTCCGAACGACCTCGTGAACCGTATCCAGGAGAGTCGACAACAACCAATTTACCAGGGTGTGGCCCAACTCTGAAAAAGTTCAAAGTCTGTGTACGACCCTGAAGAGTCGCGAGTGAGCGAGAGTCTAAAAAAACCAAGGATGAATCACAAACAGCCTTCTTGCTTATGAACAACAAGCCTCTGCGTCCGAGCACGGCATTAAGCAAGGAGGACTTTCCTACGTTTGCTCGACCTGGAAAAGTCGTTCACCAAAGGAGAAATGTCCAGCTACGGTCCGCTAACCAGTGACAATCACCTTGAGGACCAAATAAAATTGTTAACAGAAGTAATACTACTGGGCACTAAAGATGTCTCCACTCACTTCTGGTAGTCGGTTGAGTCGCGGTAGGGAACTGGCATTAGCTGTAGCGGTGAGAAACTCGGCGGAACCCGAATCTCGAAATATTATCTTTGCGCTGGTTGAGCTATTCCTCGACGTGAAACATCGGGTATTGAAAGCTGGGTTGGTGCGGTGACAGCACGACCGCAGCGACATGGATGCTGCACAGTGCAGCCTGTAGTAGTGCACTCCGGGAATCCGAGGTTTTCCAGGCTGAGAGGTTGTTTGGCTTTGTTAGTCTCCAAAGCCTTTGCCAAACAGGCGCAAACTCGTCCACTGTGACAGTCACCACATCGCGTCTGTGATCTCTTGCAGTCACGAATCACGATGAGCCCCCTAGCTGACTTGGATGAGTCAACTACTGACGACGATAACGCGTCGCAGACGACTGAAGATGACCCCCAAGTTCCTGACAGCCATCCACCAGCCAGTCCCCCCTCAGCCACTGCAGCCAACGCTGGCCCCTGCTCAGGCTCCTCCAACCGCTACTGCTCGCGAACGACCAAACTACCAACTTCGACATACCCTGCGAGGCCACACTCAGTCCATCTCCGCTGTCAAATTCAGCCCGGACGGCTCGCTTCTCGCTTCTTGTGGTGTGTCGATCGATCAACCCCACCGTTGTGCGTTCTCTGACTACAATTCGTCGTCCGTGCAGCCGCAGATAATCTGATCAAGATATGGTCTCCATTCACTGGCGAGTTAATACGGAATCTGAGCGGCCACACGAAGGGGCTTTCCGACATTGCGTGGTCCACGGATGGCATGCATTTAGCATCCGCGTCGGACGACACGACTATACGCATATGGAACGTGGGCTCTGTATGTCTCTCTACCTGGAAATATACCACTGCGCTGAAAGGAATTTTGACGCGTGCGTCAGGGCCTCACCACAAAACATCTGCGGGGGCACACGAGCTTCGTGTTCTGTGTGAACTACAACACCGCGTCGAATCTACTGGTCTCTGGAGGGTGTGACGGCGACGTTCGAATCTGGAACATCGCGAGAGGTCTGGACATCCGTCACCGCACTAAAAAAAAACAAAGGCGCTCACCTCATCTGCCGCCCAGGAAAGTGCACGAAGACGCTGAACGCTCACCTAGATTATGTCACCGCCGTACACTTCAACCGAGATGCCACACTTATCGTTTCCTGCGCTCTCGATGGGCTGATGTGAGTTGAGTTTTCCTCGTCTGTCCCTCCCGTTGTTGTCTGATTTATCTAAATTAATTATTTCGAAAAGACGAATATGGAACACCACGACAGGGCAGTGCCTCAAAACGCTAGCAGAAGGACATGACGCCGTGTGGTGACTACTCTTTCTTTCTCTTTTGCTCACTCCCCTTGCGGGCCGGTCTGATTTATGCCAGTCAGCACGTACAATTTTCACCCAATTCAAAATATATCTTGTCGACGGCGCACGACAGCGCGATCCGCCTCTGGGATTATCACACCTCCCGCTGTCTGAAGACGTACATGGGTCACAAGAACGAGAAATACTGCATTGCAGCGTGTTTCAGTGTTACAGGAGGCAAGTGGATAGTGTCAGGGAGCGAAGACAACAAGGTGTACGTCTGGGACCTGCAGAGCCGCGAGGTCGTGCAAACTCTGGAAGCCCATTCAGGTACGTTTGTTCCGCCTCATTCTAGTATACCTGTAGCACTCATGAAGCTCTCCTCTCAGGCGTCGTCGTCGCTGTGACTGTAAGAGAGAGATCTCCCTTCCAAGAAACCCCACCACTAAATCATCTTGTTCGTAGACTCATCCTCAACAAAACATGATAGCCTCGGGCTCGATAGATCCAGATCTCGCAATTCGGGTATGGTCAGATCGAGGGCCGCCTACGTAAGGTGTCTCATGAGATCGAGGTAGTAGCTTTACAATGATGTTCAATCTGTAACTTGCGTTGCTGTGCAAATAGTTTTCCTGTCACTCCGTGCCCTGTTGCTGATGTACGAGAAGTAGAACCTCATGGGATAAAATTACAAAAAGAAAGTGGTTGTGAAAAAGGTGTGTCCCAGTGCTGCTGTCTCCTTCAAACAGGCTTCGCATGGAGGAGATCTTGGTCATTCAAGCGGGGAGTGTCAGCTTACGATCAAGGCGGTGCACGAGCTGGTGAAGCTCACCTTTCGCAACCTCCTTGTCCGCATCCGTGAGTCCGGAATCATGCGCTTCCAGGAAAGCGTCGACTTCATCCATGACCTGATCATCATCCTCTCCATGCACGAAATCCAAGTCACTGTCGTCGTCGTCGTCGTCTCCTGCATCATCGATCGCAAACGGAGTCCTCTCCATGAATGCCGCGTTAACAGCCTTGACATGCGGCAATGCAGAGAAAGTAGACGACAACGCCGATGCAGGACCAATATCCTGGGCGGCTACCGCGTCCACGGTCAGAGTCGACGACGATGCCATGGACGTCACCGTCAGGGTATCTGCGTCGCTAGATGAGAACGTCGACTTCTGTGCAGGCGAAACGAGTGGCTCGCGCGCTTTCGGTTCTTCCAACTTCGGTGTATCGTCCGATAGTGGGGCGATAAATGACCTGATGCTTGCCAATTGTCTTCCCGAGCTCATCACTGAGTTTGTGGAACATCTTCTTGTTGTCCTCCGTCGCGATGTTGGACCATAAATCTCCCAAGAAACCACCATTCGTCGTGGGCAGCTCCAGATCTGGAACTGGTTCTAGCTTAAACGAGGCTGACAAGTCTGTCTCGAAGAACGACTCCAGGACTTCGTCAGCCAGAACAACCATTCGGAAACTGACCAATCCACGTCAGTAATTGGATAAGGTGGAGTTCTCGTGACGTACGTTGCGAGGTTGAGGTATGGTTGGTTGTGGCCTATTTCCTGCGGACCAGTCTCCCCTGTTTCACTGTTTGTTGCTTGGGGTAGGAGGGTATCGCCATACTCAAAGGCGTTGGTCATGAATCGGCTGACAGCCCCTAAATAGGCGTCACCGATTTCATGGCGGAAGATGAACTGAAATGGCCCAATAAGATCAAACGATGCAACGGGTTCGACTATACTTACCAGGAAAGATTCGGACAACGTCAGCACTTCATCTTTCGTCAAGTATCCGTCTTTGTTCTTGTCGTGAAGATTAAAGAACCATTCTATGTTGTCCATCAGATCATTGAACATCACACCATCCAATCCGGAGACGAGGTCCTAGCACAGATTTAAACACCAAAAATGGCCCATTCAGCGGGGAAACTAACCTGTAACGATAAAGACCCATTGCAACCCGTGTCCCAGAAGTAGAACAGCCGGTCTATGAGCTCATGCTCTGCGACCTCACGATCGATGCGTTGCTAGTCCTAGATGAGCGACCAACAAGCAGAACAGGGGTGAACCAGGTACACGCACCTGGAAACCATTGATGACGATCTTTTCGTCCCTCGCCCACGTCAAGATCTCGCTTAAAAATACCCTGAAAGTCTTCAGTTCGATTCTTGTCTCGGGCCTGTCTTGCGTGCCATCATTGGTGGCCAGTAGCGACGGCGGAGGAGTGACGGCGGGTGGCGGGGGCTCCACACACATCGCCTTGTACAGGGCATCATAGATCAAGCCCGCTGTCTCCTTTGTAAAGCTCGCTAGCGTCTTGAGATTCCGGATAGCAGATCGCTTGGAGAATGTCTCAATGCTGTTGACGATCTCGTTGCGGTATTTGCGCCGCTCAGTAAGAATCGTTTCGTCTGTTATCACAGCGAACTCGCGGAAAGATACCAGTAGAAGTTCCTGGAAGCGTGTGATGGCGCGTGCTCGGGGATCTGGTGATTCCGGATGTGCAGACTCGTCAAGAGATGCGAAATATTCTCGCATCACGCTACAAAAATCAGCGGCGCTGCGTTCTGTAACGTGCCGAGCTCACTTTAAGAATCCTCCGTCATCTTGAACTTGCAATAACTTTTCGCCGTTAATCTTGAGAATGGCTGTAGAAAAGTCAAAAAGGAGGTCCGGATAGGCTGGCGTTAGCACTGACCGAGTCTATTAAATAGTCAGCAAGTGGTAATACCAGAGACGTCAAACGAATCGCACCCAACTTGGAAGAGCACTTTTGGGCCCATGCAGAAGAAGCAGTCCACTATCCGGAACGCGAATACCATAGGCATGCTGTTGATATATCTTAAAGAGAGTAAACACGTCAGCTGGCTCACTCGATATGCCGACAATTACTGACAAGCTCAAGAACCATGGCAAAGAGGCCACCGAGAGCTGAACATCGACGGCCACAAAGTGCACGTGTATAATGGGAAGACAACTAATGACCAGAGACTCGAAGACTCTTTGATCAAGGAGTGTACCGTGCATTGTGGGGCTGACAGACCAATCAGACCCGGCGTGCAATTGAATTGCCTATAATCGTACCTGTAGTAGCCTGGTAAAAGGCGGTTGCACAAAACCTCGAGGAGCCAGAAAGCCTGTTCTTCTGACATATAGCTGTGATTCCACGGTAAGCCAACTCAGGAAATATTGTATGTCACCTACATAAGAATGGCGGCGGCGAGGATGTTCATGGCCTACAGAGTTATGCGTGGGATCCATAAATCTAACCAAGACAGGATGCAGACTGACCTGACAATAGCCAACTTCGGGGTTCTTGAAGGAATACGCCTGCAAGACACGACGAAGAGCACTGATCCCTTCATCCGACTGGTACCCAATATACTCAGGAAGACTGCGGTGCAGATCTTTTTCTATGTCTTCGAAACTCGTGCTTTGCTTGCCCTTGATCTCCTCGACAAGCTGGTCATAGGCACCCGGATGTGCATACCGAAGATAGAGAGAGCCGGACAGTGTTTCCCAGATCTCGCCACGAAGCCGATTGGGTAGCCCAACCTGAACGAGACGCGTACATTGGGGGTATCTCAACAAGGTAATATTCCGACCATGCGCTGATCCAAGGGTTATCGAAAGAGTTGACATGCAGGAGAGAATACTTACACCGCAGGTATGTTGTCCAGAGCTTGATTTTTGAGGCCTCCCGTAGTCTAGGTGGTCCTCAGCGAAGGAACAATCTATTGTAAAGAGAGGAAAGCTCACTTCTTCGCGTCACCAGGAAACCTAAACTTCAGACCGAGACCCCCGTGGTACTCGGCTTCTGAAGGCGGGGATCCTTCCTTGGTCTCTGTGATTAAACTTCCATCTTCTCTTTCGTTCTCAGCAACTGATGAGGTCGTTGATATGAGTGCTTCCGAGTAACAGGTCTTCACGAATCCTTTCACAGCTTTCATCTGACCGCGCTGGAGTTCTGCTTTCAATGCTTCACGCAGGATAGAACAGAATGCATCCGCAGTCGGCCGTAGGGATGTCAGCTGGACAATCTACCCGGCAATGTCAGCCTCCCTCATGGATGTCTACTGGTGACTCACGATCTTCATGCCATGCCAGGTCAATAAACTTAGCGCATATACAGTGGCACGAGCGTTCAGCCGTTCCACGCGTCGCACAGTTGACAAAGGTATGGTGAAGCGGACTGATTTACGGTCTAACGAGGAGAACGCCAGATATGGGGGAATAACGTGCAGTCTCCCCGCCTGAACACGGATCGTAACTTGTCACATTTCTCAAGAGTCAAGAGCAGTGATAGCAAACTCACGTATGACTCTTCCACCTCCTTTTCACCTAGGCTGAGCACTGCGTTGATCTCCATCTTCTCGACTTCGCCTGAGCTGGACTTGCCTCCATCTTTGGCTGGTGGTGTAGGTGGCATTTCAGGTATCGAGAAGAAGAGATGAAGGAGCTCTTCTCTTGTGGGCTCCTTGAAATTTCGCAGCTGGGTAGATATCGTGGACATGATATGATGATGCGCGCTTTCAACCTCCAGACGTCGACTCGTGTGATCACGTTCGCAGCGAGGCTGTGTGCTGGTTGTTCGAAATGGCGGATGTTACCTGGAGCTGCGATGTGGGGCTGTAGATGCTAGTGTAGGGTAGGCTGATTTGAAGGACGGCAATATTTAGCGGACCTGAAGCACAACCCCTCCCATAATCCATTCCAAATGGGGCCAGTTGCGTGCCCACACTCTAATTCACAACAGCGCCTACTACATACAGTACTACTACCGAATACATACGACAGTGACCACGATGATGACTTTCTACCCTCATAAAAGAACTCCTCGACCGCGAAAGAGGTCCACTTTGCGCTGGAGTACCAATGGACTGTAAGAGGGTCCAGACCGCTGTCCGCTTAGACCGTTACGCCAAAAGGCGGTAATGATACTGAATGCTTTACATTCGCATCGCAGGCGGTATATATGCTAGTTGTAGGAACCTAGGTAAAAGCTGGTATGCTTACATGAACTCGGAGTTGTCGACGAAACAAGTGCATTTCACTCTCCTAGATCCTGGATCTCCGCGACGTCGTCGCTACTGGCTTAGCCCGAGATTACTATCAAGCAAGTATCTATCATTGTTAATGCCCCCCTCCTAGCTTGTCAGCCACCAGACTAATCCATCACCACGCGTCGTCACCAGAACCTGTTGCTTTCCGGCCGCGATGCCATCTACCATGCGAAGCATCATGACATTCGAGGTAATGCTTGACCACTGTCACGATGTTGTCAGCTCACATAAATAACCAAACGACGGTCCTACGCTCACCCCATTTCCGATGAGCAGCTGTGCTCCCTGCGCCGCCATCATGTCAAGCGCCACCGCAACGTATTTCTGGTCCCATGTCAAAGTCAAGTCCCGACTGCTCTCCACGTGCTCTAAGCCCCCAAGGCCTCGCAAAGCCTCTGCGAGATCCTGTATGCATGGGACCGGAGCATTGGACATGACATAGATGTATTTCAGCGGTTCCTGCGCCTCGTCCCTTGCTTTCTTGACTTTCGCGACAATCTGCTCTTGGGTGGAGTAGCAGTGGTCCATCCAAGCTTGCATATTTTCGGATGAATGTCGAGGGTCCTCTCTGTCCTTAAGGACTGGGTGCCATTGGCTCCTGGCTCCTGGCCTTCCGGCCATGAGAGGGCGGGCGGGTATACCACTCCACGATTCGCTTCGAAGGCCTCGGGGATCAAGGGCGACCATCCCCAACCTTGTCAACACAGGTAATTTGGACAGATAGGGCCACATACTGAGAAGACGGTCGGCCCCAGCAAACGCCCTGCAAACCCTTGTCAGTGCTCTTGGATATTTGGCTGCGAAAACGTGATGCAAATACGCACCCGACGTCGAATATCTCATGGCCGGTTTCCTCAAACTGCACGCAAGGCTCCTCCATCGAGGAGAGCTTCATAAATTCTTTTGGCGAGACCGGAGCGGCCTTTCCGAAAACAGTCATATCGCTTTCGACACCCCTCGTTGAGTCCCTGCTCTCAGAAACGACCATCTTCTTGTTGACACACCCCGTTGCCACCGTTTCCGTTGATTACATCGCCACCGTCATCAACAAGGGAGGAAACATGTTTTGCGGCACACGGAAAGGATCCCGGACCCTCCCCCAACACTGTCTGACGCCGGAAGTGGGGGGAGGGTGGAAAACGGTGGTCAGGACATTCGCTGGACTCGAATCTCTTCTCCACTTGGACAACTTGTAACATGGACCAAAGCGGTCTAAGCAACGTTTTGCGTTCACCTCTCAACTGCCAGAAACGTTACATGGTTGATATACATAATCTATACTGGTTCTACATCAACATGCATACTTATGTGAGTACTGTCCGAGGGATCGCTCGGCACTGACACCTGCCGACACGAGACCACGAGGACTCATTGATCGTAGGTCTGCTAGCCTGCGAACAGTGGTAACTGCTAAGAAGGACGCCATCAGACATCAACACTGCATATGTCAATACTTGGTCACCATCGATCATTACTGACCTCGGTCTCTTGATGACGGGAGGCGTTTAATCCTCTCGACGGGTCTCAAGTAAAGAAGGAACGCTCGAGTACTCGAGCGTGTCCATCCATCCAACATAGGAACCCAGTCGCCATCGCGCAACACGAGGGCATGCCAATCGCAGGGAATGAATGCTAAACTACACTTCTCAGCGCTCAGTGCTCAGTGGCCGATGGCCGTGCTGATCGGTACTTTGAAAAGTGCAAAGTGCGTTTCTATTTGGGTATAGCCCAGAGAACTGCGCGTCTTCGTAGCTGTGTTCGCCAACTTCGACATAATATGCATGTCTGTCTTGGCTACTACATTCTAACACTTTACTATATCTGACGTGCTGCTATCTGCACACATCTCCACTCGACAACTGTTTGGACACCAAGAACAGCCCCTGTGGCAACGGAGTCTGATTGGTGCTGTGCGATCGTAGCGCCCGGCCACGGCAACGAGAACGAGCGGCAGCATGCCTCGAAACCTACCTTACCAGAGATGCATCGATGAACGTTAACGTTAACGTTCACTGCGGATGTACATACCGATGAGACATCGATAGCGTCCATGCGTGCTTTATCTGTCTGCTGTCAGCTGGCACAAACCCGTCGCAAAAGCAACATCTTCCCATTACATAATTCTACATATGTATTCCGCAGTCCTTGACACTAGTGGCACCATGGTAGCCAGCACTTTCGTGGTTGACTAGGACTGGTGGAAGTGATGGTCGCCAGTCAGGTTTGATCGAGACACTGATCGGTAGTAGTACATACTGACCAGTGGGGGGAGGGGGGTATGTACGTGGAGGACGTGCATCTACTAAGGGGTATGTATCCATAAGTTAACCTTCCACCAAGTGCATGATGGCACTAACATCGCATAAACAAGCCAGGGAAATCGGACGCAGTACCCCAAAAGACAAGAGTAAAGTAATCGAGTAATTTAAGCCATATGCGTAGTCCTAAGTGTAATCGCTGGATCCGTATCGCATCAGATTGCGAGTCCGTCAGGATACATGCTCGATCCAAGCGAGGATCGTCCGGTCGTTTGTGTCGTTACCAGAATCTGTGCGTGCTAAATTCGAATCCCTGGGCCAAACGAAGCATGACAACGTTGGATGTCATACTTGACCACTGTGCACGCCGAATTCAGCATCCCACCACGGTCGGTATGAAGGAGACATACCCCATTGCCAATCAATACCTGCGCTCTCTGTGCAATATACATGTCCAACCCCTGCCGACGAACTTTTGCTCCCAAGTAAGTTTCAGGTCACGGCTGCTGCCCACATGGTCCCATCTCATGTCACGCGTGAGCGCGGCCTTGAGCTCCTGGACCCACGGTACGGCGCCATTCGTCATGATGTACAGATATCTGAGCTCTTCCTTGGCTTCCGCACGAACTTGTCTAACCTTCTCCACCATCAGTTCGATGGGTGGGTAGCAGCGCTGCATGTGGATCTCGAGTTTCTCCTCCGGGGTCCCGTCCTCAGGTCGAACCCACTTGTCAACGAACTCGGGGAATGCATTGAACGCGTTCCAGTCGGCGTTCCATTTGGCGAGATGCTGACAGTGGATCTATGAAGTCTCCCCGACGCACATGAATCGCCAGCAACCCGGGGATCGGCGCCCTCATGTCTTCGCCTCCCGGGTCAATAGAATTACCAAAGAAATCAAGTCGCGTTGGCTGGAACAGATGTCGGTTTTTCCTGAAAGCATCGTGGATGAGCGGTGACCATCCCCACTGCGTAGTGATGGGTGAATTGGCTATAAGGGGCAAAACACTCAAAAACTTCTTCTCGCCAAATATCCTAACGCAAGTCCGAATAAGATGACAAGGTTATAATATCATGCAGCATGCATAACGACACTCTGCTTACCAATACTCGAAGATCTGAACGTCTATCTGGATCCAGCGAGACGCATGGGTCCTCGATCGAGTTGAGCTTTTCAACCCATGTGTCGAAAACGAAGGTAGTTGAGACGTCCGGGTCAAATCTCATTTCCCAGGTGTTGACGTCCGTCACATTCAGGACTGTGGGGTTTGGGCAGACATTGTTGAAGAACTCTTTGGAGACTGCGCGAGGGGTGTCGTCACCTGGCGGCATGGGACCGCCAACCATCGGTCCTGTGAAGGGACGTCCATTAAGTCCATATAAATACATCGTAAAGTCGAGTAGATACACTTGACCACTTAGGAGGGACGAGAGAGGAGTGCGCTGAGGGAATGAGCTTTCCATTGTAGTCAGAGTAAATCGAGCCGTCTGGATTCCAGATGTAGTCATCGAAGACGTAGCTTGGTGAGAATGAAAAGTCAGGCGAAGGCGTGAAAGACGCGGAAAAGGAGGGAATGAAGTAATCTGAGATACTGACGACCGATTCGCGGCATGTGCAAGTAAGCCCATCATAACATAATCCTGCATGACGTTCCCCCATCCCGAACCTTTATAACGGAACAAAAAAGACCAGTAAGTGGGAATATCCTAAATGTTCAGAGCTCAACGATTCTTACTAGTAGCATGGTTCGCTGGAAAGAAATATTTGACAGGCTTCCGCTCGTACTCAGCGTAGTGAGGTAAATGTCGTTCCTGTACCCGTAGGTCCTCGTACAATGGCGGAAGGCGGCTGATCAAGAATGGTTGGACAACTTTTCGCCAACGGATGTAGAGCGAGAAGAGTCAATGGCGAATATTATGAGAGCTAAAGATCGGACACGTCGTTTTGCAAAGCTATACCATGCTGATGGAGAAGGCGAAGAGACTCGTGAGGACGTGAAGGGAAGCGCAGGCAACCTGTGGTTTCGTTGGAACTTGGATGATAGTAGCTTGAAGACCATGTTTTTTGAATGGGCACCGTCGGCGACGTCAATATAGACGGGCCAAATCGGTGCAGTCGAGGACAGTAGGTCAGAGTGACAGAGCTGGGGGGTAGTAGAATCGAAAGGAAAACCGGCTAATGCAGTGATGTACATATAAGTAAACCGCACTGCATGGATAATTATAGTAATTATAATTACTGGTAAATACTTTTTTTTTCTCATATCACACAGCATAACGAAGTCGATTTACATGGCCCATCGAGAGAGAGGTTAGAATCATTCATGTCAGCTCACTTGCTCTGCCTGAATCAGATCAACGAAGAAGCTGCTGCCGCCGATCAGAGTACCTATGTCAGATACAAAGTGTCGACGGGACCAATTTGTCGAGGACCAATTGACATCCAACAGTTAAATTGGTTCCGTGAACTTTGAAGTCGCCGAGCCACTACTACTACTCGCCATGGGTAGTTGGTCACACTACTTAAATAAATGTTGCAAAAAATCATCACATGCTCTGACAGAACTTTCATATGACAATACACCTATACATGGAGTTACGCACCATTTCTCATCGCGTTCGCAAAAACGACTCACGAAAGCAAAAGTCAGGAAGTGCGGTTTAGTACCGCATCGGGTGCTAATTTTCGGTGACGCGGGGCAACGAGGTGTCAACAAGTCAAGAAGTGAGCCGCTGCGGCGGTACGGCTTCCCATAGTGGTGACTGTCTGTTACAGAGCGTCTATTTTCTGTGACAATTTGTGGACCAACGATAGTACTCACATCTCACCGCTCCCGCTAGTCGCGATTTTGTACAATAAATGATGCTCCGAGGGAACGTCATGAAAAGTTGGGACCTGTATTAGTGCGGCCCTGCCTAAATGTATTACGATGATGTCGTAATCTTACAGTAAGGTGAAGCCGCGACTTTCGTTCTGCTGCCACGACTTACAAGCTACATATTTCTTACCTTGACTTTTCATTTGCGCGATAAACAAGCTTGACAGCAGTGGCGAGTCGATACGACTCGATACACCATGACATGCATGACACCGCGAGGGTAACGCGACATATGGTCATGATTACAGTAATGCATGATTCCTTATCTAGTGCACGTTATCTCCCAGGACAGTGTCAGTCTCGGAGAATTTTCGGGACTCGGCTTCAGCACCTCCAATACGTATCCGAACAATCTCAAACGATGGAGAATGAGAAGTCTGAGCCGTTATTACGCAGCTGGACATGGAGGACGAAGCTGAGCTCGCACGGATGGGATACAAGCAAGAATTGAAGTGAGTGAAAATATTCATGCAGAGACTCGGACCGATAGACTGACTATTGACCAGACGAGAGCTCTCGCTTCTGCAGGTATGTCCACAAGTTCTCCAGCAGCTTTCACAACGCCAGCTTTCAAACGCGTGCGCGACTCTAGAACTTTGGTGTTTCGTTCTCCATTATCAGCGTCATCACTGGTATACCGTCTTTGTTTTTGTATGGCCTGGTGCGTGAATGCGTGTCGGGCGGCGTGATGTCGTGGTACTGACTTCGCGTCACAGAACACTGGAGGCCCCGCAGTCATGGTTTGGGGCTGGATCATCGTCGGTGAGTTCCTGAATGCAGGATTCAAACGTTAGTTCCCATGTTGACATTTTATCTCAGCATGCGCTACTATGACCGTCGGGCTTGCAATGGCTGGTAATATCAACCTCTACTTTGTGATAGTGGCAACACCCTGATCATGCGCAGAGGTATGCAGTGCGCATCCAACCAGTGGTGGTCCTTACTACTGGGCCGCCATGCTGTCTGACCCCAAGAACGCACCCCTCGCGTCATGGATTACCGGATGGTTCAATCTCCTCGGACAAGTTGCAGTCACGACCGGAATCAGGTAACAGGACGGTTGTCTTCAGGATGCTGTCGGTTTTGACTAGATTCTTGATGTAGCTTCGCATGTGCCAACTTCCTGTCCACTGTAAGCACGTTCGGAACCGACTTCACACCTGGCCCGAACAGTACAATTGGGATATACGCGGCCGTGTTAGTCAGCCAAGGTAGGTGTATTTGGTCGTTTACTCGACCTTCCCCCATCAACCGCGTAATAGGTCTCATAAACACATTCGGCGTACACCTGCTCAAGCACCTGAATAACATTTCCGTGTGGTGGCACGCTGCTGGCACGACGTCACTCGTCATCGCTATCCTAGCCCGTGCTCCGACGCACCAGTCAGCCGACTTTGTCTTCCGGACGTTCATCGATGGGACTGGTGTCAACGGCGTAGGCTGGGGCACCCGTGCGAGCGATGCGTATGTCTGCGTCATCGGGATCCTCATAGCTCAATATACCCTGACTGGTTGGTGACTCCATTAGTACCGTGACGAACGAACACTTAACAGTGCGTTTCAGGATTCGATGCAAGTGCCCACGTAAGTACTGTGACAAGATCTGCATGAACCTCTAAAAGCTCGCTTTGCGCTCGTGCATAGATGACTGAAGAGACGCACAACGCCGCCATGACGGGCCCGATGGGCATCATTATCGCCATCGGTGTATCTGCAGTCCTAGGATGGTTCCTCATACTCGGCCTCCTCTTTTCCATCCAAGATCTGGAAAGCACGGTAGGTTCAGCCACTGGTCAACCGGTGGCCCAGATCTTCCTCGATACAGTCGGAGAAAAGGGGGCCATCGTCCTGATGGTTATTGTGATTGGGGCTATGTATTTCTGCGGGTGAGTGTCAAGCCTGAGTGCGGTGAAACGTGTGGTGAACGATGTTGGTAGCACATTCTCGGTCACGTCCAATTCGCGAATGATGTTTGCGTTTGCGCGTGATGGAGGGATACCTGGACACACGTTTTTCCGCAAAATCAACCCCAAGACCGGCACGCCTGTTCGCACTGGTGTGCACATTTTTTCTTGAGCAGGGCCTACTCACTGCTCACGTCGTTGTTTCGTCCGGTCATCTTTTTGCAGTGTGGCTGGCTTGTACGTTGAGCTTTTTGCTCGGCCTTCCAAGCCTCGGGAGCTCCGTCGCCTTCGCAGCTGCCACCAGTATTGCTACGATTGGCCTTTATATTTCGTACGGTATGAACATTGTAGCCTCAAGTCTAGCCCTCATATCTCATCTATGTCGTCAATCAGGTATCCCGATAGCCCTCCGTGTCGTGTACCGACACCGCTTCCAGCGCGGACCGTTCCATCTTGGCGCGTTCTCGCTGCCAATGGCCATCTGCGCCGTTGCCTGGATTGGGTGTATTGCAATCGTGTTCATCCTTCCGCAAGCTAATGTACGTGGTCGTCTTCTCGTACATGCTTTTTCCTGCTAAAAAAAACTACTTTTCGCTCGTGTGGTCAATCCAGCCTGTCGACTCCCAAACCCTCAACTATGCGATAGTTGCCGTCGGTATCGTCATTGTCTACAGCGTTGGATTTTGGTTTATCAGCGCGAGGAAATGGTTCGTGGGGCCTGTTAAACAGATATCAGGTCTGTCTTTGCTCTTCGACTGGCTCTCCTCCGAGCTGGGCGATTGTATTGTGTCTGACCACTATCGTAACAGTCGAGGAGATGGGAGTTTCAAAGAGCATTTAATATACCGAGAGGCTTCAAAGGAGAGTCTCAGGCCGAGAAAGGTGTATCCGCCGTCATAGATTCGTGATAGAACCACTGCCAGTTGGTAATGAGTATTTATGCACTCATCACACATGGGGGAAGCTGAGGCTGAGGGGCTGTTCCACTGCTGGTGCGACTCCGAGAGAAAGAATATGCCAGTAGTCACATGGTCCCACCCTCCGTGTTTCACGGCTTTCGCATTTTTCGTCGCTGCGTCAACTGCATATCTGAATTGGCCCTACTATAGCACTAAGTTGCAACTTTGCTCCCGGTGTATCATGCCGCTGTAAGCGGCTGTGGTATCACATAAATCTGACGAAAACACGGTTTTGCTGATGGGCCGCATAGTTATTGCCAACGCACTTACAGATCCACCGGGTGGATCCGTAGTAAGTGCGGTGTTCGCCCCCAGTGCGCGAGTAAGACCCCCATAATCTGCGTAAGGCGCTCGTACGGTCCTTGAGAAGCGTCGAATATTCCCAGAATAGCATATTGTTGGCTTCCTTGCGAACGTGGAACAAGAAAAAGGCCTAAGTTAACTTCATGTTCTTTCCATGCCATTCTCAGCAACGTGCCGTGAACTCTGCGCAGCGACCATTGTCGTAAGTAGATTAGTGAGAGAGGGATATTTGGTGCTTACTAACGTTCACGGAACGCGTGCCCCTAACCGACTTATGGAACATATGTATCCCGAGTCGTCACGTGGGCTCACGGCCTCCTCAGTTAGGGTAGAAAAAACATTCTTGACATGTCTGATGCGGCTGACTCCGTTTTCCGTAAGGGAATGAACTTGAAGTACTGTGTTCTACACTCGCGCGAGGTCACGGTCAGATTAACTTACCGACGTGACAGATAATAGAAGGTAGTGGTTTGTTGTTCAAGGAAAGATCAGAGCGCGGAAAAAAGAAGATTTTTTGATGGCACGTATACATCAGATCGAGAGGATACTACCGCGTCTAACGTGCCACCACAAAAGTGATATTCCCATGCACACCTGTGGACGAATAACGGAGAAATTACAGGCGATCCAAAATTAAAAACGCTGTGAGGGTCGCGGGTAAGTACAGGCAAGTAGCTAAACCTAAACCTAGCATAAAAATAAACTCGGAGCCACTACTGCCCGAAGATACTCCCATTGCCACTGAGCCTTGGGTTTAGCGGTGAACCAAGGAAGGTTTGCACAGGATTTTCAGCAGAAGGATGACGAAAACAGTGCGCGATTGAACGCGAAAGGTGTTAACTCGTGGGAGAGGGCACGAGTGTGATGGGGTGCCCTTGGTGTTGAATGGCTGTGTGGTCGGCGAGCTCACTGTAACGTGGTCTGAACGGAGGCAATTGTTGCCCTGCAGAACGGATCATCATCAAAAGCAACGACTGCTGAGGTGACTTGTTTTGTAACTTTCACCTGAAGGGAAGATTGCCCAGACGTACCATCGGCGGTTTTGCACGAACAGATCAACAAGGTCACGTCACTTGCGGCGCACTACGATGGAGGCTGAACGTTCCTAAATCAAGGCTAGATCCAAAGCACTAAAGAGATGCGAGATTGGAGTATAAAGGTGGGCTGAAATCAACGATTGAGAGCAGCACCGAATCACCCAACAAGTCTTCAGCTAGTCAGTCATCCCTTCACTGCTCATGAACGACGCGGCTCACCTTCACCTGCAGCATAGCAGAACTTACCTAAGTGAACTCAACGACGACTACTGAATTAATAATGATGTGCAATCCGAAGGTAATCAGAATCTCGTGAACATCAGTCTGTGCGATGGACTCACCCCAAATCAAGGTCACCTGCAAGTTCCCCGAAGCCAAGGACCCCTATTGGGGGAAGGGGGATGACAAAGTTGTCAAGGGTGGTGGCCCCAAAGGAACTGGGTGTGGCACAAACGGCGGCAGTGCCACCCGTTAGACGCAAATCGCCACGGCTGCTGAAATCAGGATGCGTACCATAACAACCTTCCGGGTCTTCCCCTGGTGGAAGAGCCAGTGTCTTACCAATAGATTTTCATATTGTCTCATCCAATACGTAGCCTATACAGGGCAACGCGAATGATAGTTTCCACAAAGTCCGCCTTGGTATTAGAAATTCACGGATTTCACGATTTGTCGGTGAAAAGGGTCAGTAAACACGCAACGTCGGTAAACCCGTGTTAGTGGGACGACACCCAACACAAGAAACGTCTTGCACCCGACCCGACCCAAGTGGAAGTGAGATATACCCACATCAACATCGAACCACCGCCTCAGCTCTGAGCTGTCTCAGCGGAGGTGAATGACCTGGTGGAGGAATGGTGTGTGAAGAAGGGAGAGCAGAGATTATGAGTGATGCGCTCATGCTATACAATGCGACTCGTTCGCCACACAGGCGTTCTCCCTATTTGGTAGAGTGGTCTCTTGTCCTCAAGCCACCAGGAGAAAACTGGTCTAGGGCTCCGTACCACATGAGGAAGATTAGATCAACATGTGCGTGAACTGTAAGTTGCAAGTGGTAGGAATATTGTAGTCGTGCCGCTTTTCTGCGCCACGGGAACCACTGAATGGCCAGACCTCGACTCGGAAAGGAACGTCGAATTGTTTGTTAGATGAGTTCCACCAACATTGCGATTCGTGCCAGTGATGGTGTGAGCCTGGAGAACTAAAGGTCTTCGCATTTCCGAATGACTCCAGAATCCCGTCTAATCATGATCGACTCGGAGAAGATCATCGTTCGGTCTCCGCGAGTTCCCAACAGGTCGAATGCTATGGGTCTTCTGCCGAAACCATAATGCAAGGACACAAAGTCACGGTGCTGCATGTTAGTCCTTTGATAGTGGTCGGAGGATTCTGAAGAAGTCATCCGTTTGAATCCGGGTCCAATTGGATGTGACAATGAAAATGAACTACATACACGGCAAAGCTATAGGTTTCGTTCAGAACCCCCCAAAAGATTACTCGCGGCTTGCTGACAGTCCTGATGGCGAACTTACTGTAAGTAAGATATCGTACTCGGCCACTCTGTGGGGATAAGGCGATGGGGTGGACATGGAACAAACCATTTAAACACCGGGGGCAGAGCCACAAATCAGTGGGCTGAATTCACGTATACAGCTGACACAGTGACGAAAAGTGTGAAAGCTGTGAAAGATAGAAGTATGCAAACAGTGATTTTGGAATACAGATAGTGTAGACCTTGCTTGTCTCTGCAGGGCACACAACAAATTGGAGACGCGGATAATGAGATGCCACTTCTACCACTTTGATTTCTTGATTTTCGGTTATGTTACGAGTCTTGCGGTGCCATTGGGATGTGAAATTTTATTTTCCCGCATGGGTTTCCCAATTTGGGCCACTCATGTCAAGTTTTCATCGCATAAACAGAGTCTGAGCACCGTGACTGCACTTCACATTGAGGGAGCACAAACAAACATGTTGGGGGTGAGATTCTGTTTATGCGATGAAAGCTTGACATGAGTGGCATGAATTGGAAAGCCCGTGTGGAAAATAAAGCTTCATATCCCAATAGCACTGCAAGACTCGTGACATGATCTAAAATCAAGAAATCAAGGTGGTAGACATGGCCTTTCATTATGATCTGCATCTCCAATTTGTTGTGTGGCCTACAGAAACAAGCCAGGTCTACACTATCCGTACTCCAAAATCACTGTTTGTGTACTTCTGTCTTTCACAGCTTTCACACTTTTCGTCACTGTGTCAGTTGTATACGTGAATTCACCCCACAAATTTGCGGCTTTGCCCGCGGTGTTTGGACTTTTCTACGAGACTCACTGACTGACTCAGTGAGTCAAGGCGGTTTGTTCCATGCATCAACAAAACCAGAGAGTAGGGGAGTGGACTTTCCACGAAACCACTCCCGCACTGTCTTTCAAGACGTATCCGAATAATCTCAAACGATGAGAGGTTTGAAGCCGTCATTGCACACTTGGACATGGCCGACGAAGCTGAGCTAGCAGCCTAGCACGGATGGGATATAAGCAAGAATTGAAGTGAGTGAGGCATTGGTGGAGACTCGGGGGATGCAAGTGCGATAGACTGATTCTTGACCAGACGTGAGCTCTCACTTCTGCAGGTATGTCTGAGTTCTCTAGCAGGTTCCACAACGCCAACGCGTGCGCGACTCTAGGACTTCGGTGTTTCGTTCGTCATCATCAGCATCATCTGACTTCGCGCTACAGGACACTGGTGGCCCACGGCCGCAGTCATGGTCTGGGGCTGGATCACCGCCTGTGAGTTCCGAATGCAAGATTCGAATGTTTAGATCCCATGTCGACGTTTTATCTCAGCATGCGCTACTATGATCGTCGGGCTTGCAATGGCTGGTAGTATCAACCTCTACTTTGTGATAGTGGCAAAACCCTGATCATGCGCAGAGGTGTGCAGTGCGCATCCAACCAGTGGTGGTCCTTACTACTGGGCCGCCATGCTCTCTGACCCCAAGGACGCACCCCTCACGTCATGGATTACGGGATGGTTCAGCCTCCTCGGACAAGTTGCAGTCACGACCGGAATCAAGTAACATGATGGTGGTCTTCAGGATGCTGTCGGTTTTGACTAGATTCTTGATGTAGCTTCGCATGTGCCAACTTCCTGTCCACTGTAAGCACGCTCGGAACCGCCTTCACACCTGGCCCGAGCAGTACGATTGGGATATACGCGGCCGTGTTGGTTAGCCAAGGTAGGTGTAGTTAGTCGTTTACTCGACCTTCCCCCATCAACTGTGTAATAGGTTTCATAAACACATTCGGCGTACACCTGCTCAAGTACCTGAACAACATTTCCGTGTGGTGGCACGGTGTTACTCGTCATCTCTATCCTAGTCCGTGCTCTGACCCACCAGTCCGCCGACTTGTGTTCCGGACGTTCATCGATGGACTGCTGTTAACGGCAGCGTTGGCTGGGGCATCCGTGCGAGCGATGGGTATGTCTGCGCCATCGGATCCTCATTGCTCAATATACCCTGACTGGTCCGTGACTCAATTAGTACTGTGACGAACGAGCGCTTACAATAATGATGCGTTTCAGGATTCGATGCAAGTTCCTACGTAAGTACTGTGACAGGATTTGCGTGATCTTCTGAAAGTTCGCTTTGCGCTCATGCATAGATGACTGAAGAGACGCACAACGCCGCCTTGACGGACCCGATGGGCATCATTATGTCCATCGGTGTATCTTCTAGGATGTTCCTTCATACTCGGCCTCCTCTCTTCCATTCAAGACTTGGCAGGCACCTTAGATTCAGCCACTGGTCAACCGGTGGCCCAGATCTTCCTCGATACAGTAGGAGAGAAAGGGGCCATCGTCCTGATGGTCATTGTGGTTGGAGCCACGTATTTCTGCGGGTAAGTATCAAGTCTGAGTGTGATGAAGCGTGTGGTGAGCAATGTTGGTGTTCGATAGCACACTCTCGATGACGTCCCACTCGCGAATGATGTTTGCGTTTGCGCGTGATGGAGGGATGGGCTTGGACACGCTTTTTTCCGCAAAATCGACCCCAAGACAGGCGTGCCTGTTCGCACTGGTGTGCACATTTTTTCTTGAGCTGGAAGCAAAGCCTACTCACCAATCACGTCGCTGTTTCATCCGGTCTTTGTGCAGTGTGGTTGGCTTGCACGTTGAGCTTTTGCTCGGTCTTCCAAGCCTCGGGAGCTCCGTCGCCTTCGCAGCTGCCACCAGTATTGCTACTATTGGCCTTTATATTTCGTATGGTATGAACATCATGACCTCAAGTCTAGCCCTCATATCTCATCTATGTCGTCAATCAGGCATTCCGATAGCCCTGCGTGTCGTCTGTCGACAGCGCTTCAAGTGCGGACCGTTCGATCTCGGCGCGTTCTCGCTGCCGGTCGCCATCTGCGCCGTTACCTGGGTTGCGTGTATTGCAATCGTGTTAATCCTTCCGCAAGTTAATGTACGTGTTCGTCTTCCCGTGCATGACTTTTTCCGCTCAAAGACAACCGAATTTCGCTCGTGTGACCAACCCAGCCTGTCGGCTTCCAAACCCTCAACTATGCGATAGTTGTCGTCGGTGTCGTCATTCTCTATGGCGTTGGGTTTTGGTTTGTCAGCGCGAGGAAATGGTTCGTGGGGCCAGTTAAAACAGATATCAGGTTTGTCTTTGTTCTTCGACTGGCCCTCCTCCGAGCTGGGCGGTTGTACTGTGTCTGATCACTATCGTAACAGCCCAGGAGATGGGAGTATCAAAGAGCATTTAAAGAGGCTTCAAAGGGCAGTCTCGGGCTGAGAGGGGTGTACCCGCCGTTTTATCAGGGATTCAGGATAGAAACACTGCCAGTTGGTAATGGGTATTTATGCATTCATCACACATGGGTCTGGGAGAAAGAATATACCAACAGTCACATTGGGGTTGGCTGCCAATGGGTGCCAGTGGAATTGGTGTGAAACTTTGGTGCCACCTGGGATAATGCCTATCAGTTCATTGGGCTAATGCGTCCAGGGTCTGCCCGCAGGGTTTGTGCATGGAAAAATCAGAGTAAAGATTTGCATGGAGATACAAGCAAGATCAGTGGGCTCTCTTCCTGAACATGACCTTCGCACTAGAATCGGCGGCGATTGCAATGCCAATCCGTAAACTCTGCGGTTTTTTGGCACCATTCTCCAATTTGAGATCGTAGGACAGGACGATATGAGCCAGCATGGATTTTGAGCTTGACGGCGGCAAAGAACCGACCGGGGCTATATAGTAGCTATGATATGAATGGATGGTGAGGAGGGGAGAGGAGAAAAGCCTCATACCAGGCGTGTCTGCCAAGCCCGAACGGTAAGTATTCTGGGGTGAGCGAGACGAACTGTTGGTTGACGCCCTCTTCGTCCTCCCCATGCGTGTTGGCAAACCGGAAAGGATCAAACCTGTGCGCATTTTCGTAAAGCTCATCGTTGTGGTGCATAGAGTGGGCAGCAACGGCAAGAAATGCTCCTTTCGGTATCACCGTCCCGTCTGAGAACCTGAAGTCTTTCAAGGCTTTCCGCACCATGGTCGCTGATAGACGCAGTAATGAGTTTCGCAATGCAAGAATCTCATGCGAACTTACCGGTGGCGTTTCCCTCCATGCGTTGGCTCTCTCTCAGGAAGCTGTCAATTTTGTACATCTTTCCCAATGCGTCCTTTGACCAGCCCTCGCTTGCGATAACTGATTCAACCTCTTCACGGAGTGGTTGCATGTACTGTGGGTTCGCCGCAAGACGGTAGAGCGCTTGAGTAAAACTCTGGAATGCCCGTAGGTTGTTAGGTCCCGGTTTTGCACGGTCACGCCAGACTTACAGTCGCAGTTGTCTATCATAGCCACGGAGCGACGAGGTAACCATTACATGATATGACAGTAAACAGGTGCACTTACATGAACAGCAGCGGCGTTGACGGCCAGGACACGCAGCGTCCAGTTCTTTATGGTCCGTTCCGAACCCACCGCCTCGTCCATCAGCCAAGATATAAGATCGTGCTACCAAACAAAAAGTGAGCTACATTACCGGTAGCGAATGCAACCGACCAGACAGGTTTATCGGCCCACACGTTCCCGTTCTCTGCAAGGTACTTCTGTCGTTCCTCGATGATTGGGCCAAGGTGTTTCACACCACGCCTAGTGCTTTCTGGAACAGACGTCAGGAATCGTGCAACAAGACTGTCGGAAATTCAGAGCCGGTTTCAGAGGATGTGTCTGTGGCTTACGGCGCCATGAACTTCGGGAAGAGCCCAATTATAATTCCTCCTTTGATGATGTCGAACGTAAACCGTATATTGAGGTCTATCCAATCTGGATCACGGCCTGCATCGAAAGAGAGCTAAGAACATGGAAATGCGGAAAGGCAGGCGGGTACATACACAAAGGAAGACCAACGAATATCCTGTTGCCCGTCCTACAGACCACCTTCTGGACAGTGGCGAATGCTGGCACGCTCTTCCACTCTGTCGCCCTCTCACGTCAGTAAACGCCAAATACCAATGACATAAACTCTAGCTTGCCATTGCCGCTAAGATCCAAAGTTTCTTCAAATGCCGTGACTACCTCATCTCTGATGGCAGGGTATAAGTTTCCGAGACCCCGAGTGAGTTGGAAGCGCATGAATTGAACATGATAGGGATTATAATGGACATTGTGACCCAACGTGTACTCGAACTTCATAGTCTGTTGAAGATCGCCGGTAAGAACCCATCTTCACAAGAACAACCTTGCTACTCACGTCATTTATGGCCTCCATATTAGACAGCTCGTCGTCGGAAGCATTGCGTATGTCTTCCACGTACCGGGTGCCGCTCACAATGACCAACCAGTTGTACATATTTACAACCTTGAATGCTGCGTCCTTGTGCTGCAATTGCAAACATCGTGAATTGACATTTTACAAAGACGCCAAGCAGCAAACGCACTTTCTTATAACCCTCTTGGATAATGTCCGTTGCATTGGTTAAAAACTTAACACCAGACCACCACGATCCCAGCCAGGTACTCGATCCAACAGTCGGAATTGCGTCCAGCTGGTCAAGAAGTGTAAGCTTGGGACGAAAAGAGACAGGGCTTTTGCAAGTACATTTATGCACTTGGCCCGGGACAGCTTCGCGATAATGAAGGCGGCGGCGAGGATGCCTGCCAGGCTGTAAAACATCCTCTCTGGTAGCGGCGGTACATGGAGTAGCATTTACGGGGTCTGACTCCATCGAACCAACCTACCAGGTATGTATTTCAAGTACTAGTGGGCACGAGTTTGTTACGGAATAGTGACTGCGTCGATGGCCTACTATGCCTTACGTTGTTACATCTATTCGGCACTCATGAGCAGTCGGCCCATTTGCAAAATCAAACAGTTCCTCACTCACTTTCACTTGTCCCCACACCTCGTTCTCTTCTATACTTAAATTAAAAGTACTACGAAGTTCAATGAGCCCAATCTGGGCTGAAATGACTGAGATCGTCAAAAATCAAAAAGCTGGATGTATTCAGTATGTATTCGGACCGAAATAGCAATATGATCATATGATACATGCATTATTTATGTAATATACCGAGAGACTTCAAAAGAGTGTGTCGCGGTGAGAAAGGTGTATCCGTCGTTTTGTCAGGGATTCGGGATAGAAACACTCCCAGTTGATAATGGGTATTTGTGCATTCATCACACATGGGGGAGGCTGGGGCTGAGGCACAGGGGCTGTCCTACTGTGCTGGTGCGACTCCGAGAGAAAAAATATACCAATGGTCACATTGTGCCAATGGGTGTCAGTGGGATGCACGGCCCAGCAGGGAGGCGCAGTTGAATTGGTGAGAAACTTTGGTGGTGCCACATTGCCACCTGAGGTGGCCCCCATCAGTTCGTTGGGCTAATGGGTCCAGGGTCTGCCCGCAAGGTTTGTGCATGGAAAAATCAAAGTAGAGATTTGCATGGAGATACAAGATTAGTGGGCTCTCTTCCTAAACATGACTTTCGCACTGGAATCGGCCGCGATTGCAATGCCAATCTGTACACTCTGCGGTTGTGCGGCACCGTTCTCCAATTTGATATCGTAGGACAAGACGACATGAGCTAGCATGGTTTTGAGCTGGACGGCGGCAAAGAACCGACCGGGGCTATATAGTAAACTATGATATGAATGGATGGCGAGGAGGGGAGAGGAGAAGATGCTCATACCAGGCGTGTCTGCCAAGCCCAAACGGTAAGTATTCTGGGGTGAGCGAGACGAACTGTTGGTTGGCGCCCTCTTCGTCCTCTCCATGCATGTTGGCAAACCGGAAAGGATCAAACCTGTGCGCATTTTCGTAAAGCCCATCGTCGAGGTGCGTAGAGTAGGCAGCAACGGCAAGAAATGCTCCTTTCGGTATCACCGTCCCGTCTGAGAACCTGAAGTCTTTCAAGGCTTTCCGCAGCATGGTCACTGATGCAGTAATGAGTTTCGCAATGCAGGAATCTCATGCAAAACTTACAGGCGGTGTTTCCCTCTAAGCGTTGGCTCTCTCTCAGGAAGCTGTCAATTTTGTACATCTTTCCCAATGCGTCCTTTGACCAGCCCTCGCTTGCGATAACTGATTCGACCTCTTCACGCAGTGGCTGCATGTACTGTGGGTTCGCCGCAAGACGGTAGAGCGCTTGAGTGAAACTCTGGAATGCCCGTAGGTTGTTAGGCACGGTTCTGCATGGTCATGCTAGACTTACATTCGCGGTTGTCTATCATAGCCACGGAGCGACGAGGTAACCATTATATGATATGAGAGTAAACGGATGCACTTACATGAACGGCAGCAATGTTGACGGCCAGGACACGCAGCGTCCAGTTCTTTATGGTCCGTTCCGAATCCACCGCCTCGTTCATCAACCAAGATATAAGGTCGTGCTACCAATAAGAATGCGTCACCAAATAAGTCTAATGATGACCACTTTCCCGGTAGCGAACGGGACCGACAGACAGGTTTATCGGCCCACACGTTGCCGTTCTCCGCAAGGTCCTTCTGTCGTTCCTCAATGATCGGACCAAGATGCTTCATACCGCGCCTAGTGCTTTCTGGAACACACGTCATGAATCGTGCAACAAGACTGTCGGAAATTCAGAGTTGGTTTCAGAAGATGTGTCTGTGGCTTACGACGCCATGAACTTGGGGAAGAGCCCAATTATAATTCCTCCTTTGATGACGTCGAACATAAACCGTATATTGAGGTCTATCCAATCTGGATCACGGCCTGCATCGAAAGAGAGCTAAGAACATGGAAATGCGGAAAGGCAGGTGGGTACATACACAAAGGAAGACCAACGAATATCCTGTTCCCCGTCCTACAGACGATCTTCTGGACAGCGGCGAATGCTGGCACGCTCTTCCACTCTGTCGCCCTCTCGCGTCAGTAAACGCCAGATACCGATGACATAAACTCTAGCTTGCCATTGCCGTTAAGATCCAAAGTCTCTTCAAATGCCGTGACTACCTCATCTCTGATGGCAGGTATAAGTTCCCGAGACCCCGAGTGAGTTGGAAGCGCATGAACTGAACATGATAGGGATTATAATGGACATTGTGACCCAACGTGTACTCGAACTTCATAGTCTGGTGGTGAAGATCGCCGGTAAGCACCCATCTTCACAAGAACAGCCTTGCTACTCACGTCGTTTATGGCCTCCATATTAGACAGCTCGTCGTCGGAAGCATTGCGTATGTCTTCTACGTACCGGGTACCGCTCACAATGACCAACCAGTTGTACATATTTACAACCTTGAATGCCGCACCCTTGTGCTGCAAAGCATCGGGAATTGACATTTTACAAAGACGTCGGCTGGAAACGCACTTTCTTATAACCCTCTTGGATAATATCTGTTGCATTGGTTAAAAACTTAACACCAGACCACCACGATCCCAGCCAGGTACTCGATCCCACAGTCGGGATCACATCCAGCTGGTCAAGAAATGTGAGCTTGGGACGAGAAAAAGACAAGGCTTTGCAAGTACGTTTGTGCGCTTGGACAGCTTCGCGATAACGAAAGCAGCGGCGAGGATGCCTGCAAGGCTGTAAAACATCCTCTCTGGTAGCGGCGGTGCGTGGAGCTGCATTTACGGGGTGTCTGACTCCATCGAACCAACCTATCAGGTATTTCAAGAGGCACAAGTTTGTTAAGTTACGGGATAGTGACTGCAACCGATACTACCCCCTATGCTTATATCGTTACACTGTATTCAGCACTCATGAGCAGTCAGCACATTCGCAGAATCAAACAGTTACTCCACTCACTTTCACTTGTCCCCACGCCCCATTCTCTTCTATACCTAAATCAAAAGTACTACGAAGTTCAATGGGCTCAATCTGGGCTGAAATGACTGAGATCGTCAAAAAGCTAGGATGTCACACCGAAATGGCACTACAATACATGTCATACTTACATTGCCGAGTTCCATAAACAATGACTCTGATAGAAAAGGAATGTAAATGAAAAAGAAAGAACCCCAGATACTGGTCAGTACGGTGGGTGCGTGTGTAGGTATGCAATAAAAGGTTACATCCGCGGTATGTGTGAGTCGTGCCTCGTGACATGGAGAAAAAGGATAGGAAAACCAATGAACAATGAAACAAAAGAACGTAGAAACAAAAGCTCATTGACTCCGCTTCTGAAGGTACAGCGCACGAGCCCTCTCCATGGACTCTCGAAGCTCCGGGCTCTGCCATGTACCCTCGTCCTCTCTGAAGCTCGAGGGTATCAGATGGAAAGCATCGGATTCAACCGATGGCCCGCGGCCGATACGGCGCGGTGTACTTGGTACAGGGAGACCAGCAGAGTACGCTGATCGTCCAGGAGACCGGTGAATAGACTCCGTGTCAAAGCGTCGCTTCCTCGGGGACGCACTAGATGGAGGCGATGCAGCGTATGCGGAATCCGAAGGAGGGAGGGAAAGATCGTGAGGTCTGTGTGTCCGGCGGAGTGATCGGATGGAACCACGGCGTGATATCGACGGTGCCGAAATGAAATCTCCTTCTCCTTCTTCTTCCCATTCCCCGGAGCCATCATCAACTTCGTCCTCTTTAGAGTCGCTCATGACCACGATCTCGCGGCCCAAGGCTTTTTGCCCCTCCTCGATGAGGCGGCTCAATCGATCGCCAATCCAGTCCATCTCGTCGGTCTCGGGTTCCGGGTCGGATCCAACTTCGTCTGGGTGATCGTTTATATGGACGAAGTCGAATTCTGGTCTAGGAGGCGACATCAATGCAGGGGACATGCCTCGAGGAGGGGTGACTGGTCGTATTCTTGCACGAGCCTTCCTTGGATGGCGAGCGACGGGCCGACGCGCGGAAGTAGGCGCAGGACGTGGTCTACGGTGGTTGGGTGTTGGAGGAGTCACCTCGATCTGTTTAGGCTAGGCAACGAAGACACTCGGTTAGGCATGGTCCATTAGATGGGGAAAAGTACAATTTACCGGTTCCTGGTGACTAGGAACCCAGTCACCGCGTTGGTAAGGAGGTGGAGGAGGAAGAGGCCCAGGTTCTTTACCCCGGTCCCGCCAGCTAACAATACTTTGAGCTACTCAACAGACAATGGCGATCAACTGCGGGACTCACAGTCGATATACAGTAAGGCCAACAGCTGTGCCAATAAGTGCAGCGCTCAACGCTGTAGACACAATCGAACCAGCGAGAGTGCGACGCCGCTTTGCGGGTGGTAGTTCTACATGAATGATGATGAGTAAGTTGAAGTTGAATGGCATGAACGAAGGTGAGTGAGCGAAGGACATGGTTTTAGTTGGCGCAAAAAGTTGGTTTAGTGTTGGTTTTTTTAAAACGTGGTCGGGTGCGTAGAAGTGTGACCACCACCACCTGGCCAACACGTGAAATGTGAAGTGGCATTACATAAAACCCAGAGTGTGATCGCTCGAAGCACACCGCAATCATATCGCAGAGCATGTACGACGGGACATACCTCCGAACATTTCTTCTGTCTCCTGCTCAGGCTCGTGCTGGGGCATATCCCTGTATTTTGCGGGTGTGTCGAGATAGCCCTTTGTACACGTCGCGCTTGTTGCTGCTCGGCTCGGTTCTGGTGTTGACGGTACCCACCCTCTCTTGCGAACTAGTGGTACAGGCGGTGATAGAGTGGGACTGGGAGAGATACGACGAGGAGGTCGAGCAGAGCGAAGCGTGGGCGTCTGGACATCTTTGCTGTCAATCCGGGATTGATTCTGCATCAGACCGGGTTGTGCCAAAAATGGGTTTTGCAGACCAGGAACATTTAGCGTGAAAGTAAACGGGAAGAGCATCATTCGTAACAAGGTCGTAAAGACAGCAGAGACAGAGGAAATGAGATGGGTCGGCTCGACAACCGTGATGATTCTGATATGTTGTCTAGCAGTTCTACCACTAACCGCCAACCCTTGTTCAACACGCCCGGCCCACTCCCACAATGCGTGGGAAAACACTACCTTTTATCGACACTCGTGGCTTCGGAAGTTCGGAATGTGTCACACCCGAGAACGCGTCGAGGCGTGGCAATGCATCTCCGAGAATTTCAAAGCGTTGAGATGAACAGGCATGAAAGTATATTTCACCAGTACATACCAGCTGGCACTTCGCACATCTTCCAAGTTCTCTACCGTGACATCAAGAATTCGTTCCGGGTCCATACAACAGCAGCCCTAGTGCTCCACCCCGAACCTAATACGCGACAGCGAATGCTCAAATCCCAAATCTGAGAAGTCTGTAGTCCCATCGCCAAGGAAGTCACATCTTGCGGTTTCACGAAGGTTGAACATGATTCGTGAGGAGAGCACGCAGTGCAGTACTCCAGGGAATCTTCTCGACATCGTTATGTGGCGTATTGCAATGATGGGTGGGTACTCACGTTTCAAAAACATCGTTATAATCTGGCTGGGGAGGGAACCAACCGGTTAGCTTCTACACATGTCACCAGGAAGGATGCAGCTCACCGGTATCGTTTTCATCACGATGATATTCGTCGTCGACACAACTGAACAACAAAGCATGTCAGAGTTTCCATGACGTCGCAATCGCGCACTTACCAAGTAAGCAAAGTACGTAGAATATAGAATCAAAATACAGAACTCTGATCAACGGGCTGATCGGCTGCATTACTTGACATCTGGCCTTATACAACGTCAATACAAGGATGACTATGTGGACCACGGCGCATCAGTACCACGAAGATCTCGAGTTGTCGATCCTCACCTCCTTCAAATAGTACAAGGACAAGAAAGAAGCTATACAATCCGCTGACGGTCTCTGCGGGGTAACAGCCCGGGATGTCAGGCTGAGGAGGGGATTCATCTATCACGGCCGGTTATCTGCGTTTCGAGGGTAGGGGAAGGTCGAACACCTACATGACAGAGAGCGATCTCCTTTGAATTCGAGTACGAATGCTAAAGTAAGAAATGCCTGTCAATGGGCAACATCATCATAAGTGCTAGTCAGGGTGATCACTAGGGAGAACCCATACCGCGATAAACATGAGCAGGCCCACCAGTATCTTCTTGTCAGCCCTCCACATCGCATACGTCCTTAGAACGAGGAGACCTACGCATCACATCGCATCAAGAAAGCTTCACCTCACCCAAAAATAGCACAAAATCTTACTCTCGGATGCACATATGCCGACCACGTTAATCCCTATCCCAAAGTTAGCTCAGCAACTCAAACTAAGAAAAGGATAGGAAAAAATAAAGCCTACATAACCCCGCATAGTACAACGAAACACAATTCTGACGCCACTATCAGCACCAACAGTACTGCGCTGACAATCCGTGTCTAAACTCACATGTCCATCCGGGTCTGGCAGAACCGCGAAAGCATCTGTGATTGACGTAAGTGCCAGTGACATGGGTAGGAGCCGCTTTGAAGGTGGCTACTTGCTAATCTGCTCCAGGAAGATAAAACTCACAGTAATGGTAGATAGCCGCGTCTGCGAATGGGAGATACCGCGCGAGGCAGAATAGTGTCCTCGCGATGCCCCATTTGGTCCCCCACATTAGAGCCATCTTGGATCGTCAAACTCGATGTCAAGTCATCTGCAGAAGCAGGCTCACTTCGCGGTCTAGCGTCACAGCATAGTCGTATACCTGTGCAACGCATCGGTATCATGTGGCGTAATGAATGTCACAAGTGGAATGAAGATGGCACAGCGACCTACCAAAATGGAAAGCCCAGAGACTGGGTATTTGTCAGTGGCTGTAGGTTGGATCGAGGGGCGTCACTTTACCTTTCAAGAACTGTTTGTGACGACTGGGTAAGATATCAGTCACAACCGATGTAAACGTGAACATACCTTGGACATATGTAATCGAAGAGCATTCGTCGTAAAACTGTTGCCTGACATTTTGCAGACCACACTCCGTATTTGCGAAATACGACTCGGAGGTCTCTTCAAGAATTTATATCTCAAAGGCTCCATCCCAGATAAGATCTGTCAATTGTCGACCTTGCCAATCACGCAGCACGTTTGTGGGCTGTACACTGGATGACAGCCAGATATCCGTGGATCACGGAACTGTTGCCGCTTCATATACCCTCTGTGAATCTACAGATAGGCCGCGTTCAGTGGGAAAAGAGTTCTATAGCAGCTGGTTCGAGTAAATGCAATTACAACAGCTGCAGAGCGCCCTGATGCCCTGAGTGGGTCGATGCCTGGCGCTCGGGAGTAATCAGAGCTTTGAGAGAAGTAGCCAGGTTTGGACTGGAGGCAGGTTACATAAGAGTAGGGATCGCACGATGCCGATCTCCTACTGTATAAGCACCACCTTCCCATGATGCTGAGCGGAAAATGGTTACCGGGAACGAGCCCCTAGTCATCATTGGGCTTAGAGAGCCTGAGAGCCCTGGAAACTTCCTTGAGTTATATGTATCAACACCTTTCTTCCGCTGTCCACCCACGATCTGTCAAGTTACTAGTAACTGTCGCTCCGATGTCAAACGTCACTGGTATTAGATAATTCGTCGTGTTCATCGGCGAAGCCGTAGCCTGAAGGCGTTCATAGAAGCTCTTGACTGTGAGTCGAGATAGTCCTCGTAGAAACCCGCGATGAACTCTTCAGCCTTGAAACCAAAGCGATTGTACAACAGCTAGACCACGAAAAGGTTCAGAATTTCCACAAAAGAGAAGCAGTTAACAGCGCACCATCGCCGGATTATTGGCAGAAACATGAAGGGTGACGTCTCTATGAGGATTGAGCGAGATGAGATGATACAACATCGTCCTGGGAGATATTAAATATAGAACACACGAGCGTGTTAGAGAGGAGACGTACGTCGCTATTTGGGAGTTGTCCCAACCAGCTCTGACACCCAGGTACGTGATGTAGGTTTCTTGGGGAGAACTCAGGAACGCTGCGCCAACAACGAGCTGGCCATACATCGCTATCACGGTGCAACGCTCCGGGGAATATTGCAATGAATCGCTGACTATTATCACATGGATGACCCGTCTTGTCGATTCCGCGTTGGTAAAAGGCTTACCATCAATTCCTTCCCAGAACACTCGAGCCAAGAGCTCATGTACCTGGCGCAGATGAAGAGGTTGAAGTGAAACATAAGTTATGGGAATATGTGGTCGATCAGTCTGATCTTTCTCAGGACTAAGTGTGACTAGGTTAGTATGGAAACTGGGAGGGCGAATCTAAATTCACGGACTGGGCGTAGGAATAGTGCTCATGTATGTCATCCATAACATTCATCCAAGATGATCGCGATTCCCAGTCGACAGCAATAAGCCCAGGGACCTTTTGTGGCCGATGCCCATAGATCCGAGCTGCAAAAGAGTTTTCGTAACGCGTTGTTTGAATGGCCCTGAGCGAGTCAAGCACCAAGGGAGGAAGGGATGAAGGAGGTGGAAGATCAAGGGCAGTCAAAGAAGAGCTGCCAACTGTTGCGATCGCAGGTGACTGCTGGATGCCTGCTCTCCGCCTTTCCTGCGGGAAAGCTTAGAGTTAAAACGCATCTATTCCATCACGCACTACGCGACCTACACGCTGTAGCTGCAGTTTTCGTAAAACAATCGAGTCCGAAAAGGAGGGAATGGGAGATTTGCTTTGCTTCGTGAAGTTCAATATTGCAGTCGTCTCATAGCGCGATAATGGACGTATAAGTCCACCCTGTGCATGATCAGAAAGCGCTGACCACATGATTATCATTACACACAGAATCCCCGATGTCGCACGTCTGGGCCCAGGTAGCGTAACGCGCTTCCAGGTATTCTGGAAGCAGCTGCTCGATTGTGGAATCGAAAGATTCACTCTCGCCCTCTGCCTATGTCTTCTAAACTTGCACCGATTTGCAGGCCATATTGGAAGACATCCAGCAGCCCAGAGAGCGAAGCAGATGCTCGAGTTACACGGTATCCAGTAGAGGTTGTTCTTCCTGTATTGGCTTTACGACGTTTTGCGCGTGGTTGTTTATGCTATGACAATGGCAGTGAGCAACCGACATCTGGAGCATGGAGGGTCATACTTCTGAATAGGTATCATCCCCGTCTTCGGAGGGGTCCCAGCGGAACAACTTATCGCCGCTAGACTCCATGATCGAGGTGACACACAGCGAGTTATATTGAGACGGACAACCACGAACATACCAGTCTTTCGGAACGGATTTCATGGAACCGGAAGTGTTGTATTATGTAAGTAAGCGAGGTTTCAGTCGTTTCACTCATCCTTGTCCAAGTAGCCCTGCTACCAACGACCGCCATGGTAAGTCTATCACTACATTCAGTGGATATCACGTCCATATCATCCATGTTTTGTAGATCATCCCAGTTAGGTGCTTCACATGCGGAAAAGTCATTGGTGACAAATGGAACGCATACCTGGAACTGTTGGCTAATGACATGAGTGAAGGGTAAGGGTTTACTGTCCTCTCTCCTGGTTGATGCTCAAACCGTCACGGGTCACAGAGATGCTCTTGACGAACTACAACTGAAGAGATATTGCTGTCGTCGTATGGTGTTGACGCATGTCGATCTGATTGAAAAGCTGCTTCATTACAACCGTGAGTTCAGGAGAATCGTTGTCGTCCGAGTTACTAACAGCTTTTCCGATAGCGATGGAACGGGCAAAAGACAAAGCCAACTACTAAAATATTAGTTCACAATGTTCATTGTTCACTGGCAAATGTTCCAGTTAACTTTGTCGGAACACAGTAGCTTTGTTAAAGTTATACTTGCTTTTCTCGGTCAGGACATTTTTGCGTACTGGACACACACGGTACCCAGTGACGCTACACTGGAGTGCATAACATGTAAGTTCCCCTTCTATGTGGTCGATATGGCTTCATTGAGCTACTCGATGTCAGGGTGGCTATTCACGTAGAATCGTCAGAAATTGTTCGAGCAAGTCTACACGTCGCCCTTCCGTGGTACACACATATCTACACCATTCCGTTCCTCTTGCTCTACCCCTTGTTGGCCTACGCATACTATGTCTGGTATGAAAACTGGATAAAGAGTGAAGTGCGGACTTTTCTCGCTTGTGTTTCCCTGGGTGCTTGTCATGCTCTCATTGGACAATGAGTTAACTCCCAAATATTTCACCATCTCACAACTTAGCTTCGTCATTCCATCCAGTGAAGTATGAAAATAGAAGACACAGTTCGGACAACAGTATCGATGAGTACAAGCCGTATGATATAATGGAGTCCAACAAAAAGACGCTGGGTTGAAAGCGAAGGATCGTGAGTATATGAGTGCATGCAGACAGAAATGTGAAAAATAAAAAACAAGAGGTCAAGGAAAGAAATATCGGCGAGATCTGATTTGTCACAGCCTCGTGACAGCCTTGGAGTCCAATGGCATACCTTCGCTAGTGGTCAGATACTATCCAGATGCAGTTGGAGCTGTGGATAGGAGACATACCAGAAGGATCTATTCCATTACGAGCAAGAATCTGGTTATGGCGGATCAATCTGGCCTGGTCAAAGCTAGGGGTACATAGCGTAAGTAACTTATCTAGACAATCTGGGAAGCAGGCTTACTTGACTCGCTCTCTCCTCATAATCTCCAAGACCTCCTGCGTCCCACGTTCGTCAAGACCAGCCCGCGAGTCCCCCTCGTTGATATTAGCCTCTATGTCGAACATCGTAGAAGTCAAGCCAGCGTTGGCCTGACCGGAGAATGTGGACAGAGGGGTGTAATAACTCAGGCCTGGGAACAAGGACCTGACTTTACTGGGGACATGGGGGAGAATGGAGGCGCGGTAGTGGTACCCAACTGAAGATAACACAGGTCAGCAAAGAGGAACGTGTCCAAGCTGCGGAGTTATTGGAGTACTCACGCATTACCAGTAATGCAAGAGCTGCGAGGAGGGAGAGATGAAACAACATGGTGAGGGTACAGGCAAGTATTTGAAGGAATGAGAGGCGGTCTGTAGGCGCGAAGGGGCGTCTTCGATTGCTCAGAAGTCCCACAAGGCAAGCGAGAGAACAAGAGCGTCGTAAAGGACACACATATGTCCACATAGTCCACGTGACGACATGACACGTGATGACGTACTATGTGTGAGATGGCCACGGCAAATGCAACCCAGAATAGTATGCCACATTTTCCTGGAAGATCAAGATCAACATAACACGCGCTTCTCGTGAGTGGCACCTTCACAGAGTCTCAGGACCCACTGTAGCACTCGATTGTGAGTACAGGATGACAATGGGATCCCTATACGACAGTTTGCAGGTGCGAATAGGCGTATAGCTACCTCAGTTCTACTCACGCCGACCTTGCAGAAGGAGTTTTGTCCGCCCCTGGATACTTCCCTCCTAGCCGCCTTATCGCCGATTTTGATCGCTGCACGGACACTCGCTCAGCGTCCCAGGACCAGGTCGAAACGCTCCGTGCCATCCTTAAAGAACTTGCAAACCAAGCTACGCAGCAATACGAAAACGATCTATGCGATGAGCTTGACTCAGCCAACCTCACCTCTCACCACCTCACCACGGACGAGTCCGGTAGCAGTCTCGATTTCTATGGAGAAACACCCACAAGCTCAACTACATCTGACTCGTCAACCTTCTCCCATGAGTCATTCAGTTCGCCCCTTGGATTCTTGCAGGCGGCTTTACCCCACATACCCCGCTCAAAACTCAGACGGGCGCTTAGTGAAGCAGGAGCAGGAGATGGGGGCGATGATTTCGACATGGAGGTAGCTGTAGAGATCTTGTTGACCAATGAATATATACGGGAGCTAGAAGAACGAGGCTTGGATGGTTTAGACGACGACGAAACCTCGCCTCCGGCACAAGAACCCATCTGGACACAGGTAACAGCAAAGAGGAATGGAAAGGCTGCAAGAAAGAAGAATGCCCGAGGCAAGACAATCACCATTGTAGACATACGACAGAAACAACATATGTCACCATCATCCACCAACTCCCTTACCCCTCCTGCACTCGATCCCTGGATGCAGCTTTCCTCGCTTTCAGACCACCTAGCTACGCTTCTCCCACCGCACGTAGCCTCCTTTTTCCAGTCACATTTCCATTCCCCAAATTACTCATCACCTGCGAAGGCTCTCCGCGCCGCCCTGAGTTCCATCTCGGGGGGCAGGGGCACCCCCTCATCTGGCACAACCACAACCACTCTCTTCACCATGCTCGACGTCTTCCGCGATTCCCCCACCTACAGTACCCTCGACGCGGAACAGCGCGCCACCCTCTACTCGGACGCCCAGCTCGCGCTCAGCGCCACAGAAGGCCGCGGTGACGATGCCATCGACATCGTCTGGCTCCTCCTGGAACTAGATCTCGACCTCGAATCGGGAAGTTTGGCGATGGGGGTATATCACCTCCCACAGCCAACCCCACTATCTCCTTCGAAGTCAACGGGGGCGTGGGGGTCCCCTGTCACATCTCCGACGTCTCCAAAGCCGCCGGATCGGGTTGGCGGTAAGACGATGAGGCTCCCGTTGGGACCACCCCCGACGCCACCCCCGCCCACTTCGAAGCGTAAGGGATTCTCCCCGGCCGTCTCGCCGACGATGACAAAGCCGGATCCCTTTGAGTGGCAGACTATACCGCAGAAACCGTCCACCAAGGGTGTTCACCCACTCGCTCTTCATATCCCCGCTTACAACAACAACAACAGCAACAACAACAAGCGCGCGATTGGAGGCGGGAAAGTGCGTGGGGTAGGCAACGGTCTTGGGAAGGGCGGAAAGGGCGACGTCGGTGAGCTGAGTAGACCCGATTTGAGGAAACGCATGGCGGAGAGCTTGAGGAGGAGGGATGAACTGTTGAGGGAGGCCTCTAAGGCATGGGGGAGAGGTAATTCGAAGACAAGGGGCGGAGAAGTGGCGTTGTATTTTGCTGAGAGGGTGAGCCAGCGGCGGTACTCCAGAGCGCACCCTCCAATCTAACGAGGACATTGATATTCAGGCTCGCCAGTTCCAAGAGTTGGCGAGAGGCGAAGCGCTGAATGAAGCGCGCATTATGGTCGAATCTAAGCGGTACGCTCTCCGACATGACATTCCCCCAGCTGTCTTATAAGTTAATACCGGCGCAGATCGGCGGCCCCAGACCGCAGCACAGTTGACCTTCACGGCACTTGCGTCTCGGAAGCAGTCGCGATCGTGAAAGAAATTCTCGAGCGCGAAGGATGCTCCCATGGTAGCTCCTACTTGCGTCTGCGGTTTTCTCACGTCTTCATTCTTCTCTCCTGCAGCACATCCTCTTAAGATTATCACCGGGCGCGGTACACACTCTGCCAAAGGTGTCGGAGTGCTCAAGCCTGCCGTTCGAGGCGCGCTTTTGCGCGACGGTTGGAATGTTGCTGTGTGGGACGGTGGTCTTGTCGTCCGAGGGCGAAATACGACTGCTTGATGACGATCAAACGTTTTTTCTTGCGCCGAGAGGTCGGTTATGCGTTGATCCATGTTCTCATTTGTTTGGATAGTGTTTCTTTCTGGCTTAGGATATTTTTTTTCCCGTTGTTACCTTTGGACTTATTGTCTTGTTAACACGTACATGTATGTTGTGTCTTTCACGATACATACCCACTGTCTATCCGCGTTTTCTTTTTCCGTGGATTCTATTCACACTCCCGCTGTCATACTGTAGCATGTATTACCGAGTCTTTGATTCCAGAACTATGTAGCATCCGTCTTCCACTAGTGCAGTTGGCATGTAATTCAACATTGCATACAGTATCAACGAGCATTTAGCCACGCAAAGATTACAAAAGTGATCCGGGATCCATGAATGTAAAGCAGTCCGAGAGCAAGGGAGGAAGAACGAGGTGATGATACAGCGAAACGATATACATACAGCTGTCCAGTACGCAGCATCCCATTCGGGAGGGCAGGAAGACGCCTACGATCTATGAGCACGAGAAGCTGTGCTTTTGTCCAGAAAACGAAGGCATGCAGCGAGAAGTCGACAGGCAAAGAGTCAAAATACCGAGTGAGAAACAACTGAAACAGCAGAACTTAAACATCTAGAAGGAAATCAGTACAACGGCAATCACAAGGGCGCAAACGAACCGCCTTCGCGCCCTTCAACCATCACGTTTTCTCAACCGCCTCGAAGAACCCCATTCCTCGTCGCGCCATAAACCAACCACATTCAGCTCGTCCGCTTCCACCTCTCTCACATGCGCCGGTGCCGGCACGCCGAGGTATGTCAGATCCTTCACCCAGGGACCTATCAACAACAGCTCGTCGTCGGAATCAGAGGTGGAGTCAATGGTCGGATGGTCGACAACCGCAGTACTCATCACCTCTCGACTAGGAAGAGCTGGACCCTTGACAAGCTTCGAGTTCGCACCGACAACAGTATCCGAGCGGGTGCGTCGCACACCGAAAAGAGACGCGACTTCGGAGGCGGAACAGCAGCCGGCAAGGAAAGGTCGGTTTTGGCGCAGCCAGGAGCGCTATTTGAAGTAGGCTTGTATCTAGGTGATGGTTTCTTCGTGGGGGGTGCTCCCCCGTTCGAGTGTGTGCCGGCATCACCTGCTTGGTTAATACAGTTAGTAAATGACAGAGATTTTTGCACCGCATGGTTGAGTCCGGAAAGGAGTACGTTTGTCAATGTAAGTCACCGAGAACAATGAATAGGAGTATCTGGGGATGATCAGAACAGATACCATGGTCAGTAGACATACCACCGATGTCCAGAGATTGCATCTCCTGTGCCAAGTCCGCAGCAGCACTGGACGAAGGATTAGAGGACCTAATTCTGGGAGCAGACGCCGGTGGTGTTGGCCTAGTCGTGTGGAACGAACGGACGACATCAGGTGACCGTCTACCAGCTTCAGGAGCGGGAGAACTGGTGCCATGGAAAGTAAATGCCTGTGTCCCAACAAATTTCTTCGGTACGCTAGGCGCAGGAGGTACGACAATGGGACCGTTGGTTGCTGCGGTTCCCACAGGGGAGCTGACGAAGGTGGGAAGAGAGATGACGTACTCCCCAATGAATGGTCTAGCCGGTTTGCGTCTAGTCTGCGAAGCGCCGACCTTGGATGGGCCGTCAGCTGCTTTGTCACTAGCTACCAATGCATCCTGTCCGGTGCAGCTCGAAACCATGTTCGTCTCTACCGCAGTTGCGGTCGTATTCGTGGCAGGAATAGACCCGAAAGGAATAGGCTCGATCGTAAATTCCCCGGAGGATGAGAAGATGCTGTTTCCAGACAAATGAAGGGTCTGACGACGATTTGGCAACACGTCGTCGGCTATGTCGATATAAACGTCGTTGGCATGGATAATACTGTTATTCTGACCCAAAAAGGCGGGGGGACCATTGGTATCGATCGGTGCAGGCATGCCAACCCGGTTTTGCGGTCTGGAGACTACTGGTGTCGAACAAAACTGCGGGACAGCATTGAAAAACGAAGTGCTGCTCTGAACAGATCCGTGAGGGGACGCAATTCCATCGCAACCGTCAAAAGGACGCGGAAGTGCCTTGGTAGGAGCAAACCAGTCTTGTTGGGGAACTTGAGATCGCATATACGAGGTCTCAGGGTAGCGCTGGGATATCGTAGGCCTGTCAGGAGGATTCTTCCTGTTATCGTCGAGCGATATAGTAGAGTCTTTCCGCGATATCTGGCGAGTGTTTTCCTTGGAGACCCCGGAAAGGAAGCGAGATTTTCGATGCAGAGAGGTACGCGAAGCGTGGAGAGACCTTGCCTTGCCTTTATTGCTTTGGGGAGGAAACACTTGCAGCTGAGCCCACACGACTATGGAAGGGTGACGAGAGAGTTTTGGAGTGGGAGCTATTTTCTTTGAGGTTCTTAGAGCTGGTGCGATAGAACGTGCGTCTGGGCACAGGAATTGGAGAAAATGGTCCGGCACCACTGGCTTCGCAGCAGCCGACCCGTGGATATGCCTCGATGCACGGAACGGCGTTTCAAATCTGAGATCGTCCGGAGGAAGAGGCATGTCGAGGGATATCGCGGAGGGCTTGGTTGTGACATTCACGACGCGTTCTTCGGCGTGCTTTATCCTCTTCGCGACACGCCCATCGTCATCGATGTTCTTGTCCACTACCTGCTCAGCGAGGGCAGCCCGGCGCGACCTCTTGAGCATACGCCGGGTCATTTCTGTAGGTGTGAGGTCGTCCTTGTCGGGTGGAAGGACCTCCAAGGGCGAAGACCGCATCATGCTGGCACCCTGGGCGCGTCTCTTTTTATTACTGTAGGTTACTTTGACTGGCTGTCGACCTGACATCGCGAATCCTGAAGCTGAATGCACGCTGAACGATATTCAAGTCGAAGGTGTTAAGCGAAAGGATTGGCGTCATAGCGTGGCTTATGTTATCACGTGGCTGTGCATCAACGAAAAGACAAACACTGCAGTACTGCAAAAACATACAGTACATTTAGGAAGAGAGCACTGCCAGTTTGCACGGCCTTTATGTCCCCTATCATCATCTAACAACTCCTACTATCCATCACTTCGCTGGCCCTTCGTTTCTCAAATAACAGCTTACCACGACACCCCTTGAAGTGGCCACAGCATGGTCGTCACTCGCAGAACTCCAGTCATCCCTCCGGCACCCGTATCACGAACCCACTCCTCTGAGGGTACACACCGACCGGTACGAGCTGCAGTAACAAGTGATACATCGAACTGCATCAAAGACTTCCAGTCCCAGCCAGGGCCAGGACACGCCGGAGACTTCCAAAACTCAACCGGAACACAGAAACGGCATTGTGAGTGTTCATGCCACCAGTCGTTACCCCGTGTCGGCAGCTCCGTTCGGGATGCGTTCCATTTTTCCTGTCGCTAGTTCGGCTCCCCCGTGGTTCTCAATTCTTGCGGCTGTGCAAGTGCTCATAAGTTCACAGGACAATCACTCAGGGAAGAAGCCAAAGAAGTACAGGAAACATGGCAAGGTAAGTACACGCCCCATCCATCTGCTCATCACTCTAACCGAACCCAGATCAAATACCAGAAATCGAACTTCCAAGCCTTCCTCGAATTCCTCACCAAGCTTCTCCTCCTCGCGTTCACCATTTACGCGTTCTCTGTGTGTCCACAAGACACGCAGTCCCAGTCCCCGATATGTCGCGGCTTGACAGAATACAAGCGCATCGTACTCGACCCCTACGTCATACCTCCATTACAAGCTACCCTGGCTCACCCATCTATCGCGCCTCATATTGAACGTGCGAAACCTTATGTCGACCGCGCAGTCGAACTCACCACCCCAATTCTCCTCCGCACTCAGGAAGAGTGGAACCTCCGTGTCGTCCCCCAATGGGAGAGACGTATCGTACCGGAATGGAATAAACGCGTCGTTCCCCACTGGAATATATACGTCGTACCCCGAATTGAACTTCTTCGAGCTACGGTCGAACCGTACCGCTTCCGAGCTATACACGAGTGCGAACAGCGAATCGCGCCTCATGCTCGGGTTGCAATGTATAACCTGCACCGTTGGCAGCGCCAAGCGCAGCCATACATCTCGGTGGGAGTGTCCAAGATCCAAGACGGATACCATGCGACTAGACCTTACGTTGTCCCGTGGGCGAAGCAATTCGGCCATGCACTGCAGCAGTTCGCACTGTTCCTTCAGGAGCAGCGCCAGAAATTCGTTGACCCTCATGTCGCCAAGATATGGGAAAAGGTGAAGGAGCTCAGTAGAGGGAAACAAGTCGTACACGATGCCATACCCGAGCGTGAGTCGTGGTCACCCGACCCGGTTATCACGATACTAGAGACTCTTGGGTCGGAAACTACTTTCTCGTCTACTCCATCCCCAGCCATCGTGCACCACACTGCTTCCGACAGGGGTGAGCTCCACACGAGGAGATGCCGTCGACCCTTAGCGAGCAAGCTACTCAACTGTTGACGTCCCCGTGGAGCCGAGTGTCACACCAGTTGCAGAACCAACGACCCGCAGAGAACCCCTTTCTACCCCCACGGATGTTGAGATCCTCCGCAGCGCTGAGTCTATCGTGGCAGAATCTCTGCATCAACCGGCATCCTTTACAGCAGAGACCAGTGCCTCCATCTCTGCCCCCTCTCCCACTATCGACGAACCCGTTTTCCACTCCCACCGCGGTAGAACCCCTGGAAAGTACAGTCTTGGCAAACACGGCCACAATGGCGCCCAAAGCTTCAGTAACGCAGTCCACAGCTCCCGCTCTACTCACTTCATCAGCCGCAGCACCGACGGATGATGAAATTGACATTGACGCGTTCTACGCCGAGCTAGGTCTTAACGAGCCGCTAGAAAATTCCAGCGGCTCCAGCGAGTACAGCCCTGTCCCCCCAAGCCCACCTGCGGAAACGGAAGAAGAACGGGCCGAGCGGCTTCGTCTCAAGGCCGAAGAAACCGCACACAAACGCGCCGGCATTGAGGCTCGTCATGCCAAGTGGGAGGCAGAGCTGCAGGCACAGATCGAACGCAGCACTGCCCAACTCCAGAGTCGTCTGTACTCTCTACGTGAGGCGGCGGCTGCGGATCTAGCGTCCTCTGACGAGGTACGGAACTCCATCGAGGAGCTCGCTACTGAGGCAGAGAAGTACATCAAGGGCGCTGAGATTTATCTCAAGAATTTGAAAGGGGAAAATAGGAAGAGCGACGAGAAACTGGCGCTATGGGACCGTGTTGTCGACAAAGTTGGCAATAAATTTACTGAGCGTCTACTAGCTACCGAGGGGATCGTAAACGCCTGGTATCGCGCGGTAATTGACATGGAGCTCCAGGAGGTTCGTAATGGCTATTGTTTTCAATTTCTTACCTTGACCCCTGTGAATTTGCCACAGGTCACCGCCGCCACCGCCGACGTTCGCGATGTTGCAGAGAAAGGTCAAGTTGACCTTGGTCTCGACTATGCGTGGTTGGATGACGTGACGTATAATGACTGGCAGCGGTATCACGCTCTGATAGGAAGTCAGTATCTGTCTCAATTACCCAAAATTCGTAAACAAAGTTCTGATGGTTCCTTAGCCAGCGAACAATATGCTGAGGAAGCCGCTTCAATTCAAAATGGGACGCATCCCAGCGCACCGGCACCGAATCCCCTCATTCCGATTTTTGATGACCTTCAATCGGAAGTTCGGGATGTGGTTATCGGTTTTGAAACGCGTTTGCGACGAATAAAGAGAGACGGCGAGCGCGCGTTCAACAGCAACAACGGCAATGATGCTGCACAAAAGGAGGAAGAGAAAGGGTCCGCTGTTGAACCCGAGCCAGAGGTTTCCATTCTCCCTGTGCCGCATGAAGGGGTCAGGGGAGGCGCACAGGAATTTATCCCCCACGTCGTGATCGGACGGAGCCAGGAGGAAGTGTTGGAGGCATTGGGTAAAGTTGAACCGCTGGGTGATGCAAAGACTACATCCGAAGGGTCAAGCTGTTGACCCGGAGGAAGCAGTTTCAAGCCTTGTCTGGGAGGCGGAGGTGGAGGGTTCATCGGTGACAGCCGACAACACCCATACCGAGCTATGAGCCTTGAGTGGGCGTTTCAGATTTGCTCCGATCAGGTCAAGCATTTACTATGCTTTTTTTTCGCTTTCGTATATTGAGTCAGCTGTGCCAGCGATCCCTGGGTAGTCAGCTAACCGATTGATATTTTAGTTCAATTTTGTTGTTGTAGTTACTCAATTGACAGCACTTAACTTTAGGAGTCCAGATGACTCGTTACGACACATATGTACGCAACACAGGGTGATGAGCCATGCGAAGCGCTCGTGGCTTTCGCATGGCTGCCACGCTATCGACACCAACGTGCTCACGTTGGAAAGCGCAACCCTGTGGCGCCCCTTGGACCGCCTCGATGGGCACGCGTCCACCAAATGGCACAAAGCACATGCCACTGCAGTGTGTCATCATCGACGTCGGCTCCTTTACCCCATTAAAGCGAGTAACGTCTCACCGAACTCCCACATCGAACGCACATGGAACGGCTCGTGAAGCACTTGAGCACGTAAGAAGGGGAGTGTCCGCCAAGCATCCTTACGACCTGAGACAATGAGCTGTACACTACTACGTCAGAGGAGGTTTCCCCGGCGTTAGCCCACCAATCGGCCATTCAGCGCGCATTGCACGTCATGATGCGGGTTCTTTGCTTCTCGCTGGCGAACCTCTCACTGCAGTTTCAGGATGAGTACGTTTGATGGACCTAGTGGTGAATCAGTGGTGATGTGGGCGAGTGACGATGATGGCATGCAGGCCTCAGAAATACCTCCGTGTGGCGTTTCGCGTGGACGGTTCCTAGTAGGCCCACGTTCATATGAATGTCATGTCCTGCGCACACTAAGTTACCTCTTGACTCCTTGTAGATTTCTGTTACCCACGATCTCACCTCATTTAAACACAAACCTAAGATATCAATCTACATAGGATCCGCTCAGTGAGAACAGCCAATCTGACGCCATACGGATCAAAAAGACGAAACAAGAAACAAATCGGACTGAAACCATAGCACTCTCATCCGGTACTAGCAACAAGAGCATCTGTAATTAATCGGAGTCGGCCGGGTCATCTATTTTCCACCGCAAATTCGATTCGTAAAATGTGATGAGCTGGTTGAAATTGAATATTGAATATGGTCAGTGCTGGCCAACTCAAAGGGGGCTGCACTCCATTACTAACTTTCTGAGGGAATTTCTGGGCGCAGAGACGGGAGTTTTCTCGCATACGCTTCTTCTCGTTTTTCCTGAGATGATACGACGACTGTAAGCATAGGGCGCGCGTTGTAAAGGACGCACGACGTACAGTGTGAAGTATACAATAAGTTCACCATCGTTTGTGCGTTCCACCGTGTCAATACTCTGCACGAGGTTCTCCCATGACGCGACGTTCATGTGCTTTCGCATGTTTCCCAGTATATCATCATCGTCTGACTCCTGTTGCTTCGACGGCCGGCCAGTACCATTGCTCTTTCGGGCCTTTTTCTTCGCCCTCTGATCTTCCTCGTCTTCCTCTGGAGCCTCTGCATTGTCCGCTTTTGGCATGATCGCCTTTGGCCTGCCACGCTTCTTTGCGGGGATCTCGGTATCAGGAGATGATTCATGGCCAAGAGACTTCCTCGAAAGCTTCTCGGCGACAGATTTCTGGTGTTTCTTGGTAGGCTCCGACTTGCGAGGGGCCTTACTGCTGCTGGACTCTTTCTTCTTCGATGCCCAGAATTGGTCGATGAGGTCCTGGGCGTTGCTGGAAGGCAGTCAGTCAACCCCAAGACAACCATAGTACACACCAAAAAGTGCGTACCCCGCATCCATTTCATCGACCCAACTATTATGCTCCTCTGAGTAGCCTTTCCATTTGACGAAATAGCCCATTCGGCCCTAAAATCAGTAGTAGGCTCGTAGGTGGGGCTGCCATTACAGTAGTAGTGACCAACAATGGAGGGACTTACACCGGGGAACCGGCCTTTCTTTGCTTCGATGATCCTTTCAATTTCGTATTCTTCTTCCTGCTCCTCTTCTTCGTCCTCCGCGTCGCTGTCGGCGGCCACCATCTTCACCTCCTTCTCTACCTCCGACACGTCTTCAGCCTCCATAGAGGCTTGTCGCGGTTGCTTTACAGTGTGGTTTTTTTTTGCGGGGCTAGAGAGCGGGCGTCCGATCTCGCTGTCTGACGTGACTGCCTCAGTGCGGCGTGGCATGGTTTGGTTGTCGGTTGTCGCGTAGAGAATGCAAAGTGACCACGACTCTAACTTCAAGTTGGAAGACGACAACAATGCGCGTGCGTGGGAACTTTTATTCAAAACCAGCTAGGTCAAGGCGCGTGTGCACGCCACCACGTAGAAAAAATGCTGGGATGTCATCAACACTAAAAGGCTGAGACTCCTTTCACAGACGACAGTGGGGTTCCGAGTTTCGTAGCAGAGTTTCAGAGGTGACAACGACATGACACTAGTAGGGTACACTGGACTGCTTGGGCTTGGGAATAAAACGGAAGTGGCATCAACTGAGCTGTCTACCAAGGAGCTAGTAAGGCATGCTTGGCAATTGCAAAAAAATCAACACCGCTCCGGCTCTGGCTGTGTGTGACGGAAATTGTTAGCTGACACTTTGGTGATCCGAGTAAGAGAGGGTGCAAATTTGTTGTCTGGCATCGTAGCGAGTTGATCGGGCAAGATGGGTCTGATGGGTCATGGCAGCTGAAGAGCAACAGCGACGGATTAAAAATGGACGACTGCAGTGTACAAAGAGAGCTTGGTTAGGAGCAAGTGCAAGAAATGTACGGCGGAAGCTACATTAGTCCCTCTGTCTCCGGGAAGGACTGGCACTCCGACCGCGTCCCTCGCGTCCTCTGCCTTTCTTTGGCCCGAAGGTGGTGGGCGAACAAACGCGTAATCACAGTGTACAGCCTGCTCTAACAATGACGTCCCCGACGCGCCCTCTATCGCGGCCTGTGCTTCTGCCATAGTTTCATACTCGACCAACGCATAGCCCTACGTTTGGTTGCGCGTCAGGCCTCCATATATGCATTTAATACACCACCGCCTACCTTGACATAGCCCGTTCGACGGTCTAGGTTTAGGTGCAGGTTTTTTATTTCACCGAACTCGGCGAACTTGTCTGTGACATCCTCTTCTGTTGCTTCTTCATGTACGTTGGTGACCAAGACGATCCAGCCTTCGACGGCTGTGCGCATTGCAAAATGAAGGTGAGCAAGCTGCGGTAGCATAGGGATTAGATGAAACAATTGGCGACGGAGACCTACAGCGAGCGGCCCGAGTGTCGGAGTCCTTGACATGAGAAGATTCAACCCTATCGTAAGTGGCATCCACGGTGACGGTGCCATCGTTTCCACCTGATGGAGATGGAGGACGGTCAAACAGGACTGTCTGAGAGCAACTTGGCGAAACCATGCGGCTCACTCGCGTTGTTCTGGAAACCTCTCCCTCTGCGCCTCACCGCACCACCGCTGGCAACTGTCCATGGATGCTAGTTCAGTAGAGGGTGCAACCGGAGAGGGACAAAACAACTGACCCTCATCGATATTCATTTCATCGTCGGACATGGTGGTTGATGCAAGTATGGTGTGGTGTGACAGGCAGCGTGACAGCATCCCTAACGTTTACGGCTGATTCTCGGCCGGACGTCGGCTGCGGGTGACCGGGACCACGGCGACACGGGAAGGGACATTCGGCGCCGGGGATGGCCACGTTTTTTTGGGGTGATCGTCACAGTTCGGGGGCCTTCTTTGAGCAAGAAATTAAAATTCATGGAATGCAGGGTCTGATACGCTCTGGCTCCTTCTGGACGTCTTCGTTGTCGAGCGGGAGTTGAGGACTAGTCAAAAGTCATGCATATCATGTACAGTATTTAGTCTCCGTGACGTAAGTAGCAACCAAGCTAGGGTATCGTCTTGGCCGAGATTCCAACAAATCTTCAGATTGATCTTCGCCTTTTCCCACTCCCAGTCAAGACATGCACATGGCGTCGGGCCCGCTTTCACCACCAAGCAGCCAAGGTTTGGTGTATTTTGCTACAACCTGTACTATATATTGTTTATCTGGATCTTTTGACTCGAACCAGTTCGCCGCCCTGCTGCGGCATACGCCGTTTCCGGAATGTCCAATTTCCGGATTGCTTGAAACAAACCACCCTGATTCACGCACTACTCCACTGAGTTGCCTTGTACAACCAACCAACCCTTACCGTCACTCTTGATGTCCATTACGGTCACCTCTGTTGTGAAGATTCACCAACGCCAACGATCGCCACGTCGAGTATTGAAAGGCGCTAAGTACTAGTGCGTGCCTGGTTGAACTACACCGCCTCAAGCATCGGGATCTCCGGGTTTCACTTCTCACACTGGCATCAATAAGCTGGCGTGTTCCTTGAAAGGGTCCTGCTCATTGTAGAAAACATACTTAAAGGCCACGCGTTTCCCCTTAACCTTCAGACTTTCCTCAAGCACTCCTCCGCCTCTCATCACTTGCCATCTCCAAACGCGTTAAACGTCATCGAAAATGAACTCTGTTCCTCTTATTAATCACCCTTGCACCGTGTGCTGCAGATCCACTTCCATGTGGTGCAGCCGCTGTCAGAACGCGTGGTATTGCACACCGGAGCACCTCCAGAGCGTGAGCATGCTTCTTCCTCCCACCGTGCTTCTCGTCACGCGACCTGTCATAAACTCACGCGATGTCGCATGCTCTTCAGGACTGGCCGCGCCATCGCAGGGAGTGCATCCCGGCAGCCCACGCACAAAATTACAACATCATTGCAACTCCTCCGCCGGCGGAGCAGCAGTTGATCATGGTGTCTGCCATTCTCTTTTCTCCTGAGGAAGGTGTGTGTTTCAGTGCCACGCGTCCGTTCCAAGGGTGTTCGTAACGTCATCTCCACAGAGCGTCCGAGAATCATCACGCATCAAGTGCCGTCCGTCACAGGCGCCATCCCAGGGCATTTGTCCTCAGCCTCTCGTCAGCGGGCATTTCCAGGACGGCCAGGCTGAGGGCATTGTCTTGACGCAAGGACTCAATGGCGAGCCTTTGAGGTTTCCTCTCCATCTGTGGTACTCCCCGACCGCACTGTCGCGTTGTGCACCCATCAACCGCGCCATCTATCACATCACCTCCGGTGCTGCAGCAAAGGCATGGTGCGGAACGGTCGTCGTCCTCAAGTTCAATGGATCCCGAAGGCAGGGTTACTCCGACGCCGGGTCCAACGACTTGCCTGCTTTGTCGGCTTACTTTTTGGCATACAAGTAAAAAGCGTGTAACGCGTTCGTATCTACTGTACTTAAAATTATCCTGTGAGAGCACTTCGTTTCCATTTTTGCACATGATTAACTCGATCACTGACCCACTATGTCCCGCAGATCAGCCTAGAGTCTCGTATATTATTTGTTATTTTGCTGTCCATTAAACTTTTTGTAGCTTTGAGCCTGTTCTGAAGTTGTCCTTGATGTCGTTGAGTACCGAGTACCGTTGGCTTCCCACCAGTGACCAAATAGATTCCTGTGCGGCTAAATAAGCCCCCGCTCTTAACCGTCTAGTGCCTCAGGGTCGATTTGTGTGATCATGTGGTGACAAAAGTTTATAGTGTGAACGGTAGTAAAGTTTCTTCGGGCGAGTTCTTCGGGTTGTAGGTATATATATGTGTGTGTGTTTTTAGCGTGATAGTCCGCGAGCGGTGGCATTGCGAGTGCGTAGAAATGCACTAACTCGGTCTAACTGCAATCCGGTTGTCAGACAAAGAGGCAGTGGCGATAATTTGGTCAAGAAGAGAACATGTTGGACGGGGACCGACTCGGAGTCGAGTTCATTACGTAAACGACACTGAAAGAGATCCGAGTCTATTCCAGTCTCTAACAAGTGACATTCCGCCATCTGGATCATTCCATTCACGAATCACACAACGGAATCAAATCTAAAATGCTTTCCTTCGTATCATTTTCACAGCCTACAGATTATGCTTATCATGACTCTACTCGTCACCATCCAGACGTCGAAGATCTGATGGATATCGACAGCGGTTCAACGCTAACATGTCCAGGGGAGACTATCACAGTCGTCCCATGATTCTATGCGGTGAGCCAAAAGCCGTGATCTCAGACCAGCGCTGAAACGAGGGAGCAAAGTGGGCATGGGACATATGTTGACAAAGAAGAGGTCATCGCCTCCGTTGCAGGGACTGTAGAGCGAGTGAACAAGCTTGTCACCGTCCGTGCAATTCGTACGAGGTAATTGCCGCTCTCCATTATATGAACCTCGGCACTCAATGTTTATTTAATTCATTGTCGAATGAATCAAGGTACAATCCTGAAGTAGGGGATCTGGTTGTAGGACGCATTACAGAGGTCCGTGATTCGGATCTCGACAGTTCAATAAATCAAAATGAACATTCTCTTGGAAACGATCTAGGTTCAGCCACGGCGATGGAAGGTGGACGCAAATTCACGGCAAGATGCTGTTTTGATGCTCTCATCAGTCAATCTGCCTGGAGGCGTCCAGGTATGTATCCATCTATCGTTCGTTCTTCATGGTTCCCATGACGCTGCTTTGCTCCAGCGCCGGAAACTCGAAAGCGATGAGCTCCAGAATGCGAACTTTCTTTGAGGAAGGGAGATCTCCTCGTTGCGGAGGTTCAGGCGTTTTTCTCAGACGGTGCCATGTCCCTGCACACACGGTCACTCAAGTATGGGAAGGTGGGTAGGCTCCCTATGACCACTGTAGCTCACTAACGACCCGTTAGCTCCGAAACGGCCAGCTCGTCATCGTCCCGTCTGTACTAGTTCGCCGTCTAAAATCACATTTTATTTCTTTGCCTTGCGGTGTCAACTTGATTCTTGGATTGAATGGCTACATATGGGTCAGCAAGCACATACCTGACAGCGACCAGGGAGACGAAGGCTTCGATGCAGAAGCCGTTTACTCCAATCAGAACGACGTGAGCAGTGTTATCTTCGTGCCATGGCACTGGTATTCACCTTCTTCCAAGAATATCGACATCGCAACGAGAAGTGCTATTTCGCGCGTTAGCAATATAATCCGTATTCTGGCGGACCAGTTCGTTCCATTAACAGACACACTCCTTCTGGAAGCGTATGACTGGGTAATCGAACGAGAAGTGGATACGAAAGACTTTGTCCTCGGGGATGTCGGAGACGCCCTTGTGGCAGGAGTAGGTAGTGATAGGCAATACCGATGATTCCGTATACTACATGTCGTCGTCGTCAGCATTATCTTCATCATCTTCGTCACTACCTTCGACGCCATGGTTCTCGTCATGGTCTGTACTTGTATCTTCCTCTCCTTCCTCGTCCTCATCGATCGTGCGATCAGCTGCATCTGCTGGCTGCGGAGGCGGCTGCTGTAGGGCTGGTTGGTGATGTGGCTGAGCAGTTGTCCCATTTGCCATCTTCCTTGCCTCGGCCGCTCGTCTCATCTGCTCTTTCTGTTCGTCGACAGGGAGCAACCGCTCTAAAGCTAAATCTTTCCAACGTAACGCCCCATTAACGCCACCGCCACCATATCCCATGTCTTCAAATAGTGCTCGAGAGGTTGGATCGTACGGAGGTCTGGGTCTTGCAGCGGGGTGCTTTATGTCCGTGGGATTTCCGTATGGATAAGAAGGATGCACCTGTGAAGGCAGGACTAGGTATGCCCGTTAACGTCGGGAAGCAATCAGCCCCACACGTGAACGACTAACTGTCGGAGTCATCGGGATTGGGTGGTATCATGTGTGCGGGGATGTCGACATCTGCGTTGCAAAGTCTGTTCTTAACGCGCGGAAACCATGGAGAAGGGGAGCAGGGTCGCGCACCGTCGTCGGATAACTCGCCCGAGAGATATTCTAGACTGTCGATCGTGTCAATTACTTTGAGTTCGTGCTCGGTCATGTGTAAGTAACAGTAAGTGAGGTCCTGCATGGTGGAGCATGATTGAGTGGGTGGGACGTTGGGCGCGAGCAACGACTGACTGTCATGATGTGTGTTTCGAGCAGGGTCCGGTGTCTGCTGTGCGAGCTCAGCTGACCACGTGACTGGGATGGCTCACGGTGATTGCTTCGGCCGCTGGACGTCTGCTCCTTCGTCCGATGTTGTGGATACTACTTTAGCGTCACGAGTCAGGGTGGCTGTGACTCGGAGCAGTAGTATAACTAACATCGCTGAGTTTAGATCATGTCTACTACAAGGATACTCTGCTGGGACGACAACTTCGACTCGACACAGGATGGCAACAATCCACGAGGGCCGACGCGTAGATCACACATATCACATCATCTGGACCCCCCAAGGAGCGCTTCCTTGTCCTAGTTTCCATGTTTACCATAAGGTTACTACCGAAGATCCCGCCCGCCCAGATGGCAGCTCCCTGCCAACGTCCAAAGTAAGCATCTTTCCCGCAAGTCCGAAGTGCTGCGCACTCTCACGACTGAGCAGGATGCTTTTCGGCCATGAACTTAATTGCTGCGATCTGCGCGTCTGAGCACGGGAAAGAGCCAGTTGAGTTGGGTGTCGTGCTTCCAGTGGCAGTATCGATGACTCGTGTATTCCCCGCCCCATCAAAACAGTAATTATGGTACTGAACAGGTGTGTGGCCATCCCTGAACCCAGTATCCAGCGGCCTCTGAGCCGCCTGCTTGGAGCAGGGTTTCCACCAAGTGTAATTTATTTGTCCCACACAGGTGGGAAATATTTCCAAATTTTCTTAGCTTTGGGATTCAGGCAGCTTGGCCAAGAAGTGATGTGCAGAGCGGAGATGGGCCACCAAGATGACGGCTCTACGACGGGACTGCTCTTCCCTAAGCTGGCGACAGCGCCCTCAGCCGAACAGCTCTTTGAACAGGGGCCTGCCGAAAAGAGGATGGACTCGTTAGTAAGGGTAATAGGGTTCTCAGGCACTTGCAAGGTGACAATGACAATAACATGGGGAGACGTTACGGGACATCTGACCACATTCCTAAGAGGCCGATCAATGTTCTGTAAGGGTTTTTGTCTCGTTCCCATTAGGTACTATCTTCGACGCCAATGAACTCTGCTTCAATGCGTCTTGGCGATTTCCCGCCCACGAGTTTAACAGCCCCATGGGAAGCAAAGACTCAAACTGGTTCAAACGTTCAAGGTTGCACAAAGCTGTGACGGTCGGGCGTGGTCGATGACGCTCGAGGCCTCTCACAGGTCGACGCAGTGATAAGCTCTCGGATCTTTCCGTTCTAACTGGTTTCCTCCGTGGTCGTTCTCCCAGACTTTTTCTTCTGTACTCCAGCCTCTTCCAATACATGTTGGAATTAACGAAGATAGGGTACGTCACCTGTGCAAAGATCGTCGTTCTCACCCTTCGGCAAGTCCAGTTTGTCCCACGTAGATCCCGTAGGGTTGGAAGCTTCTCGCTACAGCCCGCACCGACCAAGGAAAGCTGACGTGCTCCTGAGTCATGCACCTGGGACCCTGCCCCGGCCAAAAGCCAAAAATTGATGCCATCTCAATTCAAATCCAACCAAGGGCGCAACGACTCTCACACAGACAAAAAAGCACAGCCAAGTTCTTTGTGTGTGCTACGCCGACCTGCCCGCTCGGTATCAGTAACCATGCCTGTCTCACATGTCCCCCCAACCCCTAACCTAAAATGCCGTGCCACGTTGACCTGAACGTGAGACGCCGTCTCCAATCATACGACACTGTTTTACGACGTCGTTCCAGGCTCTTATGTTGCTGCCTGCCTATCTCTTTGAGCGCATCTCGTCAGTTCGTCGGTGCAGTGACTAAGCTATGTCACGGGCGCTGCCTTCCATGCACCCCGTCATGCACTCCCTAGTCCCTGATCAGGTGAGGTGCTGGGCAAAGGTAAGGGGTCAGGGTCGATTTTTTGTGCGGGCTCTTCGTGTCATGGCTACACTTTGGCCCTGCAGATGTGCGGCACCCCAATGGCCCACGCGATGGACGATCACATATTGATCAAAGATTTACTTCGCAGATCCCTCAGAAGAGGAACCCGAATACATCGACCAGCCAGATCTTCTCTGTAGGTACCCCAGCCACCGTAAGTCACCGGCTCACTTCCGGTGGTGCCGGTGTACAGTCAAGGATCAAGATTCGTTAGCCGGTGGGCCGCACTGTCACCCCGGTGTGGCGCCTTTACAGCCGTGGGGGGTTCAGCTCCTGTCACACACACACACACACTGCTCTGGATTCTTTGACGCTTGTCCCAATTGCATTTTTTACATGTAGTCAGATGTATGATGATGAAAGTCTATGCTGATGCGTAAATCCAAGAACGACATGATTATATGCCCAATCGCTCCTCCACCACTGCTCTCTCCGCCCCAACACCCCCACCAGGCTTACGTGTATTCTCCAGTTTTTCTGGCTCATGGTTCTGCAATCGCATCTCAACCAGGAATTCGTTGTCCCGAATGGACTGCGACCAGGTACGCAACATGGACACGCTGGAGACGAAGACGCGGGATAGGCCTACCACCGCAAAGATGCCTGGGTATGCGTGCATCACTGAAAAAGTGGGTTATTCCTCAGCATGCATGACAAGTATAGCTAAAGTCGAACACTTACACAGGAACTTCCTACTCAGAGGAATCTCAAAGAACTCTCGCAGGACGTACACTGTTCCCGCTGGCACGAGGAGCATCCCGAGAAGCCCAGCCATCAGGGGGAGGATGAGTTCCTTTGTCACGCGACGAGGATCAGGATTGGTCCACCCATTGTTCAACAGCTGGTAATTCGGTCAGTGAGGAAAAGTCGACGCAACAACAGCTGTCTACATACCATCTGTAGCGCACGAGCCAGGCGAGCCGGGAGCTGTATTCTCCGGCGCAGTCGTATCGCCACTTTGCAGTATACGAGGCCTAGGGACCACATGTCTACCAATCGTATACTCGGGACCAAAGTGGGATTGAGGGTAAGCCGCACCGGCATGACAATGTAGAGATCTGCCACAAGGCCGAGTAATAGAGGTATGATAACACCGAGGAATAGGGCCAAGTATGTGATTTTCGAGAGCCAGAGGAGGCTCCGCTTCGCAAAGAACACGGCGAACTGCGCCCTAGGCCCATCACCAGCTCCGCGCTGACGGCGCTTGTCCATTTCCTCGGCCACCTTCACAACCAGATAGCATGCCCACATAAGGTAAAATCCAGCAAGGAACGAGTAGCCATCGTGTACTTGCGAGGAGGTGAACAGCGTGAAGAAGCGCCGGCCGAGTTGGACAGGGACTGCGATGGAAACCGCCGCTACGACCGCCATGATCATCCAGACTGCAGCAACAAAGGCAATAATCCTGATCCGGAAGTGAGGGGGGAAGTAGACGACGATGTAGTCGTGGCTGACGTCCCGCTTTGCCTTGACAGCTTCTGCGTTTTGTGATGCTATCAGTTCTTTGGCTGCATCATTCACAGGTGTGCCGTTCTCCGTGACTTCTGCTGTGGCTCGCATGTCTCTTGGGAGCGCGATGTTGTCAGTGGCTGGTACCCGACGGAAGGTCCCAGTTCGAGTTGAGGTCACTGCCTCTACGCCCTTCGAAGATCTCCTGAAGAAGGCATCCCATGTCTTATAGTGTTTGGTGTACTCTTCCTTGAGAGGTCGATTTCCAAACATGTACGAAGTCAACCGTAGCTTCGCAGACAAAAACTTCCACACGCGAGTGGCTACGCGATAAACGACCTTCCGAGGTTTCAAATAACGCATCGTGTATGGTAAGACGACCTGCAGGAACAGCAGATCGATGGGGACGTCGGACAGGGGATCACTGTAGATGATGGTTGAGTGAATCGGGTCCGTCTTCAGGCGATCTGGTACGAACCGTGTCTTCCAGCGTATTGGGAATATGGATTTGTTCCCGATGAAGAGCAGGACGGCAAGACTACCAACACCACAAGCGACGACCGTGGCGTACATAAACGCACTGATCAGGAGTTTGCGGAACTGGGTGAACGTGGGTCTGTCCAAGATATCGCGAATGGGGTGGAAGTTCTGGTCCTGTGGATCTTTGATAAACCACATAGCACCTGACCGCATGATGTTCCTGCACCCCGCCAACAGAATGGCAAATTGGTACCTATTGACGGGCGGTGAATTTGCGAGAACGGACACCCACGAGAACTGAACTCACATGAACATTGTGCCTGCAACCCAGTGGTAGAACATCGCCGTCAAAGGAGCGTGTGTGAAGAACACTAGGCGCGACTCAAGTGATGCCTCTGGGAATACCCATATCGTACACCCATCCAGCATGATGCCACATCCGAGCGGAAAGATAACAAGTTCAATGATAATGAACATTGCAACCTACACCAAGTCAGCTTCGTCTCACAAAACTGAGAATAGACAGTGCATACCTTTGCTACCAGCAGTTGTTGCCGCACCGCAGTTCTAATCGCTCTACCAGCGGTTCTCGCATTTCCGACGGTGAAAACATTCAAGTAAACAGCCATTAGGATGCTAACAACGCCATAGCCCAAGCAGACAGCGAACGCGCGTTCGGCGGTTCCGTGACCCAATGCCAATCGAATCCACGAGTTGTGGAAATGGTCAGCGAAGAGCTTGACTTCCCGACCAAGGTAGGCGAAGCAAGGCTCCAGGAGCCGTGCAATAGCGGAATCGCTGTCGAAGAAGTCGTTTATTCGCTGTGGAAGACTGGGAGAGGATTCCTGAGGCGAGGATTGCATCCACCGCATTGCAACGTCAAACAGCTCTGATTCTCCGGACACCTGAATGAACTAGTTAGGTACTCGGCAGCCAGATAAAGATAATGGATGTACGCACCACCCACTGCAGCTATATCCTGCAAGCGAGTGGAAGCTGACGGACCCGCCAGCGTCCTTGCGAGAAACAGGACAATGCCGAGGATGTTCATCGCGAACAATCCGAAGACCCTGTAGAAGAATGGCAACACAAAACGACCCAAGACGAGCGTGGAGAAATCTACGACGGGATCTGTTACGAGCCTCATAGCTCGGATGGGGAGATGGAGGATATACAGTGCCCTAGGGGGGTCCAGCTGGCGGACTTGTTAGGATCAACCAGGCAGAGCATGTTATCACCCACCGAAAGTAACGCAGCTGTTTTTCCAAGTGTGAATGGAAGCCATACTGCAAAGCCGATGGCAGTGTCGAGAACGAAGATCATCAACACCGCCTGCATCCTGCAATTAGAACCAAAGTGAACCGGTGCAGTATCAAGCTTACATTTTGGACTACACCGAATATCGGACCTCTCAATCCGATTGCTGTTGCAGAGGTCAGCAGTCATAGACTGGGTTTTCATGGATGGGCACTTACCCTCAAGCGCCCCTTCCATATCATCCTCGACACCAGCCTCTAGATCGTCCACACCTTCGTTCAGCTGCTCAACTGCTGCCTGTATCTGCGCCTGTGGTGGCTGCGGACCAGGTCGGTTGGGAATGTTGAGATTATCAAAATCCATCCCATCATCGCCTTCATCCTCATCCTCCTCACGGTCTGCATCTGCATCCCAGAAATCACGATCCCACTCCTCTTCACCTTCCTCCTCATCGTCGTCCCCATCCTCGGCGGGCGCCTCGCGTGGTCTTCCCACACCATCTAAATTACGATCTTCCCTAGGTGCCTCTCCGTGACCCTTGTCGTCGTTGTCGTTGTCGTCCAATCTCGCGGGCTCAGGATCATGAAAGTAATGCTGAAACTCATCCTCCGCGCTATCTCTCGCCCTCTTCTTTCCGTCGAAGTACCCTGTGGGAGCAGACGATGAGCCCGCCTCTAGCTCCTCTGGTGCAACGTATGTGGCTAAGCTCGGCGACGCAAGCGGACCAGACGGCGATACAGGCTGAAGCTTATTAGGGCTCGAATCCCCTTCCGTGTTAACGGTGCTAGTGGACATCGGTGGTCGTCGAAATGTAGAACCCATCTCGATGTGCATAGTACCGGATGACGATGATGGTTCGGCAGGACCAGGCGTGGGTGAGCGTGATGGGACTTTGTGTGTGAATAGCTCTGAGGCAATGAATGATCGAGGACGAGGTTGTTCTTCCGGGATAGGTGTACCAGCCAGCAATGCGGCTTGTAACTCGGCGAGGGACCGTCCTGGCATTTCGGGGATCGGCTCCCGAACGTCGTCGGCGTACCCATTAACGGGACTAGGCCTCGTTGGAATTTTGAACGTGAACTCGAAAGGTGTGGTTTCAACAGCAGTCGAGGAACCGGAAGCTGAGGTTGGAGCAGCAGCAGTGGACGTTGAAATTGAAGGACCACCATCGTTGGATATTTCCATGCCTTGTTCATCATGGTCCAATCTTCTGCGGATCCGCCTCCGGACGTCCGAGAAAGTCATCTCAACATCCCCTTCATCCTCCTCCTTCGCCTTTCCTTTACTTCCAGCTGGCAGTATCTCATCCTTGGGTGGTAGAGGGAGCAAGGGTGGCGGTGTCTCAACGAGGGGAATTCGGGGAATGGGATCCTCCCGACGTTGTATCTGCTCGATATCCTCGACATGTCTGGGCAGAGGCTCGAGATGAGGACGTTGCGGTATAACACGGCGCGGCCGCAAAAGCCTCGGTTGACGACCCTCCTCTATTTCCCTGTTCAAGGGTTGCAACCGGGGAGGGGCAACTAAGCGACCATTCAGCTCTTGCACAGGTTGGTTGATGGGCGCTGGGTTGGGGGCAGGGAGGTCTTGAGGGTGTATAACCGCCAGGTCATCGACTTCAAACATTCCAGGCCTTGCATTCTGTGAGATCCACTCGCGGAGGAGGAATACAGCAACGAAGATGAGCACAATCAAAGATGCTATAATCTGGCCTGCGAAGATGTCGGCAGACAAGGTCTGCCAGAATGGGCGAGACGTGAAACGCTGCAGAATTGCTGCGTTCCTCCATAACGAAACTGTCTCGTTGGTGGCCGTAAGGGTTTCGACGATTCCAATAGATCGAGAGTCGGCGGGCCTTTCGCGGCCACTAATCCACCACGCTCTGAAATATCCTCAGTATACAGAACAAAGAGGAGGCAGAAAGTAAACAAACGTGGACTCTCCCATTGTGAAATAAACTCTCCATGTCCAAATCGTAATCCACGGTAGCACTGCAAGCCAGACGGTTGCGATCATCACAGCACGAAGACCGAAGAGGAAAGCAAAAAATGCTTGCTGGGCAAGTCGACGCATGAGGAGTAGAGGCGGTAGTGTCGGGGGCATGTCAGTGGCATAAACTAATGAATGTGGGTCAGACACCTAGAACGCCAACTGGGAGGAATTGGACCGACCTTTAGTGAAGGAATACGGGTGTTTGCAGACGTCGCAAGTTTTCTTCTTGCTGTGTGACAGCCATGTTGTCAAACTGTAAATCGCATAAGATAATTCTGGGACAGAGGAGAGGTATTGTGGCTCTGACCAGTCTTGATGTATGTAGCGGATAGTACCAGAGCATTTACAGGGATAAAAGAGAGGTTGGCCCGGCTCTCCTGGTGCGCTGCATATTCGGCAAGTGTCTGATTCCATCGTCAGCAGATCTTTGATAATATGATAGACGCGCCGACCTTGTTCGTCTGCTTCCTGCATGTGTAGCTAGGTCCTAGATATTACAGGAATTCCACCAGGGGTACCCAGTACGGTGTGACCTAGATTTTGAGGAAGCTGGAAGCGTCTCGTGGGTGGAACTTGGGTGTCGGTACCGAATGTCGTTGGGTCTGCCAAGTTAATGGAGAAATGCAACAGTAGATATGGTAGGAGGGAATCGTTGGATTACTGAAGTCAACGCCGAGTACAAGTATGTCGTCTGAATCCAAGTGAGCGCACTGACAAAGTAAACAACCACAAATCTACCACAGACTACCAGTGGTGGCGATGAACTTGCAACTTGAATGAACCACCTGCTCCTCGTTCACCCGACTCAGACACTTGCCCGCATGTCATACATCCTTGCATCAACTTAAACCCTGCATGAGGCCAACATCATTGAAGCTATATACTCCAGAGCTTCACCCCTAGACTGACCAACCCAATTTCTCTCCAGAGAGGCCACTCGCAAGCGGCCTTGGAGAACTACAGTAGTCTCATGGTCATGTTTGCATGCTCACGTTTGATCACTTCCTGTTTTGCTCCAAGCTGATCACCGCCAAACGAGTCAAGAAAGGTCATACGAGGATATACGTACTTTATACAGCGGTGTACGTAGAAATACAAAGTCGACAGTCAATACAGTTACACCAGCGAATTACACAATCTCCAAAGCCAGATCAGACCGGGAAAGGGTAGTATGAATGTGTTGACAATACCCATGCGTGGAATCTCTAATCCGAGTCATCCACCTCCATGTAATTGTCCGAGTCCGTGTCTCGGTATTCGCAGACCTCCTCCTCAGGTACGAGAAGATGAGCCTCGTATACACCTTCGCCGTCTTCAATGATGCTCCATCTATCCGGTCGTGCTTGCATGTCATCCGCAATATACTGCATGTACGCCTCCCCGGTTTCGTCGTCAGCGCTCAACCGAATGTTCCACCCGAGATAAATGCGATTGTACCCCTCGTCATGTGCAATGAGCCCTTCTGCATGGAAATACACCATCTCATACTCCTGTACCATCTCGAGCGTCGCGCCACGTCGGAGACAATGGAGGTCGCTCTCGTCAAGGTGATCGAAGTGCTCATCCTCCTCGTCAATTGCGACACTAGGAGGCTCCCACTTCGGATGCACGTAGACCCCACTATACAACTCTTCGTCGCTATCGGTGCCGTAGCTGAACACGTCGTCATACAAGGAGGCTCCATCGCCTTCATTGTCGTCCTCAGAGTCATCCTCATCATCGTCCTCATCGTAATCCTCGTCTTCTTCGTCGCTTGCTCCGTAGTCATCGATCTCTTCGTCGTCTGCGGGGAAGAGTCCCTCCCAAGGATCAACGTCGCCAGAAGCAGGTTCGCGACCAGGCGAACCTCCACCTGGTGAGCCACCTCTTACTTTGGAAATCGCAGCCACGATGGCTTTGATCACGAAGACGGGTATGGGGCGATGGCGCACGTGGGCACGGCAGCACGGGCAAGTCTTGCGTCGGCGTACTAAGTAATCGGGATCGTTGTCATCATACATCTCATCTTCGATGGCGGGGGCCTTGCGGAACCATTCCTGAAGGCATGCGACGCAGAGGATGTGACCGCATGGAGAAAGGCTGCGTTGACTTATCAATGGGATGGCAGGAGAAATGATCACAAAGAACGCACCCATACGGTTTGAAAAGTAATTCCATGCAGATTTGACATTGTGTATTGCTCTCTACGGTGGTGATGAGCTGATAGCGTGACCATTCAGTATTTAATGGATATTGAGTGGAATTAATCGACACACTTCGTCTGATTTTTTCGACTTGCTCTGTAACTTGGACACTTGGGATTCTGACTCTCGCAGTTTCTGCAGGCGCACAAGTTAGCATTTTGACTGCAGTTCAGCGCACTCGAGTAGTCACCTGCTTCAAACTAATATCCTGTTGCTTCAATTCTTCGATAACCTGCACAGCTTTAGCACTGGATTTAGGGGTGACCAGTCAGAATGCACCTTGCTTTGCTTCTTGACCATCTTCTTGTTGTCATGAACCAGCTGCAGATCGGTCAGCCTGATTCATCGTAGCTAGGGTATGTACTGACCTTTTTCAGATTATCCAGCTCGCGTTTCAATCTCGCAAATTCGGCTGCAGCAAGCGGTCCGCTATAATCGGTGTGCGCATGGAGGATGCTGTACATTTCCTTCCCAGATCCGTCGATGTCGGACGCAGCAGCTTTCGAGGGTTTTTTAACTGATTCTCGAGACTTTGAGGCCTCCCTCTTGAGTTCAATACTGGGGATTTCAGGTGCACGAGATGTGCTCGCATGCGCGTTCTCTACTAAATGCCGGGTGTGCGAACGGGGTTTCGTTTTGGACTTGCGCCCGCGGTCAGCGTTTGCGTCATCGACAGCCACGAGGGAAGACCTCGAGTTTGTAGAAGAATGAGAAATAATTCCCGATTTCTTCCGTTTGCTTTGGTCTAGATGAAATGTCTCAGGTTTGGGGGGCACGCTCGGCGGAAGCTGTTGCTGTGAGGATTGGGTATCCGGTGACCTGGACCTGCGTCGACGCTGACTGGATGATAATGAAGAGGCGACTGTGGGTGCCTGTGGGCGTCGCTGATTGTTGTTACGACGAGATGAGTTCCTGTCGGTGGCGTTCATTCTGAGGCGCGGGAGAGACGACTGCTGTGTGTGAGCTGTCAGGAGCTGTCAGTGCTGTTCAAGGTGCTGTTCAATAACAGTCTTTGGATGGCTTGCAGTCAAGTCATAGGGTACCCACTTCTATCACGACCGACGGCTGGACACGCGGAATGTTGTTATGTCGTCGTCGTCGTCGTCGTCGTCGTGTGTTGATGAAGGCGAAGCTAAGTATAAAAGAGCGTGACGACATGACAGCAAGAAACGCGACCGTCACACAAGTGTCACAATGACTCGAATAATAAGTCACTCATACTGCAATGCGCGACTATATAAGAAGTTGTCAATTAGTTTTTCGGATCGATCAGGCCCTCGTATCTCTGTCCCCACCCAATTCACAGAATGGATTCAGAACACCTCGAAACGTGGTCGCGTTCTCCTCGCTTACTCTGGTGGTCTCGGTAAGTTGATCTGGAGGCGATCTTCGTCGCGTTCTGCTGATCCTCGCCGTTATCGGATTAAGATACCTCGTGCATCTTGGCATGGCTGGTCGAACAGGGTTACGAAGTATACGCGTTCATGGCCGATGTTGGCCAGGAAGAGGTAAGCCATGCATGCTGATCATAACATATGTACGGCTATATCCCATTGTAGGACTTTGCTGCTGCCGAGATCAAAGCAGGGACCTCGGGGGCCAAAAAATTCTTCAAGGAGGTAGGCCGACGGGCATTTTCTGTAAATCCGTTCTCACGGGCCGAACACAGGACATGAGGCACGAGTTTGTCACTGAATTGATTTATCCTGCCGTTCAAGCAAACTGCATATACGAGGTATGATACCCCCTCCAGCGAGAAGTCATGTCGACTAATTACAAATGTAGAATGTATACCTCCTTGGAACCTCCCTTGCTCGTCCAGTCATCGCTCGTGGCATGATCGCTGTTGCTGAGAGGGAGGGATGCGAGTAAGAATCCACATCCATCCACACCCCACCGCCTCACCAATTACTCTTAAAGTTACGTGTCACATGGCTGCACTGGTAAAGGAAACGACCAAGTTCGCTTTGAACTGGCCTTCTATGGTCTAAAGCCCGACATCAAAGTCATTGCTCCCTGGCGTCTACCTGGTAAGCAGCTCTCGATCTTAGTCTCGATACCCAAGTGTTGATTCGGCTGTAGAATTTTACAATCGTTTCCCCGGTCGTCAGGCGCTCATTGCATACGCCACAGAGAAGAACATCCCCATTCAACAAACCGCTGCAAAGCCCTGGTCAACAGATGAAAATCTCTTCCATATTTCCTATGAGGCTGGTATCCTCGAGGATCCGAATATCACCCCTCCGGCAGACATGTGGAAGCTCACTCAGTCCATCGAGAACGCTCCTTCCGAGCCTGACCATATCTCCATCGAGTTCGAGACCGGTTTGCCAGTGAAAGTCACCACCGCTCAGAAAACCTTTACTGGCCCCGTGGAGATCTTCTTGGAGCTCAATGCCCTCGCCAGGAAGCACGGTATTGGCCGTATCGACATCGTGGAAAACCGTTTTATTGGCGTCAAGTCGCGTGGCTGCTATGAGTCTCCTGGGGCAACCATCCTGCGCATCGCGCATATGGACATCGAAGGTCTTACCCTGGACCGGAACGTTCGCGCACTGCGAGATCAATTCATTACCATCGAACTGGGCCGTATATTCTACAATGGCCACTTCTTCACGCCTGAACGTGAGTTCGTGACGAGTGCCATTCCCGCTAGCCAGCGGACTGTCAACGGCGTCGTTCGGTTGAAGCTGTTCAAGGGTAATGTGATCGTCGAAGGACGATACTCCGATGAGGTAAGGTTATCAAACAGACGTGCGTGGAGTAACCTGACACATGTTTAGGGGTTGTACGATGAGCACCAATCATCTATGGACGAACTCGGTGGATTCGAACCTAGCGACACTACCGGGTTCATCCAGATTGAGAGCATCCGCATCAAAAAGTAAGCCTTCCTTGCTATTCCATGAACAAACTTTCATCTCCTTGTCAGGTGGGCGCAGGCAAATGCCCGTAAGGGACAAGCAGGCTCGAGCCACAGGATGTGTATGGGTCTCGCGTCTGAAAAATGCGTCTGAAAATGCGCTGTCTGCACCCAAAAAATGAAATTATTTGTACTACTGCATCTTGATTTCTGTTGGTCTTGTAAACTAGTAACGCCTCCAAAGCACTATGGGGGATTAAGTTACACAAGAGAGCTAATCGAAACTCAGGAACTCCGCGAGACGAACGCGGGAGATAGGACTTCGTCAGTGGGGCTGTTGGTTGATGGCGCTCAAGCTTCATGCCACCAGGACATGTGGATGATCGCAACGTGGGGGGGAGGTCTGAGACTGGTACCAGGCACTTGTGTTCGCGCGGTGGGGCTTGTCTGCAAGGACTATTGTGAGTTGGGGACAATTGGAGGTGTGCGGCAACTAAAGGTGAGGCCGGTGGTGCCTTAGGCCTTAGGCCCGAAGCTTGATGCCTTCTTGCGATAGCTCTAAACTCTTTGTCGTTTTGGATATATTACAAGGCCTTCCCTTGTGTCACTGTCCAAATCAATGCTCTAGTCCGTTGATAATCAATCATAGGGTCCTCCCTGAGCGTGAAGACGTAGGACCGACCGCCGCCGCGACCACAGGATTAGTCGGTTCCCAGCCTACGGATGAGTCGTCCAGTACCGAGGGGCTCGGGTGGTTAACGGTTTATTTGATGCACAGGCTGTTTTTCTTCTTTCCTTTTTTTCGCGCCAACTTTGTCTAAGATGCTGGTTTCGTGTGGCATATCCGCCACTGCTCTTGAGCTTCCATTAATGGCAGAGGACGCTCATAATCCTCTGTTCTCGGTCCCCACCAATGTACGGAAACAACAGGAGATTACATAATCTTATCACCATGCTGAGCGGTCTAGTAGTGGAGCACTTCTACTCATGATCACAGCAATGTCGCGTTCCCGGTTGATCAGGTGATCAACTTGAAGCTCAAGTTGAAGCCTCTTCAGGCTAGCTTCAGGGTGAGTACCTTATGGGACATTCATTCACGAGTTACAACTCACACTTTGGGATCTGCCATATCGTCTTCTAGGTGTAAGTGCGTTGGCAATAATGTGGTGTTCGCCACCAGTGCGCGAATAAGATCCCACCTGCCTAGGCACTCATACGGTGCTTGAGAAATGTCGGATACTTCCCAGAATAGGGTATTACTGGATTCCTTGCGAACCTGGGACAAGAAAAACGCCTTAACATCATGTTCTTCCCCTGCCACCCTCAGCAACGTGTCGGTGAACTCTGTGCAGCGACCATTGTGCTGGCTTTAGAAACAAAGACACCGTCTCTGCCGATCGGAATCTTGATCGATGCATGGATAAATGCGTAGACTATTTGTGAATGTATGCTTTTCATACATCTTGGACTCCTGTGTGGTATCGTATATTCTTGGTGGTCACGTACCTGTTGAGAACGGTACATGATGTGATAGCATCGATTCCATCATGCACCAAGTGGCGTTCCTCGCAGATTAGCGAGGAGGGTTGTTCCGTGCTTACTAACATTCATGGAACGCACACGCCTAACCAGCTATGGGACATAGGGCGGGCGGCCGGGCGCCGCCTATGTGTTGCACTTACACATATCGGCCCATTGTTGCGCGTGTTGCCTCATGAGGCTCAGTGGTTACTGCAGTGACCTACCCTCTAACCGAGCAGTTATCGGCCCAGCTAGGGTATAGGTAAGAAAAGCACTCTCGGCATCTGTGATGTGATGGCTGGCTCCGATTCCATAACTTGAAGGAAATGACTGGGTTCTACACTCGGGCGAGCTCACGGCCAGACTAACTTACCGGCGTGATAGGAATGAAAGGTAGTCGTTTGCTTCCCAAGGAAACGATCAGAGAACGGAAGAAAGAAGTTTTTGATGGCACGTGTACATCTGATCGGGAGGAGACTACCGCATCCAACGTGCCATCGCAAAAGTGATATTCCCGTGCACACCTGTGGATGAATAACGGAGAAATTGCAGCGATCCAAATTAAACGCTGTGAGGGTCGCGGGTAAGTACAGGCAAGTAGCTAACCCTAGCGTGGAACAAACTTGGAGCCACTACTGCCTGAGGATACTGCATTGAATGCTTGGTTAGTGGTGAACTGAGGAAGGTTTGCATAGGATTTTCAACAGAAGGATGATGAAACAGTGCGAGATTGAAAGCGAAAGGTGTTAACTCTTGGGAGGGGGCACGGGTGTAATGGGCTGCCATTGTTGAATGGCTGTGAGGTCGGGAAACTCACTGTAACGTGGTCTGAACGGAACAATTGTTGCGGTGCAGAACGGATTACCATCATCATGAGAAAGCAACGACTGCTGAGGTGATTTGTTGTTGTAACTCTCACCTGGAGGGAACATTGCCCAAACACACCATCGGTGGTTTTGTACGAACAGATCAACAAAGTCACGTCATTTCCGGAGCGCTTCATCGCTCTCCGTGGAGTCTGAACGTTCCTAAATCAAGACTAGATCGAAAGCACTAAAGAGATGCGAGATTAGAGTATAAAGATGGGCTCGAAGTCAATGATTGAGAGCAGCATCGAATCACCAAACAAGTCTTCAGCTAGTCAGTTATTCCTTCACCGCTCATGAACGACACGGCTCACCTTCACCTAGCAGCATATGCAAAACTCACCTAAGTGAACTCAACGACCACTACTGAACTAATAAGTGATGTGCAACCCGAAGGTAATCAGAATCTCGTGAACATCAGTCTGTGCGATAGAACTCACCCCAAATCAAGTCCCGTGCGGTCACCTGCAAGTTCTCCGAAGCCAAGGATCCCTATTGGGGGAAGGGAGATGACAAAGTTGTCAAAGATGTGCCCCAAAGGAACTGGGTGTGGCACAACGCGACGACATATGCACCCATTAGACGCAAACCGCCACGGCTGCTGAAATCAGGATGCGTACCATAACGAACCTCCCGGGTCCTCCCCTGGTAGAAGAGCCAGTGTCTTAGCAATAGATTTTCATTATTTCTTGTCCATGCAATACTAGCCTACATTGGATAACGCGAATGATTAGTTTCCACAAGTAGCGTTAGTATTTGAAACTCACGGATTCCCGACCTGTCAGTGAAAATGGTCAGTAAATACGCAACGTCGGTAAATCCGTGTCAGTAGGGATGACACCCAACACAAACAACGTCTTACACCCGACCCGACCCACGTGAAGCGAGAATACCACATCAAGGTCTAACCATTGCCTCGGCTCTGAGATATCTCAGAGATGCTGATGACATGTGATTACCTCGTGGAGGAATTGTGCGCGAAGAAGGGAGAGCGGAGATTATCGATTATGAGTGATGCGCTCGATGCTATACAACGCGACTCGTTCGCCTGCACAAGTGTTCTCTATTTGGTAGAGTGGTCTCCTGTCACAAGCCACCAGGAGATAACTGATCAAGGGCCCTGTGCCGCACGAGGAAGATTAGATGAACATGTGCATGAATCGTAAGTTGCAAGTGGTAGAAATATTGCAATCGTGCTGCTTTTCTGCGCACGGAACCACTGAATTCTGACTAGACCTCGACGTCGGAAAGGAACAACGACTTGAATTGTTGTTAGATGAGTTCCACCACATTACGATTCATGCCAGTGATGGTGCAAGCCTGAAGAACTAAAGTTCTTCGCATTTCCGAATGACGTCCAATCCATGCATCATGATCGACTCGGAGAAGATCATCGACCGGTCTCCGCGAGTTCCCAACAGGTCGAACTTATGCTATGGATCTTCTGCCGAAAGCGTAATGCAAGGACACAAAGTGCAGCATGGTCGGTCCTTTGATGGTGGTCGGAGGATTCTGGGGAAGTGATCCGGTGATCCAGTGTGCAATTGATGCTGACATGACACTATGGCATAGTAGTTTCGTTCAGAACCCCCAGAAAATTTACTCACGACTTACTGACGATGCTGATGCGAACTTGCTGTAAGTGGGAGATATCGTACCCGGCCACTACTAGATCTGTGGGGATAAGGCGATATGACAAACATCGAGATAGTTACATAGATCTATAGATTAGCAGCATGAGCTAGCTCCAAGTTTGCAGAGCCATAATAGCAACTCGGATTAATTATACTGTAACCATCATATCCATATTAGTATGATATACAGTCACAGATACTGTACATGGTCATTAACAGTATGAAGGCTTGCTGAGGGGTTCAATGATGTGGTCTGCCTCCAAACACTCCCTCGGGTCCTCGAACACCCTCAACACAATATGCGCAGGCATCTGTAACCGCGCCTTGTTCACCCGGTTTTGCAGGTCCCAACGCTTCTTTTCCTCCTTCCGTAATCGGCCGCGTTGGCCGCGCCGACGACGAACTCGAGGATGTCGAAGACCCCATGGAGCTTGATGAGACCACAGACGCACTGGAGCTGGAGCTCCCTGGGGACTTTGGCTCGGCTATTGTCTCAAACGAATAAGATGTCGGTGGAAGGCTTCGCTTCGGCGTCGGTCGTGGAATCCGCATGGATCCCGAATGTACTGGCAGCCACCTGCATTTCTGTATCTGATGACGCACGTATGGGAACCGGGCGGGAGGGAAGTGATCCAGTACTTGGGAAGGGCACGTTATCCTTTAATAGAGGGCCCTTTTGTTGCTTATTGTTCGTGACCGAGAACTCCCCTGTCGGATCATCAAGGCCAACCGCGCTAACGTCCCGTATAAATACACCTGCAATCTGAGTTGGCCGGTCTCTAGCCAGCGAAGCATACAACTCCAGGTCCTGCTCTCCCGAGTCTCCGACCAGGAGGAAGCGCGAATGTGGGAAGTGATCCAGCACCTCGACGACATTCGCCCTTTTCCTCGTTGCCGGTGCTGATAGAAGACCATTGAAGAGGGATCGCCCAGCGTAAGAGCGCAGCCGAATTGAGCCCGGGGGAAGCCTTGAGATGCTAAGGAATCGATTGAGCACTGGGAGAAGCTCGAAGGGCGAATTCGACTACCACAACATGAGCCTACAGGTGAAACACTCAGGGTAAGGAGGACCCACCACGTAATGAAAGCGGACTCCACGCTTCCACATCTTATCATACCATTCTCCCATTTCAGGAATTACTGTCTCCCCTAGGTCTTTGACGAACACGTTATGAAATATCGCCCGCGCGCCATCAGGAACTCTGGACACCTTCACGGTATCATCAATATCAGAGATGACCCGTAATGCCGAATTAGTGATCGGAATCCGCATGATGTTCGTCGGCGTTTCGTGCAACCCTGGGAGGTGCGCCGCTGTCACAACCCGCGCCTCCACCGACAGTTCATGCTCAAGACATGTGTCGTCGAACGCAATGTGCACACCAATGGGGTGCGTACAAATGTCTGTCCAATGGATCCTGAATGTACCCGAGAAAAACCCGTCTGGGCCAGTCAACATCTGTCGCTTAAGGAGAGGTTGGCGATGCAGTAATTGCGGATGTGTTTGAGGATGCGGTGAATGTACAAAGACAGACACTTCCACCATTCGTGAAGAAAGCGCGGACGCCCAGAATGGTTTCAGTCGTGACTCCAAATTGGCATGTAAACGCTGTAAGTCAGGGGGGATACACCTGTCCGCAGGCGCTATCTTGGGAGAGACCTGGGCCGATTCAAAGAACGGAAACTCTTCCGAGTCTAATTCATTGTTTTCCCCCTTACCCGTGCTGTTTTGAAAATGCTTGTCGAGGTTCTGAACCTCGTAATCGTCTGAGATCTGGTCGGGTGTGGGTGGAAGACGTAGTGGTTCAGGGAGATCTTCTATTTCGGTGTCTGATGTCCCTGGCGTCGGTTGAAGCTTGGGTAACGATGCAAAGCCTATCCGCGTGGTCAGCGACGGAGCCACTCTGTGTCACTGAATGACATACCTCTGGCGAGCCTGAGAAAAGCTCGCTGTGAGCGAGTGACGAGCTCGGGAGTCTGACGAGAAGTAGCAAATCCAGAAACATGGAGTGATACATCGAATGCACCTGGTCAATGTTATTATTACCAGTTCGTACAAGAACCGAAAACCAATGACCTTCGTGCTCGCCCGGGGCGCTATGTGAGGTCGTTTAGTCGCCCAACCTGGAAATAGGTTGACCTCGTCTACAGTGCTCTCGTCTCCAGTGTTTCTTCTGATCTTTTGACCTGCCCACTGACTCCAGCTTTGAGGGGTGGTACGACCTGGTACATAACCTTCTTCACCTGGTCTGAGTGCCCGTCGTGATGTTAGCGAGAGTCTGAATTCGCGTTGTGAAAGATAATCCTTCAGACCGGTCAACCTCGACGGGGATCCAGGAGGCATCATTCTTGAGGACAGCTGGTGTTTTAAGTGGATTATATCAAGCAGAAAGATACGCATACAGGATTGTCGCTGAGGGACTAAAGCATTGAGGCTGCCATAGTGTAGTGCTGTGAATTTGGTGCTGAAAGCGCTATGCAGTGTGCAGTGCAGCCCGCCACTGAGAATATCATCAGTGTGATGTAACATATCTCGCTTTCAATGCTGACCACCATCTGCACCGCTTACACAACTATCGGTCAGTCTGCCATTACTGCAAGCTTGATATCCGGGGCACGCAGACAATACTCAACTCGGCACTTGAGCTATTTTACAATGAGCGCCGAAGGAGACAAGGGGAAGAAGAGGGGACCAGCACCCAAACAACGAGGACATCCTAGAGACTCTCCAGAAGTACGATTCTCAAAAAGCCTCTCGTGGTTGCTTCGCCATGGCGCAGAGAGTGCAGGTTTACATATCCGTCAAGATGGTTATGCAAAGGTTTCTGACGTGGTAGGCTCGCACTGTCAGTGCTACCCTGAAAAATCTCCAGAATTGACTTAGTTGGACAGCTTTCCAACCCAATGTTCAGAGATGCTACATTCGCAAAATTACAGGATATTGTAACACGGGATCAGAAATCGCGATATCATCTTCTCATGGAGCCACAAACTTCAGAGTCTATCGGTACTGACGTGTGGTGGATACGGGCTAATCAGGGACATTCTATGAAGGTGTGTCGATTCTTATTTCCCTCTATGCTTGTTGTTTGACCGACTTGCTAGGATATCAAGCTTGAGCTCCAGCCCATAACATCGGCATCTGATATTCCCATGGCCGTGCATGGCACATCACGAAAAGCATGGAAGCTAATTGGCAAGCATTTACTTATTCTCGTTCGGCCCCCTCTTACCCAAAGTCCTCTTTAGCTACCGAGGGCTTATCCAAGATGACTCGCAACCATATCCATCTCGCACAAGATGTCCCAGGAAATAATGTTATCAGTGGTATGTGCATGTTTTTCAGGTATTGAATCATCACGATACACAGCGCGTACACCAGGCATGCGAAACTCATCTCAAATACTCATTTTCGTGGATGTACAAAAAGCCATCGACGCGGGAATACGATTCTATCTTTCCACGAACGGTGTAGTCCTTACAGAAGGCAATGTTGGTGGGTTTTTGTTACCAACGTTTTTCCAGCGGGTCGAAGATGCGAATCGCAATCCTGTGGGCGGATGGGAAGGTAATGGACACATCGGACCGGCAGCTGCTATACCTGTGGATTCAGAGGCCGCAGAAGAGGCTACATTAATGACCCCATCGGCGGAATCGAAGCTTGGCAAGGACACAGATGGGCCATGAGCTCATAATAACACTCCTATTCCCCTCATTATCCGGCCCTATTTCGTATCAATTGATGTACCCGCTAGCCGCTTTTAGACGAGTGGTGCGAGTCCTTCCCCGACGTCATAATATCGAGGTTTTCGGAGCACCAATGGCGCCGCAATGTATGGTATTCAAGCATATCTGTATCTCATCATTCTACGCATTTTCCCTGTTGCGGCGCCAGACTTACAGAGACGTCATGGATGGCTGTTGGCCTTGACTTGCGCGTGAAAGCATTGATGTCTGATCCGTGTGATGGAATGGTAGACTGTTCGTCCACACGGGTCGTGCTATACATACTGTGTGCTAAGTATAAAGTAAGTTTCGTTTCTCACTGACCAATGCCATCACTGACCTTCGTTCGGTAGGGCGCATCATTTTGCTACTTGTCTGTTGTCATCAGACTCAGGAAGTTCCTCGCCGGACGTCCTGTCTTCCATTCCCCTTCCCTCCTGTGAACGGAGATGAGCCAGTTGGTTGAGAAGCACCTGTCAGACCCTCATGCCTTTGACTTTTCCATCTTGCAAGGCAATGTTATGGACCCTTATTTCTTTTTCTCATTTCGGCATGCCGTCCAGCGGCCTTCTGTGTCACTTATTAGCGCTTCCATGCACTTTGAGGCTCCAGCTCCGTTATACATTCGGGCAGACGCCAGACCATACCAAAAATGTTCTGCATAGAGTTTAGGCGACCATCCAAGCATCCTTTGTGGTTCTATTGCTACTTTAGCAGTGTCGTGACGTCGGCTAATTATACCACGGCCGTTCATGTCAGAACTTTGTTGTTGCGGGCTCGATAAAAAGATCAAAGTATGCCCTCAGCACACAAACGTTCCCATCGCCCAACGATATCGTCGAGATACGAGTTTATTTTTTTGGAGAGAAAGACGCTGATACAAAAAATAAACCTTATATTACCGCAGTCGCCAGACAACAAATCGTACACAGTACAGCTATCTCATTTCATCCTGCTTCTTGTTAATCATACACATATCCACTGTTGGACTTTGTGATCCCTGACTATTCCTGGTCGCACTATCGTAGGTTTGGCCACTTTGATCGCTAGTAACAGTTTCAGTGGGTCTACCGCTTGGCGTTCCTTTCTCCATCAAGCGACCATATTTTGGCCGAGTGGTGAGAGGAATACTGCTAACGAAAGGTCAGTAACCTGGATTCGCTCAAAGGGAATTTACTTTACAGTGTATGAAAGCATGTTTTGTGATGATGATGACTATGACTTGGCAGTATGAGGGTTTTTGGATGGCTAAGGGGGTCGGTTAGCGTGCGGTCAGGAGGGTACACCAGCGGGGTACTCGTACAAGAATGCTTTGATGCACTACTGTCACGAAATGACTCTGGGACAATGAATACACAGTTGAGGTTGAGACCTACTTGAGAGCTCCAGCTTTATACCCCCGCCAAGTCTGCGGTTTCTATTGCCAGTGATTAGATCATCAAGAGGACTGCGAGATAGTTCCAGCGCGGCAACGTGTGTGCAACAAAAGGATGACTCTTTGTGACTCCTTCGGCAGTACACGGCAGAGGCAGCCTGCCACTCTGCCACCTGCACTACCAAAAAAGTCACAAAAAGTGGAATGTACATGCGCCGATCCCGCCGCAGCATATCGGATTCTTACTTGCAAGCGGTTAACACGCTGCTAATGCCAGGCCGCGTTCCCCTCAGTGATGCAGATGCGCGGCGGCATCATTGCTCCGGTACCGGGAAGTATAAGTTTGGCAATCGATGAGCAACTTGTAGGTAAGATAGCCCTCGAGCATTTACGGTAAACCTCTGATGCATGTGACACCAGCGTGACTAAGGTACAAATCTCCGGTGATGTTACCCGATTTGGCGACCGCCGGATGCCCAGTGCTAAGCCATTGATCAAACAAACTTGAAGGTATCGAAACAGTGACTACTACGGTACTGAATTAATAATTGCACCGAGTATAAAAGGTATACTAGTATATACGATAGGAATAAAAATAAATGATGTCGACATGGTGTCCACAGTATTTCTTAGCTGCCCAAGCTGGTCGTTTCCCGTCCACGCCTGGGTAGGGTATAGCTGAGGATGGGTGGAAATGTCCTCGAATGGCCACGTGGTCACGTCGTGGCCGGATGATGCAGGGAGTCTTGCGATGACTCCAAAGCCTCCTTTGGAAGGACTCAGAGGTGAGCACCATCCCAGTGCAGATGCAAGGAAGGAACTTACATTTTCCTTGCCTCCTCCTAGAGTTTTTTTCTTCTTTGCCCAATTCCCAAGGTGCTCTATGGCGGAGCGAACTTTTCGTGCACGCTTGGGCATTGGAGGAGCCGACTGGCAGTGACCCTGAGGCCGGACCCTCAGCGGCATGCTAAACAGACTTTCGGGCTTTATTTAAGTACTTAATCTACAATAATTACCTTGAAAACTCATCTCTTGCTCTGGAATCTGACAAAATACAATTTGCGAACGGAGAGATTGTAGATCCCATCCAGCTCAACAACTTCTCCGTTTTATTTTTTCTTTAGGGGGCTTCCTTCTGTTTCCTATGTATTTTCTCCCTCATTCTTGCACTTTGTCACGTTTTGTCACGCGAGGTTTACCGTAAGTGCTCTAGGGCTATCTTACATAATAGATAGTGTGATTAACTGACAGATAGGAGCAGTTATCTGAGCCAACAGCGAACAAGGCTAAGCGCTAAGCAGCGACTGGTTACGTATCAGCCAGTTGCTGACGTCGTATTCTCAGTGTGGAGATCTCAATATGAGGCTCATGATCAGCCAAGCGCAGGGACTCGAGCAAAGTATGCTCACCTGCGGTCTTGGACGTGTGAGCGACAGTCACGGATGAAGATAACCACCGGCAGGTAAGTGCTTCGTGAACCAGCAAAAAAGTCGATGTAGCTTCGGTTGGACTTCTCTACCGTTGGCATCACCCATGTGGATCGTGTGCCAGTGAGACTGGTGGCGTAATCATTTTAGCGCTTGTGTTATCTGCGGCGAGCATTACAGCGCCGATGGACACGGAAAGGCACGCGGCAGTACGCCTGCACAAGTCGCGAGTACAGATTGCTCCTAGACGCCCCACAGCATCCCGCAACCTTCAAAATGGCAACCTCAGGTCACGACGTGGGGGTTCGGCGCGCCGCCTTTGTGGTGTCTCTGAGCACGGTCTTCCGTTGTCACGGCTTCTTGAGCTTTCTCCGTGATACCATATCATACGTCACATCTGCTGAACAAGTATCCCAGAATGCTCTCGAATGGGGCATGTTGTACGACGGGCCGGGGTCCGAAGCAAAGTCCAAAGTGCCTATGGGCTCACGAGTATGCAAGGCACCAGGTAATCCAAATCCATGTAGAAAGACCAGGTGCTGAAAATAGTTGAAGGTAAAATCTGCCGCCAATCATACAACGTAGTGGTATAATGCTAGAGGGTCCAAGAGCACAGGAAAGCCAAACTATACTGACGTAGCGGAACCGGCAACTGCAGGTGCGGCTGTATCTTCAGATTTAGATCCTGCGTTTCCCCGTGCTTCTGCGAGCTTTTTTAACTCGGTCATGTAACCGTTTAATTCCTGTGTATGGGGATTCAGATACTGGAATAGTGCGCGAGGGTAGATTTACAGCATTGTTAGGCTCAAACTGCAGACCAAGTAATATTGCTTCTTGGGCCTCTTCCAGTTGTCCAATTCCAACAAGCGCCTTTGCTTTTCTGAAGTGACCCTTGGGCCAGTTACGTCGAATGGCGATGACGGTTTCCGCGTCAGCTAGAGCACCAAGGTAGTCCCCGAGCTCGAATAAGGTCGTGGACCTGTTTGAGACGAGGGTGGAGAGCTCCTCCCGCAAAACTGCGGAGCCTTCCCAAGGTGGTCGTTGAGCTGCAATACTCGCGGCAAGATTGTATTTGGCCAGGGCTTCCTTGTGTTTATTTAGCTTGTATAGATTCTGCAACGCGTATGAGCCACTGAGACAGCCATATCAGCCATACGCGTACGTTTCCCTCGTCTTTCGTGTTAGTGACTGCTTGAGAGAGCTTCTGTTGCACGACGTTTGGCGGAGGTGGACAGCGGAGGGTGGGGTTGGTGACAAGAATTTTCGAAATCCGGTTGAGAGAGGTGAAGTCAAGATTACACTCCTCACATTTCTCGACCTTGTGTTTTCCGCAGAACGCGAACGCGTGGCCTGGGCCACCGACTGCAAGGTCCACTGGACGGAACGCGGCGTCGATGCGAGCTTGCATTACTGGGTCGGGTCGTGGTGGAGGCATCATCTGCGGTGTTGTTGTTGAGGGGCGGGATGAGGATGAGGGTGCGCATGGGGTTGTCCGTTGAGGTGGAACTTGTTGCTGAGGTTGTGCCATTCCTTGCGACTCCAATTGTGGACTCTACGGTGATGCCTTCAGAAGTTCAGAATGCAGAACGAGGTGTTGCATGACGTGGCACGTGCCCTCCGAAAAATGGAAACGAGACGACCGTGAGAATATCTGTACAAAATGGAACTGATATTTGTCAGCGGGAATTTTTCATTCCGATTTTGTGCTTTTTAGCCCTCTTTCCTCCTTCCATCAACGACGGTCTTCACCGCTAGATAACAACACGCCTGGTACTGAAAAAAAAGAACATTCAAGGTTCCTTGTTTCGCTCTAATATGACCAATGGAATTGTAAACGTTAACGCAAGTCTGGAGACTCAATTTGGTGAGTGTTTCTTGCTTGTTTCTCTTTTTCTGCCTCTCGTGCGTATGTCTTTTCTTATATCACAGTCTCTACAGCTTCTCTCGGCATCAATGGAACGCACTCTGCCTATGTTCCCCCTCATTTGAGACAAGCGCAGCGCGCTGCTCCCTCTCCACCATCCACCAACGGGTACGTCTTCTCCCACCATGTTATCCAGTTCCCGCAGCTAATCCCGGCGCTCATTCTAGGACCGGCTGGAACGACCCCCGCGCTTCACCCCGCGGTGGTTTTGAACCATTACGCGGTGGTCACAGTGATAGAAGTAGAGGCGGCGCCTTTGGAAACAGTACTTTTGGCTCTCCCCGCGGAGGGGCCAGCGCAAGTGACTGGGCAGGTCGTCCGTCCACCTAACGGCTGGACCCCGAGAGAGAATCGTGGGGATGGCCATCGTGAGACGGCTGGCTTAGGTGTATGGCGCAACGGCACTCATGTTGTTGGACCTCGCAACACTCGTCTCGAGAAAGAACTATTTGGAGACGCTACCGATCCGTCCAAGCAGCACACTGGCATTAATTTCGAGAAATACGATGACATTCCAGTCGAGGCTACTGGTGCCGGAGTACCGGAACCCGTCGTTGCTTTCACGGATCCACCCTTAGACCCTGTTCTCTTGGAGAACATTTCCTTACGCTCGTTATGCTACTCCCACACCGGTTCAAAAGTACTCCATTCCTATCGTTGCTGCTAACAGAGATTTAATGGCCTGTGCCCAGGCAAGTCCCATTTGTTTCTCCTGAGTGAGCGTGCGTAGTTGACCTTCAATCCAAGACCGGCTCAGGCAAAACGGGCGGCTTTCTCTTCCCTATCCTATCAGCGTCCTTCACTTCTGGACCTCGTGCTCCTCCTGCTGAGACACCCCAGATGGGTTACTCACGCGCACGCAAAGCTTACCCCACCGCCCTTATTTTAGCTCCCACCCGCGAGCTGGTTAGTCAGATCCATGAGGAGGCGCGTAAATTTGCCTATCGTTCTTGGGTCCGCCCTGCCGTTGTGTACGGAGGTGCGGATATCAATCAGCAGCTGCGCATGATTGAGCGTGGCTGTGACCTCCTAAGCGCCACACCCGGACGTCTCGTCGATTTGATTGAACGTGGACGCATCAGCTTGGCAAACATTCGCTACCTCGTCCTCGATGAGGCTGATCGCATGCTCGATATGGGTTTCGAACCCCAGATCAGACGTATCGTTCAGGAAGAAGATATGCCTGGCGTCCAGGATCGCCAGACGCTTATGTTCAGCGCCACCTTCCCACGCGACATTCAGATGCTCGCTCGTGACTTTCTCAAGGACTACATTTTTCTCTCTGTGGGGCGTGTAGGATCCACCTCGGAAAACTATCACGCAGAAGATAGAATATGTCGAAGATCATGACAAGCGCTCAGTGCTACTTGACCTGCTCGCATCCGAGCCTCCGGGTGGCCTAACACTAGTGTTCGTCGAGACAAAGCGCATGGCTGATATGCTATCCGACTTCCTCATTTCAAATAACCTCCCTGCCACATCCATCCACGGTGATCGTTCTCAGCGTGAGCGAGAATTTGCCCTGCAAACCTTCCGCACTGGTCGTACTCCTATCCTCGTAGCTACCGCCGTTGCTGCTCGAGGCCTCGATATTCCCAATGTTACCCACGTCATCAACTACGACTTACCCTCTGACATTGACGATTATGTTCACCGTATTGGCCGTACTGGTCGTGCGGGGAACACCGGTGTGTCCACCGCATTCTTCAACCGCGGCAACAAGAACATTGTCAGGGACCTCATGGAACTCCTAAGGGAGGCTAATCAAGAGATCCCTCAGTGGTTGGAGGCCGTAGTGCACGAGACAACCTTTGGTGGTGGCAGCTTCCGAGGTCGCGGTCGCGGTGGTGGTGGTGGTGGTGGTGGTGGTGGGAGAGGTCGTGGTGGTAATCGCGACTATCGCCAGTCCAGTGGTGCCTACAGCGGAGGAGGGGGTAGGGGGGGTGCAAGCTATGGAGCAGGGCCTACCTATGGTGGTTATGGTGGCGGGGGCAATAGCTATGGCAATGGCGGATCCAGCTGGTGGTAAACGCATGGCCCACGCACCCGATAACATGCCAGGCGACTATCATGTCATCATCGTTCATTTCTTCCCTATATGCAAACCTTGAAGCAACCTGGTCTCGATTCGATCCCCTATGAAAACCATTACCTAACAAGCCAGTCCTTCGTCTCTTCTCGCTGTCTGTTTCCTCGCTGTCTCCCTCTCTGAATCGCTCGGACTCTTGCGCTGCTCTTTCGAATGGATTTGTCTCGTTGCACCTGCTCATCATGAAGACGACGGCCTATCTTACACCGTCTGTGTTATTACTGTCATCGGCGCGTCTACCCCCATTTCATCTAATCATCAACCCGTCACATCACGCGCTACCACCGTTTCATTCCCGTCTGCATTATAGATAGACGTAAACGGCGGGCCGTAGACCATGAGCAGTTATACATCCTACAGTTAGTGTCTGTCTTTCGTTTCGCGATACCCCTCATTTATTGGCATTGCGACGCGCAAGTCGGACATTATTTTTGATATCCCCTTATAGCATCACGAGACACTATTATCTGTTAGAGCATCGCATATCCTGTACCGTAGTCTTTCTCTTATTTGATCGCCAAAATTGTTACTCGTTGCTGAGCGGTGAGCTTGGTGCGAAATATCACCGGCTGTCGCACGAAAGTCTTCCGATGGGCCGACTCTAGGAGATATCTCCCACACAGACCAAGACAGGTGGCGGCGGCTCAGAAACAAAATCTGTACATAACTTACTTGCTTGCCATCGCTTTCAGAGGTTACACGTCAGCTCATTCCGATCCATTGCAAGTTGTCTCCTGTTACTTGCGCTACTGTCATTTTCTTCATTTCTCCAGATCGATCAAACATCAGGCCTTCAGGTTTACTAGTTGTCCTTTCTGGAACATTTTTTAGAGCCCTTGCAACGATGCATCATCGAGGCCCTTCACCCGTTTTCGATACTCCTGAATTTCCGCTGTTAAGGAGGCTCAAACCGTTACCCAAACGCAGACGCACGTCCGACGTAGCTGCACATGTCTCTGGTCTAGACAACTTCATTCCCCCCACCGCTGCGGCAGAATCACTTGCAGAAGAACTCATCTCGCATACTGACTCCCTTTCATCTCAAATGGCCATGCGGTCCTATTATTCCTCCGTCCTGGGCGGTGACACTAGCACACGGGGCGTTGGTGATGAGGCCCAGAACGAGAATCCTGCAGCATCTGTTGCTCGAACCTTTGATCTGGGTGCTGTGTACCAGCCCATTGCAGAAGGCAGATTGGGATCGGGGAAGCAGCCCGAGGATCATAGCGAGGGTGATTCTGCGGACCACATGCAGCAACCGGGGAATGCCAAGAAGAGGAAGGTCCCGGCAAATATGTCGGGGTCCGTCAATGGGAGGGAGGCTAGCCTACCGCTGAGTGGGGAGGAGGAGACAGGATATGGTGCATTGTCGAGGGGAAGGGCAGATCAAGACCCCGACGTTCTCACCACCCCACCGTCTGCGGTGGTTCAAACGCCGAGGAAAGGCAAGATCACTCCATCGACCCTTGCTGGCCTGCAGCATAAAGAGCTGCTTAGGCACAGAAAACGCCAGCTCGCCGCCGTCCTCGGTGCACTGTCCCTCGGAGACACGCTTGCCCTCGATCAGGCACTCTCTACGCACATCCCCTTCGTTAGCACCATGTTCAATCACGACTCTGATCCACCGAGGGTACGCCTATCCCGTCGACAAGGTCCTCGATTAGCTCGTGCTGCTGCAGCGAAGGCGTCGTCTCGCAAGGCCTCCCGGAAAGGAGCTCCCTTCCTTATTACGCAGTTCACATTCTCTTCCCCGAGTGCCAGTGAGTGGCGGTCTTACATTCTCTGCTGATGGTAGAGCTTGATCATATCGGGTCTCAGCTACTGATCGCCTCATCGCGACGAAAGACGAGGTACTGGCCCTGCGCTCGCGCTTTGAAGCCGAGCTTGCGCGACAAGCTGCCAAGGCCGCCAAAGCTGCTGCTGAAGCAAAACAAGCAGCCCTCGCTGCCGGCAAGGCATCTCGGTCGAAGCGGTCGGACAAGAATCAGCAGCGCTCTGGTGTGGCAACTGCCTTCCCAGGCGGTGACCAATTGGCGGAGTTTTCAGACCTGCCCCCGTCAGAGAAGACCCGCGGAACCAAGAAGAAAGGGCGTGGTGCTCTTGCTATTGCGTCAAATCCACATCACCGCAACCATTACGTCCCTTCTCGTCTTCCTTCATCGGGTCAGGCCAATCTAGCACAGGCCACTCTGAATGCACAAAATTCACTCGGTCCACAACCACTTCGCTTTCTGTCTGCAGAAATACCCGCCCGGAGACGAAAGAAGGATGCAGCAGCTCCCAGGGCTCAACTAGTGAATCCTACGGACGAGTGGATTTGTCCGCGGTGCGAATATGCTCTGTTTTATGGTGATGAGCCAGAGTATCGGAGAGGGATCCGGAACCGCGAAAAAATTCTTCGCAGACGGAGGCGAGCGCAGGAACGTGCTGCAGGTGGCCTGACCACCAGTGTTCCCAAGAATCGTGCCAAGCCGGCGTCAGATGGCGAAGATTATTACGACAACGACAACGACTATGACCAATCGACCACCCAGTCCCCCGCTATCTCCAAGTCATCTGAATGGAAAGGGAGGCCGGACATAAGAGGAATGAAGGGGCAGGATCACCTAAAATCGGGATAACGTTCAGCCAATCGCATCCTTTGATCTTTCCGTTTCGGTTTCTTTGGACGCACCACTTTATGAATGAGTCGCAATTGTCATTATAATATCGATATCTTGGGTTTTTATCTAATAGACGGACATTTGGATACGATGGTACAAGCATGGTTGTTCATATACCGGTCATATCTGGTGTGAGAGAAGCTCTGCCCGTGTCTTCGATTTGGTAGCTTGACTTCATTGACTTTATGATTAGCTTCTGTCGACCAGCTGGTTGCAGTGTGGCCTCCTCGCGGTTATAAGAGGTTCCACCGATCGAGGGCATAACCACCGTGAGTACAAGTACTAGTAATATAAGTATTACAGTAGAGTAGAAAACCTGATAGAGCCGCATAACCATATCCGTTCCCGTTCCCGTTTCTCCTCCTCTCCCCGACTCCGAGTCGACCAAGATCAATCAGCTTCGGACACTAGTGGGCACCATAGCATTGTCCACCACGGAATCAAATCATAGTCGGCGTCCAAGAGCTAGTGAGCCAGTGGCTCCGTGTCGCTGAGTCTCTGATTGCTTACTCACGCAACTGCCGACAGACCGCTGAAGGTCTCAGGAGCTCCTGGGGCTGCACATTTGTGTTGGTTTAATGTAAGGCCCATCGTCTAGCTGTGAAGGTTCTTGCACCGAAGGGACTGCCGCGCTTCTGGCTGCGTCACGCGTTCCGTTTCCTGTCGTGTCCGGGAAGCTCCATTATGATCCCAGCTGGCTTTCGCGGACTCGGCCGCGAATTGCGGCACCGCACACAGTCCTGCTTCATCGCTGCGTCCCATTGCTAATCATTAATGCCATTCGACGTTGATCCTTTCTCTAACGATGTTTTATTCATTTCGGATATAGCTAGCCTCGTGTCAAAAGTCTCCTCACACAGGTTGTGATTCGGAGTCTTTCTCCTTTCTCATTCCTGTGATATCTCGACGCATAAAAGCGGGTACTTCGCCTTGGAAACCATTTCTCCAAGCTACAGCCTACATGTATCATAACCAGCAAGGAGGTTCCTCCTCGTATGACTATTCGTCATACTCTGCAACACCATTCGAGCACCAAGCACCCCCTACCCAGGCGTCTGGGCGGGTCGTCCGCCCGAGCACATCTCAAACACAACCGCCCCAACACCAGGCAAATTTTCAGCCGTCATCTTCTTACACTTCGCCTGCACCGTATGCTTCGGCGCCTTACAGCGTCTCTTCAGCCCACACTCAACAATGGCAGCCGGAATCGTGGGCATCTCAGCAATATGGCCAACCTTTCACCTCCCAGCCAATGCAAACAGACATGTCGTATGCTTCTGCCACCCCTCGAGCAGATCCACTTCCACCTCCACCTCAACCCATGTCTCCCCCAGACACACGCAGCTTCGCTCAGAGCAGTTTGAATCCTATACAAGAGCCGCGCCGACAGGACAGTGGGTACGCACCACCGCCCCCAGCGTCCTCACAGACCCCGTCGCCCCCACGAAATAGGCGCAGAGATAAGGATTCCCCCATGATGGCTCCCGTTACGGCCACTACTTCTGGGCTGGATTTCGTGAAGGTAATTCACTGGACTATCCCCTTCGAGCCATGTTGTCTAAGGGTTGATATATTCCTAGATGCAAGATTCTTATCGTCTTATTATGGATGGTAGCAATAACTTCCTTGGTAGTGGAGCGATGCATCCTTCTAGGCCGCTCTCAGCGGAAACGATGGAACGCATGATGCAGTCCGCCAACTACGGGATGCAGGTGCTCCAATCTACGACTGCGCAATCGAATCCTGACATGAGGCCTACGACTGCAGTAGGCGACAAGGACGCCCCGGCGTCAAAACGGCAGGTAAACTCCCGCCGCGGAGGCAATGTGAGAATGGCTGGATCGATATTAACCACGTTTTGTCTGGTTATAGAAGGGCGACGAACACGCGCAGGACGGCCAAACTTGTCTTGGTTGCAGCGCAACATCAACGCCTGAATGGCGGCGTGGGCCTCTTGGTAAGCATCCAGGTCATTTATCACGGTGCGCATGTGCGTTGACAGTATAAATAAGGCCCGAGAACTCTGTGTAATGCCTGTGGCCTCGTGTATGCCAAACTTGTACGTCACAGGGGGTTTTGACGTGAAATCCTTTTTCTCTCTGATATCGTTTTCGTAGTTAAAAAAGAGGGCACGAGGAGACGCACGGTCACGCGCGGGCGATAATGCAGGTCCAAGCTCGCAGCTGCCAGACGAATCACATCACCTATCCAGCGGGGGAAGTGAAGATGAAGACTCGTACGGGTCGCAGGATCGTAGGAGCGACTTTGGTGACCATGGCAGGAGGGGGTAGAGTCAGTTCCGTAAGTCTCGTCAACAAGTCAATTTTTTGTTCTCATGTGCCAATGGCTCCCTGTCCTAAGCTCGCCGTATCGGCAGGTTCACATTCATTTCCCTTTCATTTTGATGGTTACGGGAGGAGCTCTTATGGCACCTCCTGCGCATGCACTTCGACTTGCGTAGCTTACAACATGTTATCTTATACTAGTTTTGGTGGAATGAGGTTTGAAAGGGATAATATTTAGCTACGAAAAACTTCTATTTATCCATGGTTCTTCAAGTTATTATTTCAAAGCTTACGGCGACACGACTGGAGGTACACAACCTCCGGTGTCTAGTGATAAGCGTGGGGCTGAGCAAGCCAAGTCCCTTGCATCTTCATTAAAGCCATGGTACGTGTATTAAAAAGCTAACTTAACTTTACAGATACCCTCCCACATGTCGTGCATACGTCGTCCTGTGATGTAACAGAGACCCTGCCGTAGTAGCCGCGCGACTGCAGGTTCTCTGATGCTACTACACCCAGAAAAGGTATGTCGGGCTGGTACCGTGTTCTCGGGGTACTCTTGTCACAAAGGTGAGCGGCAGTAGACGGACAGGAAAATTGCCAAATTTCTCCTCAGGGCACGCCTGCAAGCTTCCTTTCCCTGATCGGTTTGTAATGTAACGCCGCTGATTTCGTGGAGTATCAAGGGGGAACATGTGAATCCAACGGCCTTCTTGGGTGCCTCGAATGAATAAAGGTGACCACCCTTGCAGTCTTGGCCACAGGATAACAAGCGCATGTAAAATTCAATGATCCTTGGATCTCGGGTTTAATAAATCACCACGGGGCATGCATCTTCTGAAAAAGACACGGTCGGTGAGAAATAGATGGATGAAATGCAAAATCATTTATGGAACGATACCCAGAACGTCGCCAGCTGGTGCTATCCTACAAGCTATGGGGGTGTCGCCATGGTTGGCGCTTCTTGCGTGGTAGTTAGCGACGTGCGTTACCACAGCCTGTATGAAGTTCCAGTCAACAGGGTGCACGCAATATGGAGATATGTACGCACGCTTTTCATGCAGGACCAGATATGAATATTGCACGGATGCTGACGAAGACCAACCGTTGGGTGAATCAAGCTACCCCATAGCCTGAATTGTCGGGTGGAGCGCCGGGAAGCTTCTGCTGCCTCGGCCTTCCTGTGTGCTATCGACTCCAAGAACTTCTCGAAGCCCGTAGGGCCCGGAAAATTTAATATCCGGAGAAGTCGAGATCCTTATGCTCCACTGAGGATCCCTCGGGAGCCGATACACCGCATCCTTCTGGTTGCCCTTGCCCATGCACGTTCCGTTGCAAAGGAGGCTGTCTTCTGGTTGGCTAGGGTCTCTTCGACCTGAAGCCGGTCTCGCCCATGTCATGATCAAGGCCCGAGACGCCGGTGACCTGGAGAGAGCTTCAAATGTCTGATGAGCCTATCAGCGCAGATGGAAGGACTTCGAAACCACGGTTGACCTGACGGATTTTGAATCCTGAATCAGATGGTAATTTCCAGGAGCCCTGAAAGGAATAGTACCCGAATTTTGTCCTCATCATCGGACATTCGTTATCCCCAACGCTTTCCGATATTACACGACACGAGTATTGGCGTTCCTTGTGTAGGGTTGGTCGCCGAGAACCAGGATCAGTTTCGCCACTGGGGCCTGAGCGACGGGTTGTCTGAAGTCCCTCCGAGTACTTGTATCACTACACTGGCGACACCGGTGGTAAGTACGTAGACTGCTAGTTGCCCAGCGCTGTAAAGGACGTTACTTACTACATGGTTGGTGTTACCAAGTTACGTCACTCGTGCTGAGTCGCGAGGCTATTCTTCTGAGTCTGTACGCTCAAAAGCAGCCACGCCCTGACGTGGAGGTTTCGAGTAGGGTGGATCGGGACACCGGCGCGGCGGATGCTGGATGACTGTGATACACACCCAACTTTCCGGCGCGGCTGCCTCCCCCGGGCCCTCAGGTTCTAAAGTCCTTGCCCAGGGTGAATGTCACGACGCAGACACCGACACAAGCCTGAGAGATGCCAGTCCTGGGGGGATATATTGTGGAGCCGTCTTGAGTCTCCAAGATGCTAACAGTTCGATCGTATGCCTGCGATGCGTTTGACATCGGAGTCGCCGGCGCGGTCTGATCAAGTGGTTGGTCTTCCATTTGTTGATCAATAATGCACGACGGTTAGTCACGATCCTGCGAGTCAATTTGAACTAACTTTCAACTAACTTGAGAACCTGCTTATAGTGATCATCAATCAATTGCCATGCAGTTAAAACGTAAGAGTGTAGGGGATCCATTGAGGTGGTGCTCCAGACGAAGCTCGACGGACCTTCATCGGATGTTCCGAATCTTAGCTGACACCTCACTGGCACAGACTTCGTAAACTACGTTCCATCGTGATATAACACACGTTCGTAAACAGAACTACAAGCATTTGGTCAACCAACATTGTATGTCCTTCTCTTTTCGCCTAAAACTTCCTTCTTGAGCTGAATAATTTGATCGTGCTAGGGCAGCTCATGAGTGCCTCATCTATGATTGACGATAGAGGAACCTTACCTCCGCTCGACCGGTTGACCAGTCCCGGCGCTAGACGTCGCGGTGGGCAAGGCAGACCCTGGAACTGAGGAACCTCCGTTGGCAGCGAGCTTCACAACGAACGGTAAGACGCTATAATATTTGGAGCTTTGGGAGGGAACTTACAGAAGGCATGCTGGCTGGAGGGGCTGAGCCCGTCGACTCGGACCCACCCGACGTGCTTGGTGACGGGGGCATCCCTCCAGAGAGGTTTGTGCCCGCAGGCTAGGTCCGGGGTATCAGTACAACATCATAAAACCATGATCCGCTAAACGCAACACACCACTGTGGGAGCACAGCACCAGCAGTGACGGTGACGGTGACGGTAACAGTTGGTATTGTTGAGTTGCCAGCGTTCATCATGCCCATGGAGGCTGTGCCATTTGTGGGCGGCATGCTGACAGGGTAGGTAGTATTTGATGCGCCTCCTCCTGCATTACCGATGGGCATGGTCGTTGGGTTCGACGGCATTGAGGACGCTGGATTAGTCCCGTTAGTAGGAATACCGGTGGCGTTGCTGGGGGCATCCGCGGTTGGGTCGGCGGTCGAGGGATCTAGTCGGAAGCATCTGTATCGGGACATCGAGTGAGATGAAGGGGCGGGGCATACCAGAGGTCATTTGTGGGTTGTGAGCATGATTCTGCACATATGAAACACGTCGCTAAACGCATGATAGAGAGGTGCATACCATGAATCGGGGACGTGGGGCAGCCACTGTGCTTCCGGCTAAGGAAACAGCGACGAGAGGAAGAAGCACAAACCGGAACAACATAGTGGATCGTAAGAGAAGAAGGGGTGCGCGGCACTGAGAAAGAATTGGTTGGAAAACGTCAGCGAGTAAGTCGATACCAGATCGACCAAACGAAGGATGAGAAGGAACGTAGGAGTGTCCAGAGGAATAGGAAACTAGGTCCCCCATAGGCATAGTTGGGAGCTTTATAGCTTTAGTCTATGGTAGACATAGCCCCAGCACTTTTTTCAACCTCGGAGAGGGTCAGGAAGGTGGAGTTGCGACATGATGTTGTTTCAGTTGATGTTCACAGAGGCACTGCTGATGACACTTCAGCGTCAGACTAAATTTGCGCAGCTTACTCGCTTCTTGACAACTGAGCTCGAAAGAACCACTGTGTATGCCTCCAAGTGGAACTCCAGCAACTAAAAGTGCTTTTGGAAACAAATGTAGTTACAATGCCTTTGTAACGTTGGATTGGAGTGGACACCACCTTTTGCCTCTGCCAGTGAAAGACAGGTACATTCTGGACGACGATCCAGTACACCGTGAGTTACTCGATATGAGGCTCATTTGCGCAGCACTTTTGTAGAGTCTAGAACTAAATCGTTTGAACTTCAAACGATTGATGCCTTGATTTATGAAGGTTATTCGCTGAACTTGTAAAGCAGAGAACCGCTGATGTTGTAAGCTGGCAGTGCTGTGGCTAGGTGGCCTATCTATGGAAATTTGATGGTGGGTAACGTTACAATTTACCCGTGATTGGAGGGCGTGGTCAAGGCGTGGGTTAACATTCGACCTATACTTCTATATTTCTTCAATTCTGTTGTCTTCATCAGTGTCCTCGTCTTTCTCTGCCATGGTGCTCGACGCATCAATCTGGTGGCCCGCAGTGTCGGAACCCTCCGTGCCCTTGATAAGCTGGACCAGACGCTCGATGTGTTCCGAAACCTTGAATGTTCATTTGTTAAGTGGTGGTATCAGAAAGGATAGCGTACCTTATCAACCGTCTCCTCCATGTGGGCCCCACGGATGATCTCGTAAACGCCATTGGCGCGTAGGTAGTCGCGGCCCCACCGCGTCGTGCATAACAACAGCAGTGTCTCGATGTGCGTCAAACGCAATACTGAATCTGCTTCCCTCTTCTTGGTTGGAGGAAGGAACTGCAACGCATCTGGGAGTTTTTCTTGGTCCTGACGACCCGTAATGAGGTGGGAATGTATTTATAGGCTACGCTTGACCTCACCTCGAGATCCAGTTCCTCTGGACCAGCTAATGGAAGCAGAATATATGGTAGTGCACCTATTCCAGGTGCTACCACAGACGGTGGCGGCGAAGCGACGAGGATAGTGTCAGGAGACAATATGGCTTGATGTGCGGAGGTTTGGAATGCGCAATGTCTTCGGATGACCGGTCAGCGTTGGTGAAATTTGAAAATGGTAACCTCACTTTATTATTGAAGCAACGCCGCCCCTCCGGATCGTGTCTTTGTGTTCAGTAAAGGCTACAACCTTGGATAGTGGATACTCAAGTGCGCTATCAGGGTTGAGCGCATCGCGTGGTCGCGGAGTTACGAAGAAAAGCCTTCCAGTAGGTGACTGTGATTGGGTAGATTAAGTTGTCGATGCGCTGCTGGTAATGCTTCACGGTCACGTACTGTGCTGATATTCGCAAACACACTGGACAGAAAGTGGAGGTCACCCTTTCGACTTCGCTTGGATTTGTCGTCCAAGGAATCGACAGCTGTTTGAACAAATGCCTCGATAAGGAGTGGCAAAGCAAGAAGCTGTTTAGGTTCTGTCGACGGATAGGGCAATGGGGCAGAACACGTCCCGGACCGGGACTGAGGTGGATAGTATGAAGCCGGTGAAGCAATCGAAGTCGTTGGGATTATGGGAATTTCAAAATTTAGCAGAGCAGCACACGCCGAAGACGAGCTGGTCAGGTTCGACAAGAGCATCGATGCGAGATCTGCGAGGATTGCATCTGGATTCTGCAAATTATGTTGGAGATATGGAAGTCAAAAATGACGCGATGGCGTACCAGGATGTATGATACCAGAAATGCGAGGAATGACGGTTCGATCAAGAAGGGGACGAGCAGTGGCGAATCCGAGAGATTCACGAGTGCACGAAACGCATCATGTGCAACAGCCTGTAATCTAGGTCATATCAGTGTTCAATCAAAAGGCGCAGGTGGATTCAAACCAGCTGATCTCGACACAGCAGCTTCAGATCACGAATGACATCTGTTTCTTGGAGTTTCTGCAAGCTCCCTCCTTGGAGTCCTTGAAAGAAGATGCTCCGATGTGGGGAGTCTTTAGGAGTCTGGCTAAGAAGGTTGGAAAGAGCAATTTGGCGTACTTGAGGATTGCGATCCCTCAAGAACGGTATCAACTATTGTTATTGTCAGTGTCAAAGTTGCAAGACATTTCCCTGAGTCTGCTTTCGACTGACCTCCTTGACTTGGCTCTCCATAATTTATCTATGAAGTACTAGTCCCTTTTCACCCAAGTGCTTAACCGCTGCGCTTATATAATCAAATACGGTCAATTAGAAACGGGTGCAAGTGACCGACGGGACTACTACCGTGACCAAGTACCCTTTGTGCACAACGTTTACAGCCGCAAGTTATCACGCTTTTCATATCGTCTTCACTAGGACCTTCCGCCCTCCGTGACTGTCGTCCGTCTGTTTGCCGTCATCGAGGAACTCTCTTTCTGTGAAGTTCCGAGTCGGTACTATTGTCCACAAGGTATATCTGTTTCGGTCGAATATCTGGCACAACTCATGACAAGCGGTCGCTCCAGAGGTATTGTCAAGATACTCATGCACGCCATTTACCGCACGGTAGCACCAGTTCAGGCATCTTAGGCAAACGAGTCGGCTGCTGGCATGACAGGTTACAATATTACGCGCTCTGCAGAAGAACTATTAGACAGTCACGAATTTGATCCTCCATCTTTCTCTATTCATCTTTATCCGGAGTATTGGACACTCAACAATGGGCCCAAGTTCCTCTACAATAATCCTATTGCGGTACGTCCATGTCGAATCCGTGGTCCCCGACTGATGAAACCATTGTGTTCAGTCCCTGTTGGACGATGTACGTGCACATCGTATACCGGTAGACTATCTCGAACTATTTGAATCAGCCCGTGTGCCCTTCTATAACGGTATGTCCCGGCGGTTTACTCTTGCATGGGTCCATTGAACTGTCCACCGTCAGGTTGCATGTTGGTTGAACTCCTCGACTATCGCTCAAAGAGAACAAAGGACCCACCGCTAGAGAAACCTGAGAAGAGTCGTGTGACACTGCATCCCAGCGGTGAAACACTGTGGGCCGACCTCTGTCTCCTGAATCAACGAACCGGATTCAAATTCACTGATCCCCAAGTACTCGAGTTGGAAGCCCAACTATTGGTACGACTCCAGAATTAGACCACTTTTCAAAACTCAATTACTCTCCTAGCTGCACACGTCTCCCCCTCTTTGCCTTGATCCCGATCCACACCTTACTCGCATAGCAAACCACACACTAAGAGTATCTACACCCACTGTCCCAGTGTCCTTGAAGCGGAAATCTGCGGTCGTCACACAAGAAGAGGACGAGTCAGAGAAGGCTCGTCGTTCAAAGATCATACAATTTGCGAATCCAAGATTGAACCGTGCGCATGTCCCGAGGTATGTCAGTCATCGAATGACAGTGAGCGCTTTTGGCCGACCAGTTGCCTTAGTTATCGGATATTGGACACCCTGCGACGAGTGAGAGAAGAACGCCAAGCGGAGGCCCAAGCTGCGCTAGCCCGTGCAATAGCAAATCCACCAAACCATTCAAACCCAGTCCCTACCGCTCCGCCTACCATGTCCCAGCCGCCACCAGCTACCACAACGCAAACTCTTACTCCTACGCCACAAACAGCTGCTGGTGTCTCGAAGCCAAGGGTTCAGCAAAGCACGTTCACGATTACTCCTGAGAATTCAAGGTCGACGGCGACGCCCGCGCCCCACCCCACTGTTAACCAGCTTCAAACTCAACCACCAACAAGGTCTCCTCCTGTACATACCCGCTCGCCCGCCCCGACAACATCATACCAACAGGTACCTGCAAGTACGCCGATGGCCGCCACCTCACCTGCACAGCGCGGCTATACACAATCACCCCGTCCTCCTTCATCGCAAGCTCCTCACTCGTCTCCCCTTGCTTCCGGTTCACAGCTTCCAACACCAGACCACCGTGCAGCCAGCGCTGTGCACTTTATCCAGGTCACACCACAGTCTAAGCCTTCGACACCTAAGCTCGGTTATCAACCTGCTGCTCCAGTTCAGCAAACGGCCGTTCAGCCTGTCGCGCAACAAGTACCACAGGCTCCCGCTACGCCAGCTCAAACTCAAGCTACCCATCCAACCATGAACATGCAATACTATGCTCAAATGCAGCACCTGCAACGGCAGGCAGCACAAGCCCAGGCAAATCAAGTTCAGGCACAAAGCGGAAGAGCTACACCGCAAGGCGCCTCACTGCCGATGGTCGCTGCACAGGGTGGACCTGCACGGAGCAGTCCCATGGTATCGAATCAGCCACTGGCAACGCGGTCGCCGATGCCGAACGCTATGCAATTACCAGTGCAAATGGTCCAACCCACACAGCATACCATGTCTGCTGTTCCGCAAGCCCATTTTGCTCAGTTCCGGCCAATCAATGCACAGGGCAATCCACATCAGCAAGTCGTAGCTCATATTCCACAGAACCAGCAACAGAACATGGGTGCGCCAGGTCAAGTCACGGACGGGCAGCATGCGATGATGATGCAGTATCAAATGTATGGATATGGTTATGGGATGGCGCCTGGTGGACGACCGACTCCATATGCGGCTTGGGCTGGAATGGGACGAATGCCCAACCAGGTTCATGGTCAGACACCAGTGATGCAACCTGGTCTCCCACAGCAGATGCCAGTGGTTCAAGGCAAGGCTGCGCAGGCTGGTGGGCCAACTCGGTGATATTGATACCTGTCATCAATGACATTACCTATTTGTACTGTACGGGGTGGTGGATCATTTACTTTATACATTAGGTGTACTAGTACATGTGATCAGAGTGACGCATCCCCGTTCAAGCGAGCTGAGCGCTGATCGGCGAGATAAGATAAGATTACTCGTCCCGGTTGCATCCAATTTTTTGATCGAACATTTCTTCTGACCGTCTTTCGCCATCTACTGCCAGTGTGTCACCAATGTCTCTGCCAATTGGTACGAATCAAGTGGTATCACGATTGACGATGTGTAGTGACTTTTCTTGAATTTTTTTTCCAGCTCTGTTGTCAGTGTATGACAAAACCGGGCTGCTCAAACTCGCAGAGGGCCTCATTGCAGAGGGTGTTCAGCTTATTGGTTCTGGAGGCACCGCGAAAAAGATCAGAGAAGCTAACTTCAAGATTGAGAAAGTCTTCTCCTTCGTGCATGTTGATTATTTCCTAAAGTCAAAATCAGGGATGTCTCCGATATCACCAAGGCTCCTGAGATGTTAGGTGGAAGAGTCAAGACTCTCCATCCCGCCGTCCATGGAGGTATGATTGTATTCCTCTGCCTGTCTGCCTGTTTTTGGTTCTGAAACAGTTGGAAGGTATACTCGCGCGCTCCATCCCGTCGGATGAGCGTGATTTGGAAGAGCAGTCGATATCCAAGATATCCATCGTGGTCATGCAATCTCTATCCCTTCACCTCCACGATTTCGAAGCCCGGGTGTACCCTCGCCGAAGCGGTTGAGGAGATCGACATCGGAGGTGTCACTCTTCTCAGAGCAGCTGCCAAAAACCACGAACGCGTCTGTGTTCTTTCTGATCCCGCGGATTACGACGAGTTCTTGGACGCATGGAAGAACGGGGGGGTCAATCAGGCTTTTCGCAATCGGCTTGCTCTCAAGGCTTTTGAGATGACGGCCAAGTATGACGAAGCAATCAGTGGCTATTTCAGAGAGCAATATGCGTCATCGGCTGAAACTCACCCGGTGCAGAGAATGGTGCTTAGATATGGCGCCAATCCTCACCAGAAGCCTGCTCAGGCATTCGTCACCGAAGGAGAATTGCCATTCAAGGGTAAGTCGGTCCGTGGTCCAGTCACCAATAGTACTTCTTACCTAGTGATCAGCCCTCTGCGGCTCGCCCGGGTATATCAACCTCTTGGACGCACTTAACTCGTACGCATTGGTGAAGGAGCTTCAAGAGGCACTCAACCTCCCTGCTGCTGCTTCTTTCAAGCACGTTTCTCCTGCTGGTGCTGCCGTCGGTGTCGAGCTAGATGACACAGAGAAACAAGTGTATGGAGTAGAAGATCTCAAAGAGCCCCTCACGCCCCTTGCTTGTGCATACGCGCGTGCTCGAGGTCTGTATTTCCAAGGTTGGACAGTGTTGCTTTACTGACTTGATATAGGTGCGGACCGTATGTCATCGTTCGGTGACTTCATCGCTCTTTCCGCTCCATGTGATCTCGCCACTGCAAAGATTATCTCGAGAGAAGTTTCCGACGGCGTGATTGCCCCAGGGTACACGCCCGAAGCTCTAGACGTGTTGAAGAAAAAGAAAGCTGGAAAGTACTGTGTCCTGGAGGTAATGATCGTTGTTCCATCTCAGCCTCAGGCACCACGACTGACTCTCGCTAGATGGACCCCAAATACACGCCTCCCGGGATCGAAACCCGACAAGTCTACGGCATCAGCATGCAACAGCGCAGAAACGACGCCAAGATCGACGCGAAGCTGTTCGAGAACCTCGTCACCGAAAACAAAGAGGTACGCTGATCTGAGTAATGAACGATAAGATCTCCCTATAACGATGACGGTCCGCATTGACGCACAGCTCCCCGACCAAGCACTGACGGATCTCCTCGTCGCCACCCTCGCGCTCAAATACACTCAGTCCAACAGTGTCGCATACGCCAAGAACGGTGCCATCGTCGGCCTGGGCGCGGGCCAGCAGTCGCGTATCCACTGCACTCGACTCGCGGGTGGCAAGGCCGATCTCTGGTGGCTCCGTCACCACCCACGCGTCCTCGCACTTCCGTTCAAGAAGGGTGTCAAGCGTGCCGAGAAGGCAAACGCCATTGACCTCTTCGTGAGCGGTGAAGTTCTGGAGGGAGGTGAGAAGGAACAGTGGGAAAGTCAATTCGAGAGTGTGCCTGCAACTCTTAGCGAGGAAGAGCGCAAGGGATGGGCCGCCCAGCTTGATGGCGTGGCGTGCTCTAGCGACGCGTTCTTCCCCTTTGCCGACAACGTCCACCGGGCCCGCAAGAGCGGCGTGAGGTACCTCGCTGCTCCAAGTGGTAGCGTGATGGATGCGGAGTGTATCAAAGCGGCCGATGAACATAAGATGGTCTTCTGCCATACTTCTCTCAGGCTTTTCCACCACTGATACCGATATTCGTCAAATGAGTAAATATCCGGCAATTTTATGTCGTATGTATGATGGCAAAGAAAATGTGATTCGTTCCTGATCTCATGCAAGCAATACAAGACGGTACAGAAAATCAACAGGATGCAGTTGAAATGAGCTAGTAGACGAAGATAGAAAATACTAGTAGTGACTAGGAACAATGAAGCAACTCGACTATCCGCTAAGATGTGACTTGAAACGTTTAGAACGTTCAAGTTGACGGTACTTTAAGATGACCGGGCTTTTGAGTGACAACAATGGACGACAACTAGATTGATGATCGAGATGAGTGATGCATGGGCCGAGAAGTACAGACGTAGAAGGAGTGATGTAGTTAGTGGGTCGGGACTTCAAAAAGTACCATTGCAACGTTTATGATGTCGAGGTGGAAGTGGCCGAGGACATTAATGTCGCTCGACGGACAGCGATACTAACACGGCTAGAGGCTGGACTGTCTTCGTCGGGAGTGCTAGGAACGTCCTGAGTGTTCGGGGCTCCACGCATGGCGTGATTTTCAGTCGTTAATTCGAGACATGTGCGGTTTCGGGTCCAGGATGGGGGGACGAGTCGACGGAGGAGACCGAGTTTCGAGGTCCAAGGAGCTCCGTTGTTTTCCACGCGATGATAAAGCTCAAACTGCTCCGGGTCTGCTTCAAACCACCAATACTCAGTTTTCTCCCTCGAGGTCCAGATACACCATGCAAGCAGGAAGGCAACAAAAAGCATAAAACCCCCACGGAAGCCGATGATATGACGTCGTGTGGACCACACCACTCGGACACAAACGCTACGAAGAATGAAGACCATGCTGGAGAAGCGCGATCAGGGAATTAATCACTAGCACACGCCAAAGAAACTCACCCCCACATCAGGAAAGCATATGGAAGAGTGTAAATGATGGCAGGAATCTCGAGCCCGTGCCTTTTATGCTGTAGGCTACCCAAAAATTTTGCCTGATTCCGGATGGATCATAGATATTTGAGAGCTTTCACAAATGAACAATTAACTTACAGCTTCAATGCGGTATTACGTGTCTCCAGTGCGGTTATGCTCCACAAAGGCCAAACCGAGAACGATGCTCGCCAAGCTTGCCACCAACGACATATAGCTAGCGAGCTGCCTAAGCGAGGTCCCACCACCATCGTCAACCGATTGAATTGCCAGGAACCCAACGTTGGCGTTCAAGAGCACAGTCGCCTGCATACTGACCAGTAAGTCCATCCAATAATTTAAGATTAGATATGCTCACAAGAAGATTAGTGTCTTGTAGCTGTGAGTTCAGTTTGTTGACAAACATGTTCCATTTTTCTGTGCTCGTCTTGTCGTCAACAAAGATTCGGTGGAGCGACCGTACACTTGTCACAGGGGCCATGAATAATAGAGGCGCGCAGACCGTCATCAGCAACGAGGGGTGATATCTCCATCCATGAACAGTCTGATCAAAGCTGAGTCGTGCGCATTCTTCCCCATGGAAGTTAATGAAGTAATCATTGTCTGTACCAGAGTTGAGAATAGAAAAGAAGGCCCAAAAAGTCTTTTGGTTCCTACAGAAAATATACATTATGCGGCCTGGATTAATCCCTGTTGAGTTTCCTGAGGCACAATAAGAGCACTGTCTGCTTTACCTATGATAATCGCTGAATGGCTGCGCCTTTCTATCGAATCGGCTGAACGACGAGAACTGAGTATATCCCAACCAACCGAGTGCGATACATACAGCTGGTCTTGTCAATGAGTGATAGATAATTTTTCAGTTCCTCGACGGTTAGGGAGCACGACGATCGGTTCGATGTAAGACGATCTGGAGTTGGAATAGTTAGATTAACCACCCGTGCTATTAACCAGCAACCTACCACATGTAGCATGAAGGATCATGTCCACAACCTCATTTTTCAGGTCCTCAGTGATGGTACACAGATTTGGGAAGAGGTCCCAGTGCCTCCTGCGACTGCGTTAGGATCAATGGGATTCAGATACCTAGGGCATACTTCAGTTCCTCACACGAGGGATACCACAGCCAAGACTCACCCATTCCCGCGTACCAGTAATGTGATTGGATACCAAGTCCTGTCGGGCACGCAACAAGTTACCTTGATCAGAACGCCTCAGACGGCAACGAATACGAGGTTACCTTTGTGTGAAAGAGAGCAGACACCTCTGCAGTCTTGAAAGATCTCGTCTCCTTTCCAGCTTTGCAACCAGAAGAGACTCCTACTCCTCGGGTTTACAAAATAATAGCAGCATACTACTACATCTTGATCTACCTGGGGTTCTATTACCAGCTGGACTTCACCAATGCTCAGAGACCCGGATAGGTTTCGATTGTGGATTTCGACCTGCAAATCTTTAAAGAGAGAGTTTCTGAAGTACTCAATATCTCCATAAATTTCTTCGTTGCATATGTTCACCTCCGTGAACGTTTTCTACAATTATTTCTCGTGTAGAATCAGAAGCATCTCGGGATTACTTGACATCACTCACCGAATCACTGTGCATAAAATATAGAGCTCCCTCTGGGTGTCTGTGAGCCGTCCATCCATCTGGAAGTGAATCCCTGAGAACCAAATGTCAGCTTCAAAAGCCTAGCTTAGATGTCCCCATGAAACGCACTGTGTTTCCGGGTATTCATGCGACATTGCACTTATTGTATAATCAGTTTCCATTGGTGTCCTGCAACTTGTAATGAGCTCCAGGTCTTGTCAAGCTTCCAGCGCGATATACCTGATTGCACCGGGTCTCGTCTGTTTCGCGTACCGGTGTACACCACGGGTTGACATTGGTTCGAAACGAAAGCGACCATAACCCACTATCGGCTCCCCAGGTTGACCCGGATCGTTAATATTTGGAGGAGCAAAAAGGTGGCCCGGAGGAGCGCTGGAGCCATCCGGAGCAGCCCTTCCTATGGTGGGACAAGATCCGGTCATGACGGCAGATCCTTCGATGGCGCTCGGAGCTGGAGCTCGGGCACGAGGTGGTCCAAGATATTCTCGATACGAAGCTCTCCCGATTGATACTCCAGAGTTACGAGACCGCGTAGACCTATGAGACACCGACTTCTGAGAAAGAGACCTGGTCGACCTAGGTGTTTGACTCCGAGGAGGTTCAAAAGGAGTTCCGCCATTATGCGAGTGAGGTCCAAAAAGGGAGGTCGGGCGGGACACGGGGCTGCCCGAAAAGGTCTGCAACGATGATGATGACGCAAAAGCGACAGTTCGATGGTGAGGATCGTGAGGGTGTGAGACGTGAGTGGTAGTATCGGGGCTCTGCCTATGATTACCCTCATCAGCATGAATGCTTGACGTGGAAGTGGTGTGCCGAAGGATCGAGTGCAACCTAGGACGCGGGGATTCGTGATCGATTGGACTGGGCTCTTCATGCAATGAAGTCTGACTTCCGAAATTCTGTGAGAAGCGCTCCCCACCGGATCGTCTTGGAGGAGAAGGCGAATATGGGATGAGATGACCAGATGAGCTCATGTGGTAGGGCAAATCTACGGGGGAATGGCTGTCATGCTGCTGTGGTTCAGGGGGTTTGAGGGAAGGAACAGTCATTGGGCAGATGGCCGTCTCGCTGGCATCCTGATTAGTTGCTGGAAGAACGAATTGTACTCTAGGTGGTCTGCGTGGTTTTGGGTTCTGGTGAAATAGCCATCGACGAAGGAAGGTAAAAAGTCGAAGTAGGAGACTTTTCGGAAGGTCTGTACTGATTGAAGTCAGGAACTTCAGAATATGTCTCAAGAAACGAGCTAGGAATTGTGACGACATCGGCAGGGGGAGTCGGACGGGCTAATGGCTGGGGGTGGCAACTGGCAAGAGAGGCTATCCTGGACCAGCAAGGTTCCATGGTAGAGACCTGGTCGATATCCTGTGCATCATCCTGTGCATTTTCCCGCACACGTCGGAGCCTACTGGGCGTTGAGAAGACTCTAGAACACAAAAAAAAAAGAGCGACCACTGACGAAATGCACGTTTGAGCATGCTTAAGAATCGTTGCAGACCATCCACGAATACCCTATGCCACTGGGGCTATGTATCTGAAAGTTATCAGCCTCGTGGCCTGGCATATAGTGTAAGAAATTTTCTAATGGGCAAGTGGTATTCCAGGGTAGCCTGAGATATATATATATGAGCGCTACACCACGGTCAGCAGCTGTAGAATTTAGGCCGACTGAAGACGTAGTACAAAACACGAAAAAACGTACATACTATATATAGAAGTTTAGACTGTACCTTCACATTTAGTACACCATTTAGGACAAGGTTAAACGTTAAATATTGATAACCTGGCGCGTCGTGCCAGTGACAGTAGCAACATGTAGACTGGAGGAGTACTCTAACTTTATTTTACTAAATGACTATGTCATGATGTAACTCTGCCATCGATCAAACTCGGCTCGTGAAGAGTCGGCAACTTGATCCATTGATCCATTGATTCACTGAAAACCCGTTCATATGTCGCTATTAGGTCTGCCGTGATAGACAATAGAATGAGACGCGCTTCAAATCGGCACTCTGAACAATGCATGTGTTCGACAGCACTTGGGTATAGCTCAGGGACTTCAACTGTTTACCAATCAGGGATCTCTGTCCAGTCTACGTGTTCGTATAGCGGGGAAGTCACGACTATCTTACTACGTCGGCTTCTTTGGTCTGTCTGGTCTTGGGGGGGACTAATGTGTTTTGTTCGTAAGACTTGCTAATTCTCTATTTGATTATTGTTGACGCGTTATGATCCGTAGGTCAACAGACGGTGGCTCTTTCCGTTCCGTAGATTGCACTAGGCTACGCACCCGAGGCCACAACAGTGTTGGAGAAAAGAGAAGCTGGAAAACACTGTGTCCTTGAAGGTGATCGTTATCTGTCTCAACCTCTAGCACCACAACTGGTTGTCGCCGGATGGACACCAACTGAAATACACTCCTCCTGGGTTCACCAACAGCATAGAACCGGTACGCAAAGATCGACACAAAGCTATTCGGGAAAGGCGTCACCGGAGTACGCTGATCGGTGTACTCGTGCATCAATATTTGCCCAACCTCGATCAAGATCTCCTCGTCACCACCCTCGCATTCAAATACACTCAAGCTAACAGCAGTGAGTACTCCAAGAATACTGCTTCGTTGGTTCAGGGACTCCAGGCGGTAAGGCCGAGCGTGACGGTACTGATCCAGAGTGTGTTCCAGCGGCTGATGCATAAAAAATCAAATCGATGTCCCGCCATGCTTCTCTTTGGCGTTTCCACCACTGCCGGGGCATTTACCAAAGAGGCAAGTATCGTAGGTATGATACCGATGATGGTACAGGATATATAATTCGTTCTCAGTCTCGTGCAAGAAGTACAAGAAGTTACCAGAAATTTACATCGCACATTGTGTTATAGCCATGTCATATTCTCCTAGTTAGATCCAGCACTTCACCTCGGCATTTCAAAAGTGCTTCTTAAACCACCCAACGGCGTTCGTGAATGCCCCCTCCTTTGCGGCCAGCTGGTTGGGGTCAAGCATATCACCCCTCACCGCGAAACCATGTGCCATGTTTGCCCAACAGTCACGCTGATAGCCAGGGGTGAAGTTAGCAAACTTCTCGTCGATTATTAGCTGGTCCTCGAGCGACAGCTCGTCGTCTACGTCGCTGACCTCTAGGCAGAGCGGTGCTTTGGAGGCGGCTTCGTATTTCTTGGGAAATTTACAGTGATCTAATGAGTTACTGATGACCATTATGTCGACGACCTACCGTGAAGGTGTCAACTGAGACCTGCGAGGGGTGTGCAATGACGACGACGTCGACGATGTTTTCGCTACCGACATCCATAGCGTATTTAGCTGGGGTAACACATCAGGTCTCACGGATAAAACGAGATATAGCATAGACACCTCGGAATACTCACCGCCGAAACAATAACCAGTCACAGCAAATTTCTCTACGCCCTGTTCCTTCAGAGCGGCAATGACCTTGTCGATGGGAGGACGAGTCACTGCTTCAAGGTGCTTCTGCACCCATGTCTTGACACTGAAGACAGAGTTCTGGGCCGTGCCGGCGTAAGGTGTAAGTTGGTAACAGGAAGGTGCACACACACATTCATTGCATAAGGGGGTACTTCGTCCCCGTTCAAAAAGTCTGGTGCGACGGTCTACAAATATAGTGTATCACGAGGTTAGGCGCAGTAAGTCGCTGCAGAGAGACTGCTAACCTTGTATCCACACTTGGCAAAGTCGTCCACGAGCAGCTAAAAGCTTAGCATCAGAGGCTGCCCACGACTCCGCATGCCAGGACGCTGATGTGCTCACTTTGATTGTTGCTGAGAGTGATTCCAAACATGTCGGTGAACAGCAGGAGGACCTTCTTTGGGTCATAATCGATTTTCGGAGTGGTGACGTAGCATTGCACATCTCCAATTTTCTCGAGGACACCTGTACAGGGCGTATGAGATGCGAGACGCAATGTCTCAGTCTAAGCGATCACCTTGAGGGGTTCCCTTGTACTCAGTTCCTAGACGCGAATGACATTAGAAACGGGCTCCCTGATACATGGTGTACAGTAGTACTATAGAGACTTGCCTGCAACGCAATTCGAGCAGCTCATTTCTGTGGACGATGATAGGAACGCTTTCCCTGACAGGAGAAGGCGCGTCTGGGAGCCCTTTTATGTGTCCTCATATTCGGCTCAGAGACTGGTTCGCGATCCCAATCTGGAGAACGGTGAGATCAATAAGCGCTTAGCACCCAAAACGTCTGATCATGATCTTTCGATGCATCATCTCAGCATGTTTGCATGGATTTCGGATCTGAGACTAGTAAGGTCACCTTCTACGACGAACCGCTTGTACGAGACGCACCAATGGAGGTTAGTCTCCCCTAGATAGACCTGTTTATGAGTTAGTGCGCTCTTATGACAAGGGGATGACGCGGGGAGAACTTCAAGTGTCTAAGACAGACCGCCTTTGATATTACATACTACTATGACGCCGCCGACCCACCAGGGCTCCGACTTTGTGGGAAATGAAATGCAACGAGCCTGTACAGGAAAAGCAGGGTAAATACCTCGAGGCGGTCTTCCGGAGTCAGGAAATTCAGCCTGAGAAGAGCAAGCGGTCTTTTCTGAATTTTCTGATGCATAATCCTTCTCATGGTGTAGTAAGGCTAGTAAGGCCGCGTTCTAGGAAAGCTGTTCGTGCAAGACGCATCAATGGAGATTAGCTTACCCGTTCAAGTTCCCAGCTGGCCGAAGATGCTGAGTCTCTACTAGGTATGGACCAGTTTGGATAGTAGGAAGATAGTTAACTTAACATAGGAAGGACTCCCGAAACTAGTATTGCTGGTCCTGGGTTTTGAAGTTCCCGGATAGGGCGAGCCACTGGTCAGTTGAGTATTACTAGTACTTACTCGCCGATTAATTCAACAAAACTCGGACTCGAGTTGTGATCAGTTGGTGAAATAGCATAAAATGACGGGATAGTAGTCCCTACCTGACATGGTTGTTCAAAGAGGCTGTAAGAGTATGTAGATGTAATAGAGGTGGTAGCCTTGTATACGAGAGTCAAAACGAACCTTAATTAAGTGAATTAGCGCTGTTTGCAGCACTAGAAAGGAGGATAAGCTCAAAATTCATAATCTGAGTGACGGTAATCGGCGGCCCGGTTAGTCCCATCACAGTTGAAACACGTAACTTATTTTTCATCATAATATTCTCTGCCTGTACAATTTCAAAGGTTTGACAGGGTTGATAAGACCAGTTGTAACACAGTGACTTGTTCCTATCCACTCCATAAGTCGCCCGAGACTACTACCAGTACGACCTCGAAGCCCTCGATGAGTTGAGGACCAAAGTAATGAGTGTCCGCTCCGGGTGGCCGTTGACCTTGGTCTAGGCGGGGCCAGCGTTCGGCGTGTATCTGCGTGCTCGACTCGCAGGCGGTAATGCGCGGCACCATCCAGCCACCCGCACTTGTACTTCCATTCAAGTTGGAGGGTGCCAACCGAGGAAGAGCAGAATGGTCAGCCCAGTTCGATGGCTCGACATGCTCTAGCGATGTCTTACATTCACGCCACTCGGGAGTCACAAGAGTGGCGCGTGGTAAGCACCCTGCTGTGCCCAGCAGTGGTGGTACCGTGATGGAATGAATTCAAAAAAATATGTAGTGTTCTGCCATGCTCCTCTTTGACGTTCCCACCACTGGCGGAGCAAGTATCGTAGGTATGATATCGATGGTGGCACAGGATATATGTATAATTCGTTCTCATTCTTGTGCAACTTGAAGCAATACGAGAAATCACAAGAAATTTACATCGTACATTGAGTTACAGCCATGCCATGCCCCCCAACGTCCGGCGCCTCACCTCGTCATTTCAGAGGTACTTTTGCAACCAACCAACAGCATTTAAGAATGCCCTCTCCTTTGCGGCCACCTTGTTCGGGTTAAGTACATCATCCCCCACCGCGAAAACGGGCGCCAGGTTTGGGAAACAGTGACGTTGAAGGTAGGGTCGAAGTTACCAAACATCTCATCGATTACTAGCTAGTCCTCAAGCGACAGCTCCTCGTGTACGTCGCAGACCTGTAGGTGGAGCGGTACCTTGGAGGCGGCGTCTGGAGTATGAGATGCGACATGGTGACGCGGTGCTCTCAGTCCATGCCAGTGCCAGTGAGGTCACCTTGTAGGGTTCCCTTATATGTACTCAGTTCCTAGATGCGAGGGACATTAGAAAGGAAAAGGCCTCCCGGTACATGTTGTATTACTACAGGGGCTTGCCTGCAACGCAATTCGAGCAGCTCATTTCCGTGGATCATGATGATAAGAACACCTTTCCTGAGGGGGAAGGCGTATCTGGGAGCCCATTTACGTGCCTCGTATTCGGCTCTGAGAATAGTTCGCCACCCCGATGTGAGAGCGATGAGACAACAATCAGCCTGAGAGCTTAGCAGCCCCAAACCTTCTGAATCTTTTGATGCATCACCTTTCCCAGATTGAATGATTTCAAACATGGAATTCTTCGGATCCTGGGGAGGGATTGGAAGGTCGCCTTCTTGGACAGACGCACCAATGGAGGTTGATCTCCCATAGATAGACCATGTTATGGAATGATGTGCTTTGTGGCAACTTGAAGGGGATGAGCAGGCCGAAGCTTTAAGTTTAAAGATAGGCCTTGGGTATTACACATTACTAGTACGCCCCTGATCCCACAACGCGATTAGCAGGATTTAGGCCATACGGAACGTGAAAACGTACTAAACTTTAAGTTTAGACTGTACCTTCACACTTGGTACACCATTTAGGACAAGGTTCAATGTTGATAACCGCGTTGTGTCCACTCATGGTCAGGACTCAGACTGACTTCATGGTAGATGTCACATACGAACCTTTGGAGGAAAAGAGGGTTACTTACCCCGAGACGGTCCGAATCCCCGAAATACTCCACTCCACCACATTCCGATTGGCGAATCGCCACTTCAGACTATAGGGAACTCTGCCTGAACTAAACTTGTGTCAGACCTGCTTATGCTATACAATTCATTAAATCATTTAGTTTTGGCACGACGGTTGTGTTAATAATACAGTGATAGGGGTCGAGTTACAGGTGCTTCAAGAAGAACTCAACAGTTGCCTTGAACGCACCCTCCTTCCCAGCCTTAACCTCGGGCACCGACAAGTCCCCACGAATAGTAAAGCCGTGAGTGCACCCTGCGAAGTACTCGCGCTTGTACAATTCTGAGCTCATGGTCCCTCCGCCGAGGATTTCATCTGCCTTCGTCTGAGACTCGGGAGGGAACTGTGAATCAGTCTCGCAAGAGTTGATGAGGAGGGGAAGCCCAGTCTCCTTGAATTTCTACGATGACAATGTGAGATGAAAAGCATCGATGCGTTCCAGAACATCTACCTCGAGATCCACGGGAACCGTGAGGAGCGACGGGTGTGCAACGGCAACGACCTTGAGGACCTTGTCGAATGCGAGGTCGAATGCGTAGCGTCCTATTGCGATGTACATTTAGGAACCTTGCATCCACTTCTGGATGGCCAGTAGGACTTACCACCAAAGCAGTAACCGGTGGCGGCGAAGTCTGTCACACCTTGTTCCTTTAGGGCAGCGATGACTTTGTCAAGGGGAGGACGAGTTTGTTCAGAGCCATGCGATTTGAACCATGTCCCCAAGTCGAATGTGCCAAGCTGATATTTATGCAAGCTTAGTTGGTTATCATCAAACATATGAAGGTAGCACTCACGTTCATAACTTCGGAGGGAATGGCATCCCCGTTAAGGTAATCTATAGCAACAACCTGGTCGAGACGTTGAATGCCAATGAAAGGTATGAGGTGAAACACTTTGCAGTTACCTTGAAACCGTTCCTGGAAAAGTCATCTGCAAGTAACTGCAGTCAAAAAGTTAATATTGGGACGTGCATCGATGCTAAGGACAAGAATACCCGAGCGTTGACAAGTTCGATGCCCCAAACGTCAGGCAAGAAGAGGACGACCTTGTTCTTGGGGTATTCGACAGTAGGGGTTGCGATGTAACATTTGACGCCCCCGATTTCCTCGATCTTGCCTAGGATAAGAAGCGTGAGAGATATGAGATGAAAGATGATTGAGTTGCTTGTTACCCTCTGGTTCGCCCTCGTGGCGTACACCTGTGCGTATTTATAAGCCGATTAGATGATAATCAGTGGTATTGCATTGTCTCGATGATGGTTTGCGCACCTGAAATACAGTGACTGCACAGAGACATGACGGTATGGATGAGTGTGGTGGAGAGATCAGTGCTGCGTGCGAAATTGGTATGGGATGGAGGTAAAATTTCTTTCGAAGTAGGACTTTATATGTTGCAGGATACCGATCTGATGACTTATTTTATCTACGGAAATCCACGATAGCATCGATTCGTACCTCACGCCATTGCAACCGCACGTCGTGGGGTGTAGAATAAGTACAGATCTCTGAGCAACCCGCGGCTTAACTTATGCCGCTGACGTAGTCGTTCGGTCCTATTGCTGACGCGCCCAGGCTGAGAAATGTTACACGAACAGCAGATTGCTGTTCGTATCAACAGTATGCTACATATTTCACATGAGAGGTCCACTGTGGATTCCATGCGAAAGTCGACAATCGGGGATGAGTGGATGCCGGAGGTGTACGCGTATACTTGCTGGCCAAAGAAAGACCAACACTTTCGCATCATCTATAATATTAGACAGTTGTAAAGTCAGCGTCCATCGCGCGATGACGGTGGAGATGACGCAGAAGGTGATGACAATGGTAAGTATGTGTCCAAGGTGGAAACAAGGACCCCGAAAAAGCCCGATCGGTAACACGTGACTATATTGATCGGCTTGCACTGTGATTGCCTTTTTCGAATGAAGCAACTGCTCCTCCTTCAACAGCCTCAGACCGTCCAACTGGGACTCGACTGAGACCGATCTTTTTCGACATCCTCCTGTCCACGCCCATCAGAAAAGTACTTTCTCCACTTGATCCGATGCCACCACAGCCCGGGATGTTTGCCCTGCCATATGCATCTACGCACAAGGCCCGTGCCGACGTCATCCAGCCAGACACCATGTCCATGACCATATCATATCAACACCAATCTCACATTCAGGCCCAGGGTCAGCTTCAGGGCTCAAATCCGCATATCCATCACGTTCATCACGCCCCAGTTGCTGGGCCAAGCACGAGGATCCACGGTGCGTAGGGTTCTTCTCCTCAGTCACGAGGCTACTTCATATTCACGTTCCTCTCGATTTGAACCCGAAAGATGAGACAAAGAGGGAAAAGAAAAGGAAAGATTTTCTCTGGAAAACTTGGAAAAGAGATGACCGATCGCAGAGACGAGTGCGTGCCCTTCACAGGTTAGCCTCCATCATCATACTCATACGGCTCCTCAGAGGCCGGCACTTTGCAGAACATATATCTGCGCTGCACAGCTCCGCGATACAACTAGCATCCCGCCCAGAAACCCACCCCTTGTATAATCTCCGCATGTATCCTCTGTCCCTCGAGCGCTCTGCAGTTGTCGCCCAACTCGTGTATGAAGAGAAGCACAACCTCGTTGCAATTGAAACGGCCTATGAGGAGGAGCGCGAAAGAGTCGAGATGAGTGGCGAAGGGGACGTGACCGCGTTCGTGAGAGGCTTCTCGAAGGCATCGAAGAACGTAGGCGCCGGGCCAGAGAAGAAAAGGAGGGAGAAGGCGCTCTCAACGGTACATTCAATCGTGACCCCACACCTCTGTTTGGTTAACTAAAGATCCAATCTTCCCAGACGCCTCCCTCGACTCTCAAACACGCGCTCATATAACGCGCAAGCTACGCAACAAAGTCGGTACCTCCCCACCCCCGACACCTCTTGGCCTGAGTGGCTTGAGTCTTGCAAACGGAAGCATGACGCCCATCACCTCCGCGCCACTCACGAACCCCCACTCACTTTCAGTCGACGAGATACCATCTCCGTTCCCATTCCCGCTGACATCTGTGACACTCACTAATGGTCACCACTCTAGCTCCGGTGGAGGAGGTGGTGGAAGCAATGGAAACCGGAGGCGTAACAAAACTAGCAGTTCACACCAGAGTTTGGTTGGTGTCGGGGGGTTGGGAAAGAGCCTTGCATTCCTTGGTCCAAGCAAAGAAACCGAGATCGAGGCAGATTTGATCGAAATAAGACGGGGTACCAAGAGACGCAGAGCGGCCGCTATTTCTTCCACAAAAGTATCATAGCAGGCGTTTTTTGTACGTTGGGCAACATTTTTGGCTCGGCCAGCTAGTTGCTGTACGTTATCTTATCTCTCGGAAGCGGAACACGGAGATCTAGTAGTCGCGTGTAATCACTAGACTTACCAGTCCTGCTAGTGTACTTCGAGCAATGGCAGACAATCCTATTACAACTGCGACGAAGTCGATCCTTCCCTCCGCTATACAAACAAACAGGGGATGCAGAAACCGACAGACTGGCATTCTTCCACGTTCTCGAGAGACTAAAGGTATTGGCTTGAATCCTGTCTGCATTGTGAATTACTCACGACAACTTGAATTGCGGCCGAGTACAGACGCAAAAACGCACGGGCTGGATTAACCATGATGCACGTCGACGTTCCATCCACACGTTAGGGCTGGTGGGACTAACATGACGATGTTCACAGATCCCAAGTCCAGAGAGGTACATCCACGGAATACACAGGCCATACGCCATTCACTCACGACTCTAACCCCAGTATCTCAGACCATATGTACCGCATGGCAGTGCTAGCTATGTGCACGTCCGACATGAAGCTTGACATATCCAAGTTAGTCCACCGATACCTTCGGAAAGGCATCACACCGAGACAGCCGTTCTCAACATTGGATTTCTAGATGTGTTATGATGTGCATCGTACATGATCTTGCTGAAGCGCATGGTAAGACAACTTTCTCTCCAGTATCTTGTCCGTTGCTTTTTTCCTCCGCGTGGTGCAGTCGGAGACATTACACCCCACGAGGGCATCTCCAAGGATGAAAAGCGACGACTAGAAACGGTTTGTGCATTCACTGGTCTAGCATGGGAAGATCAAACGAACCATCTTATGAACAGGATGCAATGAACAATTTTGTTCATGATATGCTGCACGGGAGTCCAGCAGCTCTGCGGATAGAGGCCCTATGGAAGGTGATACCTCTTCAGGCGATCTCCGACTGGACATGTTTCATGTACAGATCGCTTTGTAGGAATACGAAGAAGGGGCGACGGACGAGGCGAAGTTCGTCAAAGGCACGTACCAACCTCGTCTTCATCGTACTCCTAACAGCGTGGACTCATTATCACGATATGCCACGACCCCAGATCTAGATAGGCTTGAAATGGCCCTGCAAGGTTCGTTGTTAGGTCCTTGTGAGCTCTGGGGTTCCAGTCTGACGGCAACCCGAGCTCGCGAGTACGAACAGGCCCACGAACGAGGTCGAAGCGATCTTCAAGGTTTCTTTGACAGCAGCTTGCCTTGTCTGCGGCATCCTGAAGTCTGTCAGTGGGGTGCGACTTTGGCGCGGGAGCGAGGGGGGTGAATCTAGAACCTCCTCATTAAGTCGCTGGTATCTATCTGCCTCAGGATGAACCCGGAGCGATAGAGACGTATATTTACAGTAAGCGTCACTGTCGAGATTAGTTACGATGGTATTTACATGTGCAAATTGATGTTGAGAGTGATTATACACATCTTTGCCAGTGTTCAGGGACTCATCTAGTAGGCTCGCCATTCGGTCCAGGTACATTAGCAGGGACATTTGTGCACATATCTTACTCTACTAGAAAATAGATATAGATATTGGATAGCAGAATACTAATGAGAGCCGAAGGTGCAGTGATGTTCTTGGTTCGTCTGTTGATGCGATGGGTGGCGTAGCATTACGATATTCAGGACTCTATGGGTGCTTCGCATTGGGGGTCGTGGTATTTGTTGAAGACGATTTCTCATCCGCAGAGGCTTTCTCCTCCGCCAGTGCGAGAATTTTCTGGCAGACTGTACTGCGTCTGCGGATCGCAGCCCCATAAATAAACAATATCTGAAACAAAAAAAGAAGACATCAGCGCGTGCTGCCCATGAACAACTCGTACAGAGGACAACCAACATAAGGAATGGGTATCATCGCGACCGAAATAAGAGCAAAAAGAGTGTTTGCCCACTTGTACGTGAGCTTGCTGTACATCTGGGTGGTGAAGAGCGGAAAGATCGTCCCAAGGAGGTTTCCTGAAACATTTGGTCCAAAGTCAGAGGGAAGAGTACGGCTGATCTATCGAGATACACGTACTACACAGGCTTTGTCCGGCTAGTGCAGAAGATGCATATGGTCCATAGCTTATGGAAGATATGTTAGTTCGAGCGATCGTTCGGGGTGACTAATTGCCTACCAATCGGCCAGGTAGATGAAGACTACCTGGTAGATAACAAAGGTTCCAACCATAAAGACCTGACAACCCTAAGTTTAGATCGCGTTGCGGTGGCGCAGCGACGCGCGAGAACACACCGTAAGGCCGATCAACGGTACAATCCAATGGATTGTCGGCCTTGCAGTCCAAGCATATATGAGCATCCCGGTGGGCAGAAAAAAGGCAGCCACGAGAGCTGAACATAGTCTGGCTTCTGGGCCTTTCTTGCCCACGTGTTTCCTACAGCCAGATGAGCCACAGGTATTTGAGAAAATTGGATAAGTATTGACAAACCTGTAAAGTTCTTCCTGGTACATGTTCACAAGCCAACCAAAAAGACTTCCAATGCTGGAAAAAAATGTCAGCACATGCGGGACAAACAGATAGTAGGATGTACGGACGTGAGACAGATATACGTAGTGCCTCTCTCGCCGACGCTGAAGCCATAGATAGATTCCATCTCTCCAGAAATAGAGCTATCGCATCATCGTGACACAATCATCCAGTACGAATGTAGACAACCTACTCGATGAAACAAAACAGAACGCCCCAGGTAAACCCAATCCAAATCTGGAAGTCTGTTGATCAGCGACAGCCTTCATGGGGCGAGTGAGGAGCATGGCCCTACACTAAAACTGAGAACAGTTGGCTCCGTAAGCAAAAAGCCTTGAGCCGTTTCCGTCAGTCCGCCAGGAGTGCCTGGAGTCATGGCGTAAACCACGTACTAATCGGTCGGATACTGGACGTCTTAATCAACTCCAAAAGTTTGGGCTTCTCAATTTCGGCTCTTGCACGATACCGCTCGTCGTTTTTTCCCTTCCGAATCTTGCGTGCAAGGCGGGTGAGGATGATATCAGAGCGCGTTTCCGTCAAGAACAGCAGAACGGCTATAAAGTACACGCCACTGACACTGCACAGAAAGGGTTCAATACAAGTATTTCGGAAGGAGCGCGCCCGACTCACATAGCAGACGCCCATTGTATCCACCTCCATCCAAGCCGCTGGTCTGATTCGATCCACCCAGCCAGTAAAGGTGCCAGTCCGGTTGATCCTAGAGCTGCGATTGCAAAAAGTGCCATAGGAAAGCCCCGTCTGATGGAATAAGCTTCATTCAATAGGGTAACTGAGCCGATATGTACTCATGTGGCTTCCATATATCGGCGATGGTACCGCCAACTAATGTTGCACCTGTTGACCCAAAGGATCCACCAAGTAGTCGAGCAACAATAACGGTTTGTATATTCGGAGCTCTGGAAAGTGATATTAGTGTGAAATAATGCTGCCGCTGAGAATGCCAAGTACAATGCGATCATGACATGTGATAACATGAACAGGAACGATGATATAATGTACAACCGGAACCGTCCGAACTCCTCCGATAATGAAGAGGTTAGAAGCGGGAGGAGACCGAATCCTAGGGGTAGAGGCTGAAGGCGACGGTGGCGTCAAAAGTGTTACAGTCGAGGTCTTGAACCATTGTTGTGGTCCCCATAGTGTAGGACGAAATGGCAGCAGCTTTAAATGACAAGTGACAATTCGAACACAGAAAGGCAGTCACTGATGGGGCGGAGATCTCACCAGAAAGTCCTGTAAATGCACAGGCGGTGATGGTAATTGCCCACTTCCTGATGGTAGAAAAATTTGCGGGATTGCGGGGATCAGTCTTCGTCAAAATCAACCTGTAGATAATTAGATCCCTTTCTATGAAATGAAAGGTGAATGAGATACAATGAATGTCACATCTGGATCATGTATAGTGGACGGTTGAGATGAGTTCTCCGTGTTCTGCTTCCCCGAGTTTCCACTAAGTTGACCCGCGAGCTCGACGGACAGCAGCGTATTAGCTTGTGATGTCTGCAGGACATGCATGTCCGGCTCGGTCGATGTGGGGCGCGGTTGGCCGGCTCGTGGGTTCGTTATATCGCCGACAGCCATGGCATCAGGTACGCCACGCAGACTTGAATTGTGGACTGAAGAAGTGTTGTATTTATAGTGGGGGCTAAGGGTAGTAAGTAAGACCTGTTTGTTCACACCGTTGTGATAAGTATGTACTTGACCCAGTGGTGAACTTTGAGCCGCCTCTGGGCAAGGATTCAATCTCAGAGGAATAATCTTCTCGCCATGTGCATCCAATTCGGGCCGTGTCGGGAATTTGAGACGATAAGGAGGTGACTTACAAGACATGTGTTCGGTTCGGCAAAGAGTTAAACAAGTACGACGCAGGTACTCCGCAGCATGCCTGGCCAACGCTAGCATTGATGGATCCAAAACTCAGCGCTCGGTCGTCATGGCACACTGGCAGTACAAAACCATATCAACGTCGCCCGTTGAAGTGGTGTATACTGTATATCCACGCTAACCTGAGGTCGGGAAAGGATAAATATTTGAACTAACCGCAGTAGGAATATCGCACGACAATATTATGGACATGCAAATGACGTCCCGTGACAGTGCCATCCGATGATTGTTGCGGTGTCTCGCACACCGACGGCCGGCATCCCGGATCTGTGATTAAACCTCTTTCTAAATATGGATTCATTTGTCCTTGTTGGCCAAAAGCTTTGAAAACCAACAGACACAAACAACGCCGCACGCGCAACTCGGCAGGTAATTTACGTGTACTTTGTGGCCGTTTCATTGTTACCCCCCAATGCTCCGCAATCATGGAAAGCTTCGTCGGAAACATGAGAGACCATGATACTGACATTTATGCAGATCCCCGTAATCGTATGTCGCAGCGTCCAGTTGCAGTCAAAACGGGTGAAGGCATCGGCTTTCAGGCTCTCGGCTCGTCTTTTGAAGTTCACAAACCAGTCAAGACACGCGGAAACCCCCCTCAAAGCAAGATGAAGCCGGCCAAGACGCTCCATCCTCCACGCACGCATAGAGCACCTTCCTCCGACACAGACAGTTCAAGTGAAGACGAACTCCTGCTTTCTTCGCAGAACTCATGGGCTGACGACGCGACGTCGACTTCGAAACACGTCAAAAAAGGAAAGACCATGGCTCTATCCTCTAAAGAGCAGGAGACCGTACGCGTTAATGGCCGGAATTTAGCTGCACACCCCGATTACAAGCCATCATCTTCCCGGCACTTGAAGAGCCTCCGCTTTAAGAAGACGAAGGACGGCCCTGCGAGAGACTCTCCCCCAGAGGAGCCACCCTTCTCGTCCTCTTTGCCGGATCTTGACTCTCAAGACAATATATTCAAGCCCATATCAGACGAATTACAGCTTCATAATGAAGTCCGACAGAAGGGTCCATCTTCTTCGCGACAGATGCCTTCTAAGACGCTTTCGACGCGTCAAAGGAGCCCTGGCGTCACACAGTCTACTGCGCGTGATTTGAATCATGCTAAACAGCCATCCACAGCGAAACCATCTTTTTCACTTCGGGCCACTGCCGCTGACACTGCACAACCAACCCCGAAACCTCGCCCAAAGCCACGACTAGTCATGAAATCTGTCCCGCGCAATCGTGATGGTAGCTCAGAATCCACTCCACGTCCTCCTGCGCCAATTCGTGAATTATCCTTACGCAGGGAGCCACAAGATTTCCCCATGCCGCGGAAAGCGAAGGAGAATGTATCGGATGGCCCATGCAGCAGTGAAGGCACCGCCACCAAAACAAAGAAGGGGGCCATATCTCGCTCCTTAACATGGGCCAACACTCATAAGCCGTTACCGCCGTCCCCGACAATGTCGAAGATCAAACCAGTCTCACGTGGAAAAACCTTCCATACTCTATCACCACTTGCTCCATCTGCGTGCAAACCGGGGTCGTCCTCCAAAGGGAAAGGCAAGGCACGTGCGGAGTATGCCGACGAGGACAACGACGTCTCTCCCTTGACAAGAGATCGTATCCTTCCCCGACCATTCCCCATGCTTGCCAGCGCCGAGCAACAATCTTCCTCTTCTGTTTCTGGCAGTCCCAAGTTGACAAAGCGAACATCGCACGACAACGATGCAGAGCGATATCGCGCTGCGAAGAAGCGCAAGGATTCGCGATCTGGGTACGTTTCGTTGCTCCAGTCGAACGGCCCTCCATGCTTATTGATCAATGAAACTCTCCTCCAGCCTGCCTCGCAAAGGTGGATTATCTGAACGAGCCGCCCATTGAAGACGACTCTGGTGAGTTGTTAACATTCTAGGTAACTGATGTCGTTCTTACTCGGTTCTCCCATACAAAAGTCGACTTGGGAGATCCTTCAACGATATGTCCCTATTGCGACGAGAAACTCCCCTCCCATCCAACTCCCTTCCTAAAGAATCTCCTCGTGACTGCTCGTAATAAATCGTACGCAGACCCACGCCCAAGGAACCCTGGCGGGCTGAGAGCTCCCCTGGCAACCTATATATCGGTCTGTCAACGACACCGCTTCGAATCCCATCAATTACCGATTGCGGTTGAGAAAGGTTGGCCGAGCACCATTGACTTCACAAAGGTGCCAGCCAGAGTCAAGAGCATGAAGAAAGAGCTGGAAGCCATAATAATCGACAGCGATGGTTCTGACGACGATGAGAATACTGACAGTGACGGTGCACCTAGAGGACCGAGGAGCAGGAGTATATTTTGGAGAGAAATGTTGAAGCAGGTGAAGAAGCAAGGCAGCCGCACTGTTGTAGGCGTTAAGGGCCAATTCGCAAGCTTCGAAAGGACCCAGCCTGGGTAGTGAGTCCAATCTCTGTTTTGTCGCTAACGTATCCGATTTGACAAAGGCCTGTGCAGCTATGGCGAACAAGGCTCGGTCATCATACACCAAACGCTCTTCGACCTCTTTCCGCCGTCGTCCTTTGATGTGTCGCTCATCACACCACTTGCACCTGCGGAGTTTATTCAACGCATTCTTGTCCCTGAGGCGGCGGTCCGACTCATCGCTCAAGACACCTGTGCTGACATCGAAGACGCGATCGTCACCTTGCGCGAGAGTGCACAGTACGGAGTTGCAATGTTTCCGGATACAGGCGAGAGCAAACGAAAGGGTGCTGGCGTTGACGACGACGAGATGGGAGTGGCTGATCATATAGTGATGCAGCGAGCAAGGTTGAGGAGGAGAGAGCTAGAGGAAGAAGAGAAAGTTGAGGAAGAGATGCTGAATGAGGAGCGAGCAGCGAAGAGGGCCAGGGCGCGAGACACCCGGAGAGAAAAGGCGCTCGAGCTCGCCCAGCGAAAGCAACTGACCAAAGGGCGTGTTGAGGATACCGACTTCTCAGAGCAATCCGAGGCGAGCACCACCCGTCGCACCCAGCGAGTGCCGAAACAGCGAGCTACCCCGGCTGACTCCGAATCCGATGCGATGTCTGTGGACAGTTTAACTAGTAGGCATTCTACCCGAACGACGAAAAAGCCTGCTCGAGTTAACGAGGACAAGACACGACCTCATACCTCACTTCCCCAACGCTACAGCTCTTCCACTGACTCGGTTGAAGTCGTCAACGACTCCCGTGGCCGAGAGGTTAAAGTCTCCATCAGGAGGAGCCAGACAAGGGAACTGAGCCCAGAACTCGAGACAGACAGGAGAACGGTGGGTATGAACCCTCGAAATCTAAAGAAACCACCCAACAGGTTCGCCCAGCGGTCGTTGCAATCCAGTGATGGAGAAGACGCAAGCACTCCACGCCCGCACAGACAGCACATCACATCGCCGCGAGAGGAGCACGCACGAACTGCCCACCCTAATCCCATAAACGCCACCAGTTATGCAACTAACTCCAATGCGTGCAGACTGCCTCTCCAAGTAGCGAGGGGTAGGACTGTCACTAGGTGAGTCATACGCTACAAACGTAGTTGTCTCCTTCAGCTATTCCTCCCATTAGCACTGCCAATGATGGCTGGTATCCAAATCTGAGGGCAAGCGTACCCAATGACGCGGATTCAGACACGTCAAATGCGAGTCGGAGGTCTCAGCGGCTAGTGGGCCGCGCAATAAAACCAGGCGGTTCTTATTCGTGGTTACTTGGATCATCGTCCTCATCTGATTGAACCATGAACAACTTCGATCCTTGCTGATCCTCATCGCCATAACCGTCGTCTTTAACTTCCTCTCAACTTTACAGAGAACTTTAATTATCGCTCTTACTGTTACATGTTAATGCTTATTCCGTTGCCGTTTTTTCTTCCTATTTGTGTTCAACTCGATGCAATTGTAAATGGGGATAGCTCTTAATCTCGGAAGTCTTTGAAACTTGAGGGCCACCACGAGGTCAGAGCTGTCAGAAGTTTCCGAAGCTTCTTAGCTCCAAATTTACATAAACTCATAGATACAGGCTCAATGACCCAAGCCAAGGCAAGCCATATGCGGCCAGAGTGTCGACTCGCCTGCTAGTACCTGATCACACTCATCCCTTCACCACTATCCATCACAGTATTCTCAGATCCTGGCGTCCGCTGCACCTAGTAAGGTTCTTTGATGCCTCAAGATTCGGACGTCGACTCGGAATCGGACGCCCAGCTTTCACTGGCAGCCTCCATCTCTAACTTGCCGGTGGAACTGCTTCATCAGATTATCGACCCACTTGATATTGTGGACATTTTTGCATTGCGAAAGGCATTACCTCCTACCTTGCCGTCCTGACTTTGACCTGAGTTATCACCCCTTGCGTTTATCAGACATGCAAATACTTCTCAATCCTCACTCGAGAACGTGGTCTTTGGAGTGCTCTGTTCAACCAGATGCGGGCAGCGCACCCTCTATCCTGCTCTCGAAGTGAATTCGAAACCCTGTCGGTTCCGCAGATCGAGCGCGTCCTTCTGGCAGCATCTGAAGTTGAAAAATCCTTCATGTTGCCCAGAGAGCATACGCATTCCCTCTTTCCCACTAGCAAAGAGGAAATCGGCTCCTTGTCATGCATGTCTTTCGTCCTGGACCGCTTTATCCTGTCCGCGAATACAGTTACGGTGATTAGTCTCTGGGATGTACCAGAGCATCCCTCATCTACAATTGTCCCATCGTATCCCTGTGCTCGTCTGTCTCTTCCATCTTGGGAGTTAGTTGCCCACAATGTATCGAGTGACAATTCTACTCTCTATGTAGCGGTCACGAAGCACCATAGGTTCGTTGTCTTGGACTCATGCGATACCAATTGACGCCCAATGAAAGCTTGTCGCACTCAGAGCTCGAATCTATGCTGTTCCCCTCGGGCTAGTCTCGAACGTACCACCGAGTGGGAACAAGGATAGACTATCATTCAATCTTACCGCGGATTTTAGCATGCCAATACCGGATACCATCGTGATTAGAAGCATAGACCCGGACTCATCTCTTGTTTTGTTGTGTCAAATCGCAACATCGATTGTTGTTCTGAACTGGCGCACTAACTTTCAAGCAACTATCACCATGCAGTCGGACGACCTTGAAGAAGTGGTAAGTTTCTATCATACATCCTTTTCTAGTCCTCACCACGTATTCACATACTGCACCTCAGTGGAACGGCGTCACAGCCTTGCGATTGTGTGGACCATACATCTTGTGTTTTAGGATTCATTCGGTTGAAGCGTACCCTCTTCCCACTGGCTTCTCCGAGCCAGGAACTACTAGTCCTAGTCCTGGTTCCCTGTCAGTTCTTCGACACGAATTTCCCGCCGTGGTGTTCCGGCGTGTTTCTCTTTCCCAGGTGCGGTCCAGTCGTTGTCCCTCCGGCGAAGTTTACACAATCTTCATGCTCGCCAACGATCTACATCGAGGGACGTATCATTATCAAATAAATGTAACGACAGCCCCTGTGCCGTCAATCTCGGTCAAGCTGCTGGCCATGCGAGATATAGGAATATCGACCCCACTCATCAGCACGGGCGACAACATAGGAGCGCCTCAGTTGAGTGTCATGATACGGGGGACTTTTGTCTCAGCGTGGGCCTTGGGGTCCGTGGGCTTGCGTAGTGTTTGGGTTGAGCGACAAAGGGGCAGTATAGATCGTAGGGTGGTCGCGTCTACCACCTACCCCAGTAGGCTACACTCCAAAGAACCCTCATCACGGAGAGAACCTCGAATGAACCGTCTACGGAGTCTGCGCCATGCCTCGATGGGGGAGTGGTTCTGGTCATCCCATCACTTGACCTACGTGGTTGGTGCCGCTTCTTCAACCCCGTATGCTAGTTGGTGACTAAGTGTTACCTTTCAGATGACATCACAATATGTGCTGTCTCGGAATTCACTGGCCGCATCGCGCTCGGTTCACGGGCGGGGACCATCTCTGTCATCTGACCCCAAAAGTTTACCAGCTCGGGGAATGAGTGTACAACTAAAAGAAGATTCGTGACTTGACCTGTCTGCATGATTCATACAAAATGTACAAGATTCAAGCTCTTATCCGCAAGGAACTTGACAGAAACTGTAGGCAATACTGAAAACTAGTGGCAACTTAGCATCAGTAAGGTCCAGATAGGAGATTTCCTCTCCTGTTAAATTCCAAATATCCGTAAACAGCCAAAATCGGGAGGTGGTTGTACTTCTTTCAGTCAGCACCTTTAGAATCCAACAAGAACAAATAACGACCTTAAACAGCACAGGTACCAACAATGAAGTCAAGCTATGCTTTCGGCGCGCTTTGCATCTACTAGGTGCGTCCCTCGCAGAAACACATGGCAACGCCATGTTTTCCTGCATACAGTCTCATGTCCCTCCATCGAGGAAACCCGTCAGCACCTCCGAGAGCTGCTACGGGAGACGGCACAATCTGTAGCCGTAGTCACGTCGCTCTTACCCGCAGCTGAGAGCAACGACTCGCAGTGCCCACAGTCGACGACCAGCCGGCTCGCATACCACGGCGCAACGCTGTCCTCATTCTCGTCCATCGCCCTCGATCCGCTCCCACTCGTCGCGTTTTCACTGCGAGTACCGTCCTGCTATGGCGTCCGCCCTGGGCGCCCGTGTCAGTAAGGACACGGCGCCAAATACAGCGCATTTGGTCGTAAACGTGCTCTCTGCTGCGCAATCTCATCTCGCGGAGCGATTTGCCCGGCCAGACCTCCATCCTCGTCCGTTCCAGGACCCAGACGTGCAGTGGAACGCTCTCGGACGATGGGCTTCCCGTCCTCTCGGGGGCATTGGGCGCACTCTCGTGCAGCCTCGTAGGTCCCTCGTTACCTTTGGCCGACTTGCGCTGGCTGGGTAGAGATCCGGATGCCAGAAGAGATTGCGGAGGTTCAACATGTGGAAGGAGGTCGTGGGTTGGCTTCGGAGCTCTTCATCGCACGGGTACTTCGTGTTGAACAGGTCCCTCCAGGGGACGATGGAAATGATGATAGGCTGGGGACATTGCCCCTCCTGTATCACAGACGTCAATACGCCACTGCTTGCGACTTGGCGAAGTCGTAGACTCGGAAGTTGGTTCCTGCTTCGAGCTTAGATGATGGACTTATACCTTCCAATGCAATTACGAGTATACAGCTTGTCTACTGGTGCTAGCTATGCGATATCCGAGAATGTGCGATTCAGAAGTTTTACATCTTCATCACAGAAAATAGTGCTCCGAGATCAACCCAACGTCTGCCACATTGGTCAATGTACTTGTCAACAGTTGCAGCCATAATATCCAAAAACTCTTTGTTGATTGCCGTGAGACTCTTAACTTCCTCTGAGGTATGACGTGAGCCGAATGGCAACATATCGACAGAAGATAAACCGCACCGTGGTGTACACTGCCAATAGCTGCTTTCGTCGCCTTCTCCGGGTCAAAAAGCATGGCATAGAATCTTAGCTGATTGTAAAGCTCCACATCTGAATATTCAAATCGAGCAGTTCCGCGGCAGCCTTGTCTAACGCAACGTCGACCGTAGACACCCATCGAGCGGGTTCGATGACCACAGGTTGGGTCCTCGCATATAGTCCATCCTTCGTAATATCGTCCGATGCATGCGCGGATTTGTACCTCAAGCTGTGCTTGCAAACTAGGCGTCCCGAACTTGTGGCTGCAAGCTAGACAAGCTGGACCAGAGGACTGCAAAATTGAAGACTGCCTACGTTCAACGACTCGACCAGTCTGCTGAGGTACGAAGCAGCTTACCTCTCGCTCCCACATTGGGGAGAATGTCATATGACCTTGGCATCCTCGACACCTAACGAGGAATGGCTCAGAATTACGGAACCGCTCCGCATCAGACACTTGTGAATCAAAGGTAGTGAAGGCCGATCCCGCCTCAGTTCCTCCAGAGACTCTGTAGCGACCAGGATCCAGCCCTTCACGGCTGTCAGATAAACCAATTATGCAGTCGCAAATTTACTTACCAAGACACTCAGCCAACCGAGCTCTGTCCGTCCCCTCGATAGGTTCACATAGACGTTCGATTGGCGGTAATACCTGGTGGGCTAGATAATGGTCAAAATCGATGCTGAGCTCCTTGGGGGTTGCTTTCTTGAGTTCCTCCGGGTGCTTTGCACGATCAGCTTGAGCACTTTTGGCGCTGTCCTCGCCGGGAGCAACACAGAAGATGTAGGGGATAACGTTCCCGACTCGTGCGCTTCCACCCTTTGCTTTCATGCGCAAGGCGACCTGGACGTGTGGCTGAGACTTGGCGTCAGGATAGTCCTCAGGGTTTTTACCCAGTCGCTGCACAAAGTGAAGTCAGTACAAATAGAACAATGTGTGTAAGTACCAATGGTTGCACCTTATGAATGATGAAATCATCGACCTTGACCTTGCCGGTCCGAACGTTGGAACTGACGGTGGCCAGGTATTCGTGGATGTTTTCAACGACTATTTCGGTCGCCTCTCCTGACAAAATCTGCTCCAAAACATACCTGAAAGATCCGCGTGTGTTCAGGTAACGCCCATACATTTCAGGGTGAAAACAACCCACTGTGAGACATTCTTGGACAACGCGCAATACTCTCTGCGCTTCATGTCCAGACCCTTGACCTCTGTCGAAGTGCGCGAACCGTCTTCGACCTTGATAGCTGCATATTTTTTCTTTTGGAGGAGCAACAATCGAGCAAAGACACCGTCCAGGTCGATTTCGAGGAGCTTGTAGCGGTCATTAACAGCTTTTTTCAGCTCTGCGGAGATCTTGAGGGCCTCGGACAGTTCCGTCACATTGGAGTTGACAAAGACGGAATCAGTGTCTCCGTAGACGACCTGAGGAAAACCGTATGATTAGGGGCGGTTCCATTGAGCAGTAAGTTCGTCACTCACGTCAAGCTGTAGGCTCTCGGCTAGTTCACGCGTGTGGGTCAAAATCTCTCGTCCCTTGAATGTTGTGAGGGCAGCGAGAGGTCGAGCGTAGAATCTTGAATACTCGAAGCCGAGACACCCATACATACTGTTTGCAGTGAGCTTGAGTGCTTGCTGCTTGATATCATACTGAGTGATAATCCAGGATGTTAGTTCTACATAATCACACGCTGGAAGGTCTACATTACCTGAAGTAGCTTGGCATGCGTTGTTGAGCGATCCTTCATAAGAGATTTGACTTGTCTGCGACGCTGTACTAGAGTGGCGATGAGTCGAGGTAAGATGCCTTGCGGAACATCAGAGCTCGGTGGTTCTGGGATATTGTCTTCCTGCAGAGAAGTCAAAAAGGGGAGGACACAAGACAACACAGACCATCTACCTCCTCTGGTGGGCGCTCCACAGTCGTGAAATCGATATTGTACTCCTGAATGATACTCGGGTATAGCGAGTTGAAGTCCATCACCAGGATATACTTGTCCCACAAGCCGCGCTTCGGTTCGAACACCAAACCACCTTTGTACTTGTCGCGCTTTTTGCCTGCTTTTGTGCCGCCGCCACCACCCTCGCCATCTGCATCATCGGCTTCCGTCTCAAACTTGGGGACTTTCTTGCCGAAGGTTTTGTCAGGACACACATACTTCAACCTGTGGAACTCGTGGAGTAAAATATACTCGTTGCGCTCCGCTCGACCACCATTCAGTGTCTTGTTCCTGTAAGACACATATAAATCACCCCGTCTTTGTTGCCCCGTGGGGGGGTCGGGAAAAAAACTCACCAAGCATTCCCCGCAAGATTCGTTAGCTGTCTCGTCAACGGTAGGATCTGGACCTTGGACGCGATAGCCATCTGATAATGCGCGTCGAGCTCACAGTGTCGCACGAACGTCATGAGCATATCAGGCGAGGAAACACTCCCGTCGAAGTATGCTGGCGTATCATCTGGATCGATGTCTTGTCTGTCAGACTTGAGATGGGTCTTGCACATCTCGGTGAGAGACCAAGTCGTGGATGAAATCATGCTCTAATAGCGAGGTAAGATGAGGACCCAGAACGCTTCATAAGGAGAGTAAAGACGTACTCGTGCACCATCGCTGGCAAGGTCGCACAATAGCCTTCCAGATAGGAACCTGATATTTGTCCCCTGTCTTCCGATAGGAATCCACTTGGCTCTCCTGAACCGCCCAAGACGGGACCAGTGTTGGGTTTTGAGCTCTCTCATCCGTCCTAGAAGTACATCGAGGGAAACTCCAAGGAAGTCATGGCCCACCAAGACGTCAGGATCTGCCTTTAACAACGTAGCTGCAGATAATAAACCGAGTAAGAGGCTGGTAGTGCAGACAAGTAAAATAGATAGGCACCAAGAAGGTTGTTGAGGAGCATTTCCTCGTTCTTCATGGGCAAGATAATCCCTTTCCCATTGACCTTGGCCCGAGCCTCAAAGTTCGGAGGAAATCTGTCAAGGGGTCGTACGAACGTATGTACAGCGCAGGGCAATTGCTCGGGAGGTGTCGGATCGTCCAGCTGCACTACAGGGCAAGGTCAGGGGCTTGGCTATGATCAGGACGACAGCAGACCCACCATCACGCCAGATCCGTCCTGAGACGCAAACTACTTCGCGTTTGTTTTCAACGTGGTTAAGCACGGTACGCACGGCCAAACTCATGATGGTCAGGGGTGGTGACTCTGGAGCACCGTCGCCCATGGGGGTCACGTCCGTCGGGTCGGAGACACTTACTTCAAGCTTACACCACGAAATCTGATCTCGTCGCATTAAATTAGAGACGATCAGAAGTGAAGATTGTAGGCACCAACCCCCTGGTTTTCCACATTGGGATTTTTTATTGTTAGCCAGCAGGGTCCCATAATTTTTCGCTTCAGAACAAATAGCTCGAAGATGCTCGTGTTCGTGCCAAATATCTTGTAAATGTTGGGCGAACAAGCGTCCATAGGGATTTGAGGCTCTGTGAAAGCTCAACAGTCTATAACCCGTCCAACATCTCGCAAGTCGCTTACCTTCGTATGAATACAGGACCTTCATCCACTCCGTTTCCTTTGGGACATCCTTGACATCAAAGGCGTACTTGCGCTTGACCCACCGCGCTTTCCAACCTTTGATGCCCACCTTTCGTCGGATCCGCTCAAAGTCATCATATACATCCCCTTTCTCTGGAACGACGTCGGTCTCCACCATCTCGGTCTCGCCATTCTCAGTCTCTCCTGGACGACCCGCAGTGGTCGAGGTAGTAAAAACAGGTTGCGCTGAATTCCCTGGACAGCAAGGCAGGCGGAAACCCATGTATTGGAAGTCTTGTCTTCGGACTTTACCGATGAAATAGAGTTTGCCACCGTGCTCGAGATAGTCCAACCAGAACATGTGGAGCGTGCCATCCTCTTCAAGAGCCCTGATCGACGCCTTGGAGGAGGAAAATGCGGAACTGGACCCTAGGGTGTCTTCAGATGCAACAGCGAGCGAATCATAAACAGACAGCCAAGACGCGGCGCCAAGATCTTCCTTCTTGGGTAGGCCGGATCCGTTGGTGGCGGGCTTGGAGTCGAGCTTGACTGTCGTTGGTTCCTTATTAATGGCCGGCTTATGTTTCACGTCCAAGTCGTCAATGTCCATGAAATCGTTCATGTTGATGTCTTCAAAATCCATGGACGTGTCGAATGCATCTTCTGAGCCGCTCTGCTACATCTAACTTTCCCATGCGCTCGATGGCAGGGCTCACCATCGAGGACCCGCTAGCGATACGCGCCTTCTTCTTCGGGCTCATCACAGATGGGTAATCTTCGAAGTCGCTAGATGGTAAAGTTGGAAGCAGCACCATCGTCGACAAGACCATCGGACGAGTATGCATCGTAGGTGTTGGAGCTTCTTCCTGTATGGAATTGGCGAAGAAGAGCGATCCGCCTTGACGTCGTCATAATCAGATACTGGTGAAGGCTTTCGCTTCTTAGACTTCTTCGGGGCTGGGATGGGCGCGCTGTCGAATACCACCCAGAAGGTTGGCCATGAAGTCCTCTTCCTGCTCAGCGGACACTGCTGGGCGATACACGCTCATGGAGGGTTTCGCAGCTGGAGTGGGAGCTTTTGGCTTGGCCTTCGCCTTGGAGGATGTTTCTAGGCTTTCTTCTTAGCTACGTGAAGATCCAGTGTCAGCTCACCGACATAGACGCTGTTGGAACGTTGTTGGATACTTACACTTCTTTCGACTGTAATAATCATCCTCATGCTCGTCTTCCTCATCTGCGTCATCTTGGCCCGTCCAATCATCCATGCCATTGTCCATGTATCCACTGACGCCATCATCGACAACGAAGTCATCCTTCTGAAGCCTTCCCTTGACGATGCTCTTGTATTGATCCTCCGTGACCTCGTCGTACAAAGCGACATCCTCTTCAGGCTGATTATGACGCGTCAAGATATCGATATCATAACGCGACGAAGAATCTGGTGATCACACCTTCCACTTGCGAGCACCACCTTCTCTTGCGCGTTTATAATCTGCAAGCCTGTCGACAGTGCCCTTCGTTCGTCGAGATCTTTCTGACATAGTCACCGTCGCCGCGTCTCGCAACTTGCAATTGGAAAGCACAAGTGTATACTGTACCAGAAACGCGTGTCCTTAGTCCTACTACTGACACGCTTTCGGACTCCGCTTCAGGAGCGGCATTATAATAATAATAATAATATGTAATAATTAATTGCTCAGCACTGTCACGTCCCTCAGGCCTCATCCAGCACGATGCTACCGTCGAAATTGTTTAATAATGTTGGTTTGGCCCCAGTATTGCGCTCGGTGGTGGCTCCTAGATTATTCCCAAGAGCCTCAGTTTCGGTACGGGTGCAGGCAAGATGGCGACTTGGCGCCTTTCGTCCGAACTCTTTTATAGCAGGTACTTCAAAACCACTAGAAGAGCTGGCGAAACCTTCAGTCGCACCGCAAATCCCAGATGCTTCACAACAGGTCAAGTTAGACCCTCCAGAGCCGCACCTGGCCATTGCGTTTACATGTACAGCCAACGGCTGTGACCACCGCTCAGCGCACACGTTCACCAAGCGTTCATACGAGCGTGGAATCGTAATCATCCAATGTCCGAGCTGCAAGAATCGGTGCGACATCATTCTCAATATCATTTTCGCTTCCCTACTGACTCTTGATGCGAACAGGCATCTGATCGCGGATAATCTTGGCTGGTTCAAAGACGACACCGAAGACGGCCGACTAAGGACGGTTGAGCACATTCTCCGTGCCCGTGGCGAAGAAGTCCGTAGAGGCAAAGTAGATGCAGACGGAGTCATAGAATTTTCAGACAGCTGACACTGGTGAGCACTGATGCCGACCTAGCGCCCGCTGGCTCACATTTCACAACTTTAGTATATACTGAAGTCTGACACCTATGAACATCCTTGATACCACACACGGAGCAGCGTATGATACCTACATTATCTAATTTTTGTCATTCACAATCCCTTCTGAAAAAACCTGAGCAGTAAAGCGTCGGAGTCCACTCCAGCAGCCCCAATACACTGCGTAATGATGGCCTGGTGTCGCTCAGCTCCCAAAACTTCCTTCCACCAACGCCAAGCGCGGCGGTCACTCATTGTTTGTTGTACGACTTTTACGTGAAACATCCTAGCACTTGTTACACTGACTTCCCTTCCGCGGGGATCACACGATTTCATTGCAACTTCACGGGGCTGCGTAACGAAAACCCCTCTCACTGGAGTAAACCCGGCGACCAATGTAATCAAGAAAACGCACAAACCCCACTTCAAGAGACCAGCCGAACACGGACCATGGTGAAACTTGGGGTCAACGCTTGTTTTCAGCTCGTACCAACTACTACTATTCCTTATTTTGGAGTTGGAAAACGTCTGCTCTGGGATTTAGAAACCCCCTAACTAGGCCTACACGAGTCGTGCGAGCTCATCAGTACATTCAGTGACCGCTACACATGTCGACGCGGACACTGCTAGCCGGGCTATTTTTCAAAAGACATCTCCGATGTAGAGAAGTCTGCGTTCTCTATCGCTGGGTCCTCTACAGCTTCGCTCCGTGCATTCTGTCGCGTTCCGGGATAACTTATTTGTCCACCTAAGTAGACTTCGAAGAGAAGGATCCCCGCAGCCCCAGAATGTACTCTCGCGACCAGAAGTGGTGCATCACGCTCGTTGTCTGCGGGTTCACTAGAGTCGCAGGTACTTGTCGACCCAACAGTATGTCATGGGAGGTACTAACCCATTATAAAGCCACGGCTTCATCTTCCTTCGCGTCCTAGAGAAGATCTGGATCTGTCCTGGAGTAGACGCTGAGAGCAACTCTATGGCCTTCTCTTTGGGTGGAGACATAGTGGACGATGAGGACGGTGAGCAAGGGGCAACCGAACCCAGTACAGCGGGGAAGATTGACACATGATTTCTCCCATACATAAAAAGTAGGTACCATATGGACACCAACTACTAGTGATTAGTCGCCCATTGGATCTATGTGCGTCGTGTGTTAACGTTGTAAGTACAGCTCGATCAGCTCGACTGTCATACGGATGCTAGAAACACCGACAAACCGAGGAAACCGTCTTCCTCCATCTGCCAGTCTTGGGGAGATGATTGAGATCCAGACGTCGAGACCAGCGTCACCTGTCCTACTAGTACTAACTAGTGCTACTACTACACGTGCTGTATTAGTAGCCCATCACGTGTTAGTACATCATGTTGGTCACGGCATCACTCGCTTCCCCGTCGTCTCCAGAGCTCCAACCCTGTCCTGCAGCTTCTGCTTGCGATCGAGGATAAAGTTGACATCGTCAAGTTGTAAGTTGCACAGAAATCTCGAGCGTTGTAAGTTGTCGAGTCGCCTTCCGTACAGCCCTGAAGGCACTAAACATGCCAGTGGTGTCCACTGTCCAGTTCTATGGCGCATCAACCGCACACGTCGATCGCCACGAGAACGGACCCGACAGCGCCCAGTCCCCAGTCCAACGCAGCTGACGAAGCTCAGGCACGCATCGACGACGACATCACCGCGCTACACTTGTCAATATGTGCTCTGCGCACGAAGAGGAATACCCTTTCTCCTATTTCTCGCCTTCCACCAGAGACTCTCGCCATTATATTTGTCCATTGTGCACGCCACTACTACTACTGTGAAGATCTGGGTGCATGGAAGGCACCTCCTTGGCTCAACGTCTCGTACATCTGTCGCCACTGGCGCGATGTCGCTCTCAACTGTGCATCTCTTTGGACATTCCTTTTCGTCTCGTCCCAGCGCTGGACAGAGGAACTGCTCTACAGATCAAAGATGGCTCCGTTAAAAATTCGCATAGACGTGCGATATTCGAAACACAAGGAATTGATGTTTTTGGAGAAAGCCGCAGCATACGCAGGACGTGTTCAGCATCTCTCCTTGAAGCTCACTCGTCATACAGTCGAAGGAGTTTTGCCCAAGCTGTCATCGCGTGCGCCCCTCTTGAAAACTTTACGTATCGCTGTGGAGAGGTCTGGCCACTTCGGTGAGCGCCAAGTAGTATTAGATACTCTCTTCAACGGAGATACACCAGCCCTCCGGACATTAGAGCTCTCAAACTGCTACATCTCGTGGTCCTCTTCAGTCCTCTGCGGTCTTACAAATCTCAGACTGCGCGACCTTACCTCGTCCTCTCAGCCAACCATCACGGAGCTCATAGCCATGCTACGTCGCATGCCTAACCTCGTATATCTATATCTCGAGAATGCTCTCACCAGTGCTAGTCAGTTTATTCTCAACTCAGAGGGTCTCGATTTACCTCGTCTCTCGCGCCTCGCGCTCATCGCACCCTTCTCGGCGATCGTCGCGTTTCTGACCCATGTACGCATTCCATTGAAGACAGAAGCCAGAATAAAGTGTCGTTATGAAAACAGCAACAACGACTACACCCCACTTTACCCACTTCTCGCAAAAAGATTCAACAATACATCCGAGACCCAGACTCCTGTAATCCTGTCATTGGTTATCGAATCCTCTCCATGTGGGCTGCAGTTTGTCCTTAGCACATTTGAACGCGATTTTGATCGCCGTCCCTACTCATCAACGAGATCATCCTACGACGCGGGCCATCTCTGCGAAGACTGGGATTGCGGTATTCCACTCAAGCTCGACATCGACTTCTGGTCAACAACGGGCATGGACCGGGAGGGTTTGATAGGTGGTGTTTGTCGCAGCGTGTCCTTGACACACCTTCGAGGTGCCCGTCTCACCATTGACATCACCACCTCTCTTTCTCCGGCCTTTTGGAAGGGCACCTTTGGTCACCTTCAAGAATTACGGTTTATCAGGATGACCGACACTACCCGGCAAGGTCTGGCTGCGATGCTTTCTCTTGGCCCACACCATCGTTCGGAGAACCAAGACGGAGCCACTGTCGAGGGTTCGCTTCAAGTTTTTGCGCCCTCCTTGGCCGAGTTGGAACTCGAATCTGTGGATTTCTCAGAAGACTGTCTTGGACGGACACAGGGAAATTCGGACCAGTGCACTACCAGTGCACTGTGTCTCTACGACGCCCTCTCCCGCCGTAAAGCGGGAGGCTATGCCCTTCGGCAACTTGTCATCAGTGACTGTATGTACGTGTACGGCCATCACGTCGCGAAATGGGAGAAGGTGGTCGACAAGGTGGATTGGGATATGGTCACGAGGACGGAAGATGACTACGAAGACGAGGACGACGAGGACGATGATGAGGATGAATACTACGACGACGAGTATGATCCTTATGGAGTGGGCTATTTCGATGATTTCTATTGAAACTACCGTTGATGGGGCAGGGGTGGTGTTAATCTACGTTGAATTCTGTACAGGACAATGGAATTTCAGTGCATAAAACTGTGTACCCTTGGAATTGGCTGTTCACTGATACCATGGCCATAGAGAGACGGGTCAGCATCACGCCTAATGATACTACTAACTTCTAAGCGAAACCACACCGATGTAAGGAAACAAGCTCTCTCGCAGCGGTAGGAAACGACTGCTGCAGCTGCACGATTCGCGATCCTGCACTGCACCCACTCCCAGGCAACCATCGTACTCTGCTCTACCCTTTTGGACTTGCCCTCGTTCCGAGTCCATTATTCTCGACGGCCTTCGACGAAGAGGTCGGGAGGAGACCAATATATCTTATCATCGCACTCGTCTCGGTTTTGTGTTGCGCTCGCAGCCACGTTCGTGTCTTTCGTATTTTCCAACGTCTAGGACTCATGTGCATGCATGTCCAACACGATCCAGATGGTCGTCGTTGCTCGTGCCCTCGGTGCTGGGTTCACGTCTATACAGGCGGGACAATGGCTGATATCTGGGATCCGGGCGGGTCTGTTCATGACAATCCGTTCGCTGAGCTGGGGAAGCTAATGGTGTATTATTGTTTGATAAGGCGCGACCTTCCGGGTCCGTTCTTCACACTTGTGAACATGACTTGCACAGGCTTCAGATCGATGGTGCTCAGTTTCAATGGAGGTGGATCCAATGGCGGTATGTCCAAGAGGTTCTGTGAATTTGCTCACCGAACCTGTCGCAACGCGCATCAGTGTACGACTCGGAGCGGATGTTGAGTCGAACAAGGTCATGTACTGACGCTACCTGTTCTGCAACTCTGGGTCTTTGTCATGTAGCCTGTGAGCCTTGAAGCGTTCTCCTGAATCTCCTCTGCCTGATCGGGTAAACTTTTGTGTCTGTGTCGTACATATGTTTTTTGCTCATCGCATTCTGGCTCTCTTCAAGACGTTGTATGGGTTTAACGATTCCCAGAGCGGAATGGTATAGTCCACCATTGTGTCAGTACAGTAATTGTTGATATCATGCTTCACTGGTGTATCTCATGCGCTTCGCTAGTGCTGGCAGTTTCTTGAGATTCGGAGCGAATAGGCGGTGAGCTCCGAGTCAGACGCTATGCAACTCTCCGTGTAGCTAATAATATTTGTTTGATAGACCTTCATGTTCGGTGCTTTCGTTGCGTACCTCAAGTTAGTCGTTTTCTTGCACTTGGCTGATTGGTGGGATTGCCCTGTGGGTTGACGGATAATATTCTCGTTCATTCATAGTTATGGTCTTCATACGGCCTCCGCTCTAGCTGGACAGAGCTCCTGTCATATGTCAAGTACCTAATAAATGGGTGATCAGCAAAGTGATGTTGCAGATCCGTCCTCAGGCAACATGGGCAGCTTTTGCCTTCCCTCTCTTCGCATCTCATATATTTGCAGGCGTCGCACTGTTTCGTGAGATCGCATCGGCGGGGTTGTTCCCTCAAACATCTCCGTAGTGCGACGTACGTATAAGTCCCAAATCTACAACTAAAAATAACATCCGGAGATAAAACCTGCTAAAACTGTGGTACGTGAAATCAAGTATCTTAGAAAAACTATATAGTACAATTGTACAATCTAATCAGGTTGGTAGCAGCTAACATTGATCATACATGATCGTCCTCCAATTCTTCATCCCAGACAATTTCTCTTTCACTGGCAGAGAACCTGGGGTTGCGTCCGTTCACGAAGAAAGCGGTCGCTTGACCGCAAGTCTCTTGGACGCAGCGAGGACGGAAACAGGCTGCATAGGCCTCCTGCTCTGCCCTCCGACCGACCCCCTCGTCGGATCTGCCAGTAGGACCGCGCTACTAGGGTATCGATGCGATAAGGTGGTGCTCCAGGCGTTCTCCGAGTCACGGAAGAGGGGAACCGCGATCTTGATCTTGCGTCGCGCCGTTTCTCGAGCTTGTATGCCTTCCAAGCCAGCCAGGGATTGACTCCGCGAACGGTTTTCTATGGTGTTGGTGGTATCCCTGGGGGCCGATAGCGTGATCTCCACGGAAGGGCGAGGACCAGTCACTTCCACAGCTGAGATCGCCGCATCATACACCCATACATTCGTCGACATGAGACCACCGAGCGACTTCCTCCGACCAATGCATCTCTTCTTCAGCACCCGACTGACTTCTGGGCAGGCAGAGCTTGTGGGAGGCGGACGCGGTGCGATTGACAACTTCGATTTTGCCCCGGATCCAAGGACCGAGTGACTCCTCGAGCGGGCCACTCTTCTCTTCTCAACTTTCTCCTTCCCGGTGGCCTCCCGTACAACGTTCTGAAACCTTTCCGCCAGAGGTTTGAATTGCGACTTGGAGGCTTCCACGGCGTTCTTCACCTTCTCCGCCCATTCGTCTAGATCGTATAGCTTGTGCAACATCAGCTTGAAGGTAAATGGGTAACGTTCTCCAAGTGGAAAGGACGGGCTGTCGACGGCTTCTGCGCCATCACAACGCTCCAAATCCTGGACAGGTGCCCCTCCGTCCACGGTGGAGGGGGCGATGGCGACAGTATTGCGACGTGGTCTGCCCGTGGGTTTCTGCTGTGCGCGTCGTGGTTCCTCGTCGCGCAATGCGCGAATGGAGAGGATAGTCGATAAGTTGTTGAGTACGGGCGCGAACTCTGCAGGTACCCCTGCGATATCATCCGCGGAAATAACCTCGGGGGTGTCACCTGCGATGGCCCGGGCGCGTCTGGACGCGACGCGATCAAATAGATCAAAAAGTCTTGCGAACTCTGCAGTTTTTGAATTCGCTTGAGTTACTGAGGTAAGTGTCATATTGATTGAATAGCTTGACGACAATTGGGAAGGTAGGGGAGTGTTGATGATGGGTGTCGCGATAGCAGTGAGGGCTGGCCTTCTGGTAATGTTCGCAAGGTGCGAAACAGGGAAAAGCCTAAGCGCCTCATGCTCTCTTTATACCATCCTCGAGTCTTGTGGCGATGTTCAAATTGTTGTCACCAAAAGCCCACATTCCGTAGACGCGCTTTGACCCCTGTCAGTGTGTGGACATTAAATGCTACCGAGTGGCGGATTGCTAGTGCCCACCATCAATTACTGATTCATATATTCTGTGTCATTCACAATGCATCGTTGTCCACGTGGACAAATACCAATTACAAGCAGTGGGGGGAAATGTGGCAGAGTCCAAGTCCATAACAACATTGGCGGGGAAAATTAGAAGAGAAACACAATCCATTGAGCTAAGAGTTTGAGGATAATGATCGTGTGGGTGGTTCGTAGTGGATGGCGTGCGGCAAAACTAGTACCAAGGCCGCCTTCGTACTCGCACTCTCCCATCAGCACGTAGCACATATGCCTTGGTCATCCTCCGCCAGTCCCCAATCTTCTTTTCGTCTGGAGGGGGTCGCTTCCAGGCGAAAAACGAGCTCCAGCTGATCGTTTCCAGGGTTTTGAGCTTCCGAGCGAATGACAAGCTTGCTTCCAGTTCGCGTGTTTGCACTTCTGGGGCGGACACCAGGATCGAGCAAATCGGACACAGGTCGGGGCCGTGCGGAAAAGGTGGTAGCTCGTCGGGGGGTGTGGCCGGGGCTTTATCTGGATCTTCTTCGTCTTCCGTGTAGGACACGTTCTCAGAGTGTCCTATGCTCGGGGATGCGGATTGACTGAGCATTGTCCCTGTGTGTGCTCCAATGTGTTTCCGACCGAAAGTTGTGCGAAGGATGCGTTCGTATGCCCTTGGACTGTCGTAGTGCTCGAGATGGTTTTCCAGCATTTCCTCGTCCGAAAGAAAGATCCCGAGATGAAGGTTAGCGAGTTTGGTGAGTGGTTTCAGTGCTTTGGCAAAGTCCGTCTTTCAAGGACAGTTGGTTAAGCATGACCACGGTTTACGCAGAGACGTACTGATAACTTTAACACAGATGAAAAATGATTCGGGATGGGTGAGTGAACTACTGCTGAAGCACTTTCTTCAAAACAAGGCCAGCAACAGGATACGTCGAGATGCTCGGAGCAGCTGAGATGTAATGACGTCAATCCCGGAAAAACCTTCGAAATGATTCCCAAGAGCACGGCATCGATACGCCATAAATCCGTGAGAGTAAGAGTGGTGAGGTGAACCATCGGAGCATTCATCAAAGGGACGTCGAAGATTTGCCTCAAGCGATTCTTTTGCGTTGATCTTCCATCTGTTGCGAAAGATATCTGTAGAATGCGCAAGTTACCGAGAAGTTTGGGTTTCCAGGGTGCGTTTGCGAGAGCCTCCGATGTTACTGATAAAATTCTGAAGACATCAGAGTTAAAGGGTATGATATCCGTAGTCTATATGCACATTTTAACTCACTTGATCCAGTTGAATCCTGCGCTGCCCCATGAATCACTTCGCGACAAGATGGATCTATGCACCCTTTCGAGTGAAACAAGCTGCCTTGCGGAATCTATGCGTAGAGAAATCATGTATCTTCGCAAAGCTACCTTGCGAAACTGTGAGTTCGCCTCCGAGAAGGGTCGAATAGAGCGAAATGAAGGATATTGTCGGAAAAAAAGCTCAAGGATGTACTCGATCAGCTCTATGGGCAGATTGCGCTTCCTAAAGAGTACGACGCTCTCGAATTCATCGGAACATATGTCCTGATGTTCCTCTTGGCCGGGGGAAGTGAATCTATGGGTGAAGCTACTGTGAGAGCTTGGAGAGGAGGTAAAATAATCAGATGCGTTCAAGTCGTCCGAGTCAAGTGAGCAAGATGAATCCCCTATGTCTTCCAACATCGTGGTCGAAGGGGAAAAGGGGATCGAGAGGTCATTCAGCACGACGCGTTCGTTTGACCCCGTCACGTGTTACAGAAAATCTCAAGTTTGTCACGTGCAGTCTATAGATCACCTGTTTCGCCGAGAGTCTGTACGATACAGCGTTGCAAGTTGCAACTGTTAACCTTTCTCCATTACCTGCACGCGTACATATGGACGGAGAACATCGAAAGCTCCCCGGCCAAGATGTGGATGCCAAAAAATTGAGCCCATTGCACGCGCTCCAGCTCCGTGCATTCCTCAGTGCTTCAGAGGACGTAGACGCGGATCCCGACACTATCGAGGACCTTTTGGAAGGGCTCAGTGATGATGTTCGCGGCGAGGTGGCCGAATTCGACAGCGAAGAGGAAGATTCAGAAGCGGAGGAGCTCTACGTTCCCGTGCGCGAACAACACACCCCCCTAGCAATAGATGTCAACGAAGACCTGGAGGACAGCGGCATGGACCCTTCCGAAATACGTGCACTGGAAGAGGAAGGTGGGTAGATGTAGATAGCTCATGTAGTATGACTGTTGCGCGCGCTCCTACAGTTGCGTGTCAGAGTGACGCATAGTACTAATGACGACTCTCAGCTGAACAAGCTTGGACGAAAGACGAAATCAGGAAGATGATGCATCATCTCAAGGAACGCGGTAAGCTCTTACTTTTATACCGTCGCGTAATTCGTTGGTGAGTTACTGAAAGGTACGCCCAGGAATGAGTTCATTCATCAAAGAATACGTCGTCGTCCAGGGTACACCCGTCATCAGACTATTGTATGCGTTTGGTATCTGTTTGGTGAGTCATCTCTGTCCACCTGTGTCTTTATTTCATCGGTTCCTTGTAGTGTCCAGAGCTCCGGAACAAGCATCCAAAGACGCTGTTGTATTTTCTTCGAGTTGCAATATCAAGGGAGTGAGTCGATCGTCTAAGTGTCACCAAAGCTCTCAGACTGAACCCGGGCAGACTGCATCTAAGAGAGAGGCTTCCGCAATACGACACGATCTCGGACGCGGTTTCATTGATAGCTAACGCCAAACGCATCGTAATATTGACCGGTGCAGGCATAAGTAGGCTTCTTTTTCATTGTTGTGTTACGGCCGTTTTCAGGAGTTTTCAGGCGTCTCCTGTGGGATTCCAGACTTTCGGTCTCGAAACGGTCTCTATGCCACACTGAAAGAAAAGGGAGATTACGATCTAGATGACCCTCAGCAAATGTTCGTCCGTCATCCTTCCGTGGTCAAATTGGTCCCATTAATACCATATAGGTTCGACATCCATTACTTTAGAGAGAACCCCACAGGTAAAACGCCACCCCCACCTCGGAATGTTCTGACGATTTGTAATACCCTCCTGGCTGTGCTCAGTATTCTAGTAAGTGCAATCTCGTATTTTGGATTCCAACCAGTGGCTAACTCTTGTCGGGAAAGTTCCTTTGCAAGGTTTGATATGGTTCATTGTCAGCCCCAAGTTCTTAACATATTACACCAGTCAAATATATCCATCTAATTTCATACCCTCGCCATGTCACCGATTTATCAAACTCCTAGAGGACAAGGACAAGGTATTCTTCTTTCCTTCCTGCGCAAAACAGACGTGATCGAGTTCTCGCTTTTGTGTTTGTCTCGCAGCTACTTAGGGTACGTAACCCCCTACAATCAGCTCTGGATTCCTTTAATGACTAGCACGTTATCACGCACAGAATTACACCCAGAACATCGACACCCTAGAGACACTAGCAGGCGTCAACCGTGTCTTGCAGTGTCATGGTTCCTTCAAAACTGCTACATGTCTTCAATGTCGGACAAAGGTCCTCGGCATCGAAATTGAGCGCGAAATCCTCGAACAGCGAGTCCCATACTGTAAGGCATGTCTGGAGGTGCACAGAGCCGCCGAAGCTCGAAAGAGTAAATCAACAAAGAAGAAGGGCAAAAAGAAGAACGAATGGGAAGGAGACAGCGACGAGAGCGATGATCTGCCAGTGGGAGTGATGAAGGTACCCTCAACCCTGTCTTGTAAGAGCAACAGCCCACCAGCCCTTGATCTTCCCTTTTAGCCTGATATAACATTCTTCGGAGAGAAGCTTACCGACGACTTTGATCAAGCAATCATGGATGATAGGGAGAAGGTTGATTTGTTCTTAGTCATAGGCACATCTCTCAAGGTTTCCCCTGTGTCCGAGATCCTGTGTGCGTGTCACACTTTATCTGGTTCTACTGATTCGTTTATGTTTCTCGACACAGCCCACTTTCCACATTCTGTGCCCCAGGTCAGTGAACAACTCCAGTGTGGTGAATATGATTGACATACGATGGATCATTCGGTAGATTCTTATTAACAAGACCCCAATAAGGCATATAAACCCAGACGTTTGTGGTCGTGTTCCTACCCAAACGACGTTGATTAACGACAAAAGCTTTCAGATCGTACTTCTCGGGAACGCCGACGAGATCATTCAACATCTGTGTGAACGCTTGCAATGGGACCTCCCGCCACCATCCAGCATGAAGGATGGACTTAACGTCCCTGCGCCTCAAGGCATTAACAAAAAGAGATCATCTAGCGAAATGATGGACCAGACAGAGCCTTTCAGGGTCGGAGAGAGGTGAGGCGGTTTCGCCTCGCAAATTGATTGACTGCTGTGCTCATACAAGACAAGCCACGTCTGGCTCTTCGTTGGCGCTGAAGGTGGAAAGTGGGTGCAAGATATCGAGGCGAAATACCACCACGGAGCTTCCGCAAATGGGACTATCAGTCACTTAGGGCACCAAGGAGCACCTGGAGCGAAGAAAGCTCGGGCCAGTTGACAATCGGCAGCGATCCATTGCTGCGAATTCCTGTTACCTTCCATGAGCGAAATTTCACGTGCACGATCCGAGAAAAAGGCTCGTCAGAATAATTGTGGTTCCACATTACATGTTGAGTAAAAGTAAGAGGGTATCATCGTCCGTTTGCCTCGAAGAAAGCCTCCCCGTTGCCTTGTACGGGTATCGTGATCTTCCCCATTGAGCTTCGGCTCTGTGCTGAGGAGTGGCGACCGACTCTCTCCGGTGCGCTGACGAAGTTGGGTAAATTCGAAGATGTGCCGTTCGGATGGTGTGTTCTAAGCGTAGACATGTAAAACTCATCATTGCCATCGTCCTCTTCTACGGATGCTGGGTCGTAGCCAGCAGGCGCTGAATGATGTAGACCCAAATTCCGAATGGAGTTGAACGTGCCCTTGCGCAGATGATGCGCGTACGAGTATAGCAATAGAGCGAAGTAGACCTGCCATTTTCAGGGTGTCAGTATCAATATTCCGAGTCATAAAAAAGAATGTATTGGTATGCGAACATCTCACCTTCGATAGCCAGGATATAGTGATCACCATCGCTGCGGTGCCTTTCTCCTCGTGCCAAAGAATATTGGCCGCTGCAGCCAGTTGAACGTCGGTCATCGTGTGATTCACCCCCGCGCCTTTCCTGATGGCCTCTTGTGCAGCTGAGTTGGCGGGTCGCTGTCCATCATGTGGTGTGTACACCCACCACAGAACTGCGAAAAAATACGTCCACGCAGTCGAAAACACATGATCCACGAAAAAGAGGTGTGCGAAGTATAGCGTGTATTGGGGGTTTTCCTGCAGGAAATGCAGGGCGGTTGAATCTCATGAACGGAAATGTTGTTCGTGGCAAAAGCACTAACCTCCTTAACTGCTTTCAAACCCCACCCGAGCCCCACCAAACCGAGTAGGGAGTATAAATACAGAGTCAGCTGGGCAAAAGAGCCTCCTGCGCCGGTCAAAACCGATATCAGGCCGTAGATGCCAGCTACTTTGTTGAAGAGCTTGTGGGCTGAATTTTGAGTTTGTTCGACAGGGATGGAAATAACGACTTACTGCGAATAACAGCGCGATTGTTACCCCCGTCTTAAGGTCAAGGATACAGAGAAAAGTGGAGATGGGCCACAGCCTCCATTCAGGACGAAGCATTAGTTTCATAGGCAGATCATGTACTGACAATCACAGGACATCCACCGGCAAAGCAAAAATCAATTGCAAAGAGACAACAGCACAGCAGTAATGCTGACTAAACAAGTCCGTTACATGACACACAATTTGGTGGACAGTGGACACTCATAAGCAGGTTGAAAGAAATATATAGTTGGAGCAATACAATAATAAGAATACAGCTGAAGAGATAAGTAATCTACGAGCGCTCGCCACGTAAGCGCCGTGCAAGAGCAAGATCCTTGGGTTGGATGGTGACACGCTTGGCGTGGATAGCAGCAAGATTCGTGTCTTCAAACAGCGAGACAAGGTATGCCTCGGCAGCCTCCTGCAGCGCCATCACTGCCGATGACTGGAACCGGAGATCCGTCTATGCAAGCAGTAATTTAGCCCCATGCACATGTCAAGAACAAAGACGACTAATACTGACCTTGAAGTCCTGTGCGATTTCACGCACAAGACGTTGGAAAGGGAGCTTGCGGATCAGCAACTCCGTCGACTTCTGGTACCGCCGAATCTCACGAAGAGCAACAGTACCAGGGCGGAAACGATGGGGCTTCTTCACACCACCAGTCGTCTACACAGCATATACAAGTCAGGACAGCTTCCAGCATAATAGCTCGGTGCCACTTACGTTGGCCGCAGTCTTACGGGCAGCCGACTTGGCAGCAAGTTGTTTACGAGGTGCTTTGCCTATGTTCGGGCCAGTCAGCGCGAAGTCCACAGCAGTGTCAGTCTAGTTATTTACTTACCACCAGTGGTCTTGCGAGCAGTTTGCTTGGTACGAGCCATTGCTAGTTGCTAGTAGTGTAACTGGAAATGGAGCTTTGAAGTTTGGTGGTGATGTGGTACTGGAAAGTTGTAATAGATCATGTCAGGGTATCGTATTTATGTATTCACGTCGCGTTGGTCACGTGGACACGCGTCACTTGCAGTCAACAATCCATTTACAGAAATTCAGCACAGCCATTCCCTCGGCCATATATAGGAGGGAGGCGGTCATGGTAAAACGGATCTCATCTCCAACTGCGTCGCACAACAACAAACTTACCTCCACCACTTTTCACTTATCAATCAACTGAACAATGTCTGGCCGTGGCAAAGGTGGCAAGGTATGCATCAGTGATCCTTTAGCTTGCGGCACTTGGCTTACAGCAAGGACAGGGTCTCGGAAAGGGTGGTGCCAAGCGTCATCGCAAGATTCTTCGCGATAACATTCAGGGTGAGTGCTTGGAGTGTCTGAATTGCACCGATGGATTCGTCTGACTGGGCGGGATCAGGTATAACGAAGCCTGCCATCCGTCGTCTTGCCCGTCGTGGAGGTGTCAAGCGTATCTCTGGTCTCATCTACGAGGAGACTCGGGGTGTCCTCAAGATCTTCCTTGAAAACGTCAGTCTTAGTGTCTTGTTTCAGATGGCAGATTACTCAATGCAATTGCCCGTACAGGTCATTCGCGACTCGGTGACATACACTGAGCACGCCAAACGGAAGACGGTTACTGCTCTTGATGTCGTGTACGCTCTAAAGCGCTCAGGGCGTACTCTGTACGGTTTCGGTGCATAGTCGGTGTCTTGTGATTGTGGCATGTATCTTATTTGTATTGTATAATTTTATTTCTTTCGACTTTCGGAGTTGTGGCCGATCTTTCGGTCTGAGTTGTTCCCGAAGCTTGAGGTTATCGGTTATTTCTGGTGCGCTCAATGGCGCCGGGCGGAGCTCCTGATTCACACCACTCCGAGTCCAGGTCACTATATCTGTAATCCCTACGTCGATAGTACCGAGCTGTGACGTGGAGAATCGCATCGGACTCCCAGCGTATGCTAACTAGGTGGGTTGGGGCCAGCGACATTCCTCGGGATGGTCGGATTCCTCATACCTTCCAGCTCCAACCTCGAGAACATTTTCTTAGTCGGACCTTTTTGGCTAATTATCGGTGTATCATTTGGTCTATGTACTCCAGCTGTGAGAGTCCTCCTTCGGCCGCTAGGTATTTTTGGTGGAACTTTGAGGTCGGGTTGCTCGCACGCTGCCTAGTTAACGGTTCCCGCGTTTATGTCCCGTAAGTACTTAAATATCATTCGAGTTAATACACTACGTGCGTTTTACTTGACAGCGGTTTTACCGAGTTTCGGTACCCTGGTGATTTTTTATGCTTCAAGTTCTCCAGTCCCAGAGACCGTCTCTACCGTGCAGTGCACCCTCAGGCTCGCTCTGGTCCGAGTCAAACCATCCACTGGTATGTGCAGTCATGCAACCTCGCTAGTAACAGCCGTGGAGCAGACTTTGTCCAATATACTACTTCCAAACGAGACCCTCACCGCCATCTTCCTCGGTCTCTCACCTGCTACACTCGCCTCGGTTGCGCGAGTCTGTCGACAATGGAGGGCTGTGGCCGAATGGATCCTTTACACAAATGTCTCCATCTCTGAGACACTTTCGGCAACATCCCTAATCCCTTATGATAAAACTTGGAGGTGCTGCCAAAGTATCGTCTCCAATCCCCATCTTGCCAATGCTCTGAAAAAGCTTCACATACGGTGGATGTGGGAGCATGGCGACCACTATGATCCGCATCTCGAGATTGTTATCTCAAATATCTCCCGCGCAATCAAATTAGCAATTAACCTACAGTCTTTAGACCTCTATCTTGGCCTACCTTCTCTTCCAGAAGGTATAATACCGGCATCGCTCGTATTCCCAAAGGGCAACGCGGTCTTCCATTCCCTTCGTCACATTTCTCTCGATGGCATCGGTTATCTCGCCCCTCACCACCTCGCTCAACTTCTGGATAACGTGTCATCAATACAACATCTTAGACTTTCTGATTATCGTGATCATCTGGTCCTTCTTCCTAATTCTCTCCCCTCCTTGGTGTCCTTTTGTGGTTCTCCCCATGCAGCCGCTACGGTTCTGCCCGGAAGACCTGTCCACTCTCTTACTCTCATTGGGCAGGATTATGTGACAGATGCAGATCTGTCAAGAATGGCGATGACCAGCATTCCCCTCCGGCACCTTGATCTGTCAGCGATGTCGGTTACCCCGACATTGTTGCGAAATGTGTCCAGAAACCTGTCAACGATCGAGTCGCTGAGGGTGAAGCTTGCGCTACGACATACCCTTCATTTTGCACACTCAGGAATCGTAAGTAGACGTTGATTTGTCTCTTTATCTTTCGTTTTTCGTTTTGTATCCTGTCGCTGAAGCTAGCTGTGGATGTTTTCTCGAACAGCGAATGCTGGCCGCTCTCTCGCATCTACTGGTAACATTTTACCGGCTCTCAACGCTTGACCTGTCACCCACCCACGTGGACTATACGGGCCTTAGTAACACCGCCGAAGAGCTCTCCCTCTGTCAATCGTGGCATAGTGCCCGTCCTTCCCTCCGACGGATCGTCTTCCCCTCTCAGATCGAGTGGGGCTACCATGAGGAACGCCGCACTTGGATTCCGGTCCTCCCAGAAGGATCGAGGCGCCGAGTGAGTGTCACTATTTCTCCGTTATCCCGACGATTGACCTGGGCCATTTGCAAACCCCACAGCCCGCATTCTACTCTTCGCACGAAAGAAGTAATGCTAATGTACCGTGGTTCCTGAACTCGTGAGATGTCGTGTCGTGGCGATTGGCACTGGTGGCCATACTAGAAGTGCACGCAAAAGGATGATGGCCTAGGATCTTTTCCTTTACCTGCCTTGAATCGTGACGCAGCTGGCGGAATTCTAGGACGACTCCTAAGCTTATTTTTTTTTTTCATTTCGTTATCCAGTTCACTCGTGTCATACCTAGATTCGCACTTCATAACTCGTCCCCGTCGTCTGTGCCATGCTTATTGTCTTTACAGTACCCTGTCCGCTAGTCAGACTCGCATTCCGCGGAAATTATGTACCCCTGTGTGCCACGATCAAACCCCACGTACGACCTTGTTCATATCACTTTCTATAGCAGACCTTGCCGAGTCCCATCACGAATGCTCAGTCCAACAGCGAAATGCCAGATATCGTGGGTTTGCTGAGGTGTTATTATGAGACTACAAACCAATCCATAGCAAGTTCTTAATACAGTGAGCAGTGGAGTACATCCATCCATAATGGTCCCAGTATCGTAACCCGTCGCGTGGATAAATATGATGAGAAAGCAGGCAAGTAGAATAAGAAGAAAAAGGGCTGCAGAAGCGCAAGTTATAAGAAAAGACCACGGGAGAGATTCCTGACCGATCCCATGGGGGTATCACTAAGCTAGTAGAAGGAACGACAACTGGAAGATGGCATGCCTTGGAAACTATGGGCCTGCCTCCGATTCATCAACAAATATATCGGTGTAGTGTTCCAAAATCGTCTCAATGGCCTTTTGGAGCATAGTATCAGCTTAACTTGTCCTGTAGGAGAGGCCAGCTCAAATAGTCACCTTATTCTGAAAAGCCGCATCTGCCATTCCACCATTCGCATGTCCAGTGGCGCTCCCATTGCCATATATCTGGCCAAATAGTGTTGGTCCAAAAACGATGGCAAGGTTCTGTATTGACATCGAGTTCACAGCTTCACACTGAGAAATCCTGTAGCCATTACAAGTCAAATCATGGTCCTTCTTATCACCACCAACTATGACTGACCTATGTAGGTGACCCATAACATACTTGAGGGTGGCATAATTTGCATCTGGAAGGTCGTTCACCCGCTCGTGAAGACGAATGTGTCTCAAACGGTCGTTCTCAATTTCTGATTGTGATTAAGACTCAATACACCAAAGCAACTTATTGGCTCACTGGCAGCGTCGATGAAACCTTGGTGGAGATTCAGGGTAAGAAGCGGGTCGGGCAGTTCCCTGAACCAAAGTTTCAGGACGCTAGTTACGTTGTTGATATCGGAGGTCCATTCATCTGAGTCTAGATCCACGGACTCCAAGTCTAGGTATAATTGTCAGCAACATCCCACCTTGGACAAAGTTGACCTCCTGACCTTTGTCAAGCCGCTCTTTGAGCGAATTGACCTTCCTTGCCATGCCGCTGATGCGGTAGATGCCCTGGGAATATAGACCATACTTCTCTATCGCTGCACAGCACTTTTCTAGGATTGGTGGAATCTCGACGCTGTCCCTGAGCATTTGTTCCCTCAAGTCAACGCCAAACGTGGGCCGGCCACGGTCGGGTATTTGAGAGTGTGCCCCATTGTTTGGAGGGGGCTGCACAGCAGCGTAACCCCCACCGAGAGTGGGTAAAGGAGGGAGCTAACAGTGGGTCAGAATTCATTTAGCTTCGAAGGAAGTGAAGCAGAACACATACGAATCCTTCCTCCGCGGGACCTTCTCGTCGTGGTCCCCGAGGTACACCTCCGCGAGCGTAGGCATAATTCTGCATGTATATCTTGAAGTCCGCGCGGTTGTCAATAGATTCAATGTGAGCCTTAAGGCCCACCCCTTTGGACAATCTTCGTCAGGATTGGTATTGATACATGTTTGGAAGGCTCACCTTCATCAGATGCAACGGGAACGAGCGTGGACCCATCCGTAAGGACGATGCTTTCGAACAGGAAAGCATATCTTGTAAGATGGTATTGTGTTCCGAGATCAATTTCGTCAGCACACTCCTTCAGTGCCTACAAACACGGTAAGCACTAGGGTGACGCAACTAAACTTTCACACGAACTCGTAGGATTCGAGGAAGTTGGAAATTGAAGTACTCTTGTCGGATTGTTTGGGTGTCAGTGAAGGCTTTGCGGTAACTGTCCGATGCACTGGAAACACGTGATCGAATATCGTCTTCTTGGCGCAGAATCTAACAGCGATTTTCAGCCGATCACATCACAACGGGTGAGATATAACGCAAACATTTCCGGGATTCTTGCCCTTCAACAGCAGTCCACCTTTGGCTACAGCCTTTCCGAGCACTCGTTTGCCTCCTAGAACTCCAGGCGATTTGGCTTGTACAGCACTCTCATTCAGTGATTCGCCTTCTTTCTGGAGTAAAACGCGCTCCAGCTCCTCGGACGAAACATCCAACCGTGCCTTGCTCTTCTCCATGTTCATCTCCGCCTCTTGAAGTGCGCGTTCGTAACGGCTGGCCAATTCCTTGGTCTGTAATCGGGTAAGAAAACACCTTCGTGTGATGCCCAGCCTCCGGAAACAAACCTGCTTCCTGTTCTTATCTACTTCCTTTGCCAACGAAGCAAGCTCGTCGCTCATTTCATTGAGACGTTGGGCGAACTTGATCCTGTTCTCACCCATGACCTCATGAAGCTTCATTGATGACTGCCACGCATGCACGAAAGAGCTGCCAACACGCTCACGTGAGCACCTTGTAAATAGTAAATTTTGTTTTACAATACCCAGCCTTTCCGTCATTCATGGAGTAAACTTCTGATGTGCTGCGAGCAAGTTTGTGCAAGCTTTTGCCATACTCCTCCTCGAGGACGGCCCTTTTCTTGAAAAAGACCGAGGCTTCCTGTTGTGGTGAATAGGACAAGATAAATGACGAAGGACAAATTAATGTATTCAGTGTTAATGTTCACTGACCCGACAGGATACCATGCTCTGCTTTATTCGATCCAGCAGAAGGGGTACGCCACACTGCCAGCTGTGACTCAATAACAGCCGATCATACATATGCTGCACACTCACGTCTAGTTCGCATAAAGCTCTCAGAACATGCTCATCAAAGCTTGGTTCTACTAAACTTGCTGCGTCACTCGGTATCGTGGACAACGTGTCTTTCCGGTCCACGGAAATTGGTCTGCCGTCGGGCCGTCTGGAGGTGGATGACCTTCCCAGAGAGTCGGAGCTTGAACGCGGTGGTGGCGAGGCAGGTTTGATTGGAACGGAGGTGAGGGCTGGCGAAGTTACGGATTCATGAATAAGCGACGGGTTGCCAGGCGGGGATCGACCGTAAGGCGCATGTCCTGGATTGCTTGGGTCGGAATGATCAGTAGACTCCCATGTAGGAGAGGAGTGTCCGTCGTCGCCCATAGCGACATCCACCGCGAGATTGGACAAGTCAATAAGCGAGCGGGAAAGAAACTTTGGTGAGGCCAAGTGCGGGACCAACGGGCGGCAGTTTGTGCCAGTTACCCAGCGGTATTATGTAATGACGCAGCTTTCAGAGGAATAGCCCCTCTCTCCACCTCGAACACTGCAGTCCTCCGAGTCGGGCATTGCGCCTCATTTTACCTTTGGCATGTATATAGGTATGTAAATATATAGTTTCAATCACCCTATTTGCGGTTGGTAACCCCCCCTTGAGGCTCGGTGCACGGCTGCCACGATCAGTCATTGTCCCATTCGAACATAGCATGTCTATAGCCTGGTACACAATCTACATAGCATGTCACAACACAAGTCCGTCCGCTATCTAAGGATCAAATTCTAACTGAAAACAAGAAAACCTTCCTCTGACGTCAGTGGTTGCCATTTGTTCTTCCGCCGCAACGCGAGCACGGAACCTCTAGAGTGTCCATGATGATCGCCTGATCTGCCAACAGCCTTGCTCCACAGTCAGCAAGCACACGCGCAACACACGTCCAAGGTATTTACCTTTGAGCGCATGTCGCGGCACAGTCATGGGCTTCACGATCATGCATGCTGCTGAACGAGCATTTCTTCTCGTTGCAGTCGACCTACGAAAGGCGTAAGTGTTGAGCGTGAAGTGCACCGGGGACAGGTCGGAAGTCGCGTACGATTTGTTGTCTGACGATAGCCAGGTGGCCGCAGTTGTATTCACAGTATTGGATGATTTTGTAGCACATTCTGGAAGCGATAGCGAGAGCAAGCTGGAAGACAGTTGTGTGTTGTTTCTCGTGTCAGTGTCAGTGTCCATACGTGTTAAATACCTCTTTGAATGCCAGGCTGCTCCCATTCCTCCGTTCTCGATCGTTCAGACGCAATCGGCACAAATGCCCGTTTGGGCGCAGCACCCACAAGCCTCTTACGAGACATCGGACCAGACTTCATGCCCTCGCGGTCATTTAGCCACACTACCATAACGATCGACGTGTTGTCTATCCATTAATTTCTTCTCCTTTGAAATCGTTTAAAATATCGCATGCTCGAGCCCAAACCCTTCAGTAGCCATCAAGGCATCAAAAATCGACGGCGGTTCTGCACCACATTCATCGTCACATCGCTCTCGATTGCTGTCTAATGAGGGGAGTTCCGGAAGATAATCAGACACCATATTCTTCGAAGGCACAACTGGCCACGAGCTTCAGGTTGCAACATGGCGATGAAAACGAGTCAAACCCGTGTGCAAATGTGGTTTGGAGCATGTGGTTGACGCCTCGACAAAGAGCCGCCACCCACAGCACAGACCCGAGACAGAGAACAAAAAAGGCAAGGCATGCGGATTAGGCACGGTGATAGCATCAGCCAGCAATCTCAGTCGCAAGGCATGCCGTCTACAATGTCTCCTGTTGTGACGCAAGAGCCACCAGTTATGTAGATATCAGCATGAAACCCCGCTCTAGCCACGGGGAACCGATAACCGGCCATCGGGCAAATACATACCGCCCAAGGAGATACAAAAAATTTGAAGTCGTTCATCTGTGACATAACACTCACCAGCGATTCTCGTATGCCGCACAAAGTGCCGTTATGTCCAGGGCAGCGCATGGCAGTGAAATGGAGATATACAAACAATCTCATACAGTGGGACCCACCCTTCTATCGATGATCTGTGTACCACCTGTTCCGATCATAGCACATCTCGCAAAATATTTCGCCAGAGCCAGACGAGCTAATTGCAGCTGTTGCTGGGCGACTTCACGTCCGTGAGCTTGGAGCTTCATTTCCAATATCCTAAGGTAGTCCTCTCCTGAACCTTGAGCCGTCCTCGCACAAACTTCTTCGAGGCGATAAAGTAGAACGCAGGCGCTAGCGTAAGAAAAGAGGGCGGTTGGTTCTAGGGGATCACCACATCAGATCCGAATACCATGTGCTACGTAGAGTGAACCGGAACTTACCATATTGCAGGAGCTGAATAGCATCGCAAAGCAAGACGCCCCACCAGGATTTCGGAGCAATCTCGTCTTGAAACATAGTTACGAGGTCCCAAGCGGCATCTTGGAGGTCTTGTTTCAACAGCCGTTGATGAAACTCGGCATACCGCACTGCAAACATCAATCGATGGATGAAAACTCCTTGTGCTCCAGGATTTGCACGGAGAGTTTGAAGCGATGGTGCGATGCCAAGAACGTGTCTGGTGTATTGTTCGGGACCTGTTGGGATTGAGACAATGACACAGTTGAATAACACTCTAACACCGAACCTGCATGAATGTATTCTTGTAAGATGCGATCAACCACGCGACCAACACCAGCCCAGTCTTCTGCTGATGAACAGTACGACAGTGCGAGACCATATTCCTTTTTCTGGACAAAAGTTTGCGAGGCCACCTGTCTCAGAGCGGTAAGTTCACACGACTGCCAAAAAAGGAAGTACTATGACTAACCCTGCAAACCGTCCTTCGAACGATTTCTCGCTCATATTCATGACAAGTTGCATTCAAGTCCTTGATTATCCCCGCAATATCTCCTTTGTTGAAATCTCCGTCGGCGTTGGTTTTTGGTGTGGTCGTGGACGCTGGGCCGTGCAATCTCAGTGGAACACGCTCCAACACCTCGTCGGCAGTCTTAGCGCCGATTTTCCCACAGGAAAACATATATGCAACAGTGATCCTCCACAAGGCCGGATCCGCGTGGAGGTACTGCCCATATGAGAGGACATAAAAGTCCCTAATAGTTAACCCTGAACTGCGCCAGTTTCAATTTCTGTACCAGCATAGCAACACTTTACTTACTCCTCATTCGGTTCTTTTTCCACCAGAGACAATGACTCCATCATGTCTGCCATGATGTGCGCCTAACCAAGGGTCCAGTTTCGCTGCATGATCCAGCGCTTTGTACGGATCACCCATAAACAGGGCAACGTGAATCATATCCTCCAAGTTAGTCGGGTCAGGAGGCATATCTTGAAGTACCTGAGTTATAACATCGCTTTAAACGAGATCAGTAGTGAATTATGGAGGGAGCATCTGGGCCCACGGTAGATCCTGCCTTCGAAGTCTTGTATCCACGAAAACGCCCCAGGCAACACAAATCTCTTTCCAGTCAGCGCCAAGCTCTTCGCAGACCTTGTGAACCACTTCTCCACGCCCTTCTAAAATGCCAACTATGTCACTGAAACGATCCCACCAATCATCATAATCATCATGTCGGTCCAATTCAGGGACGGTATCAAGCTCGATACGGAGTGTCTTGACTTTTTCTTTCCACCTGTGTGATGCGTACGCGAATTCGCGTTCTGCTTCATAGGCTTGGAGCTTCGGCTGTGTATTGAGCAACGGAATGAGATTTCGAGATAGGCGTTGCAAATTCCCAGATGGGTGACCAGACAACGTGCCCAAGAAGAACGTTGCAGCTTTTGATAAGCCCCTCAGAGTTGCCCTACACAAGGGGTCAGAAGACGTACAACCAGTCAATTATGTCAAACCTCGAACCTTGTCAAATATGGCCAAAATGTCTCATCTCCCCAGGGGTGCTCGAGACTCGACAGGTGATCACCCTCTTCAGTGGAAGGTTCAATGAAGTGCACATTGAGCCATTCCATCAGGTCATCACCAACAGGAGCATTGTCCAGTCCGTACCCCGGAATATAGAGAGTCACAAAAAGTGACAGACATGTGTACAAGATTCGGTAATGGTCACTTGGAATTTGACGAGGTTGGGAGGATGTTTGCTGCAAAGAATTACCAAGAGATAATAGAAACCAAGTTGATAGACTTACGGCAGTATGTATCCAGCATTCCTTTGCGAAATTCACGTAGTCAAGGGCGAGTTTGAGGATGACCCGTTGACTGCCTTCATCCTGGAGCCTTGACACCGCTTGAGTCAATCGCTTTATGACAGACAAGACAATCCTACAAGTCTGTGCCACTCTCTTTCGCTGTTTTTACCAGATTTTGCAGCGCAGCAAAGATAATGGAGGTATCTCCGACGAACTAGTAAGCACTGAATGATGACGATTGGGTAGAAATTTAAGCTGAGATAACACACCAAACGACGCTCAGATAACGGTAGAGCTTCGGAGCTCGCGAAATATACAAGTTGGTCATCTGGACTGACGTCTCTTCGCTTTGCTGTTAAGTTATCCGGCTAGGATGAGTACGTCGGGATCAGCGAAAATGGTTCCCGCATCTTGGCAAATTCCGTACCAGAGAGGCTGCATATACTGCATAAGTTTCGTTCAGAGGAGATGGAACTGCATGAAGCGTCCTTCCAGATTTTGGCAGTTCCTCTGCGCGTCCCGACTCGAGGAGGGGTGGCACAACGCTCAGATGATCTGACGGGCGCATATTATCGAAGCGAGGCATCACGACAGAACAAGCTACTTCAACAAGATAAATGAACGTTAATGAACAAGGATTCGACGTCCTCGAAGGACAGTGTGATATAATGCTCAGCGACGTGTAGTGGTAGTTGGCAGCGCTTCAAGTTGGAGCCTTGCAAACTCGATTACATCAGCGACTGACGATCACTGAAAGGGCAAACACCCCGCCCATCGAGTCACACAATATATCGTGAGCTCACCGTTCTTCATGCTACGTTCTGTTTAACCACAAAATCACTCACTTTTGTCCTGTTCTGACAGGAAAAAAAGTGGTGCCAGAATGTTATGGAATGGACACCTATGTAAGTACCTATCAGGTATCGCCATATATGAAAGCCTGTCAGTGCGGCTGCATTGGTTGGGTAACTGACGGTGCCATATTTTCACGATCCTTACCCAGACTCGGATCATCTCTAGTGGGTCAGTTGGAATGAGCTTTACGTCTCTTCGAATCACTGGCTATGTGCTAGTGGTCAGGTTATTCCATTCATGACCGTGATCATCGTGGTTGGTAATTTCATCCTAACTTAAGCTTACTAGTAAGTTCCTGCAAACCCCTCAACCCCTTCTTCACGTAACGTCGATGTCTCTCAGATCGCAGACAACTTTGAGTTTCAACTCCTGCATATTGCTCGTTAATTTCGACGGCAATGTCCGGGTGAACTCTGTTATTAGGGACTCTAGGCCTTCCTGGTCAAGGGTCAACCGCCTGTCGTTCGCCAGCGGTGTGAAAAAAACATTGGTCAGTTAATTTCGTATACTAGCCTTCTGTTTGTTCCCTTTTTTTTTTCTCATCGTTGGTCTTCCTCATCTGGAGGGAGGCTGTTCGACAATAAATTTTGATCATACATTAATGCCATACGTAAACAAAGGGTTTTCCCTTTTTTCTTTTTTCTTTTGAAATATGCTGAAGAAAACTGCGCAGAAGACGGCACCCATCCGCCAGAAAACAGTAAACCAAATCTTACTGGTTGACTCAGTCTGACGGAAATAAGCGGCGGCCAAGCACGCGCCAACCTCGACAGACACGTACGACAGATGCATCGCACTCCTGTGTGGATCGCTCCAGTCAATTTTCCCCCGGTTGTCTGGACTGCTTTCAGAGAGAGAAGCAAAAATTAAGGGCGAGAAAGTCCCGCTGTCACAACCCAGTACCTCAACGGCAAATAAGCAGCTGGCATGATGCAGCGAACTCGCCTGCCTTCACGCTACAGCAACTGTAGGCCCCATACCACCGTACCGCTGTTGGAGCTCGTTTTTTTACCCACGCAGATTTTGCCCCCCCCCCCTCGCCTCCCCTCCACAATGATGCTCCCAGAGTCGTCATCGGCAGTCTGAATCCGCCGAGAATACTCGTATCGCCTCCCCTCGAATCCAGTGCCCAGGAAGATGCTTCTCGCAAAAAGAGCTCAGACTCGGACTTCGCCATCAGCCTGGAAGTTCTCCTTCGCCGTTAGCGGCTGAAATCTCGTTAAATCTCATTAATAATGTCGCAGGGCTTGAGGGCTCAGTCGGCGCCAAGGCAACGCCAAATAGTTGCCGATGGTGGAGTGTTGTATGAAGAAGGAGAAGGACGAATATGTGGCGTGGGCAAGCCCATCCCACTTTGCGGCTTGTCGCTTTCTTGTCGATGAGTTTGCGAAGACAAGAGACACACAACAGAGGATCAGCTACTGGAGTTGATACCTACGTCTCCCTCGAAAACTGAGGTATGTGTTGCACAAGAGCACTTTGAATATACATTTGAGGAATTTTAACTGCATCTTTTGGTTGAAGTCAGACATGTATGTCTCGCGAGCGCCTAGTCATCGATCTCAGGGTATTGAATGGACCAGTCAAGGACAGCCATATTTCCCAGGTATTTCCCGTGCAGTCGTATCACATGTCGATCCCTCTCAGTAGAAATTTCATGCGCAGTTATAGGATGGTCCGATTAAGATGCTATACCTACGTGTTTCCACAGAAGTACGATATGTGCGGACATTCATTTGAACGGCCCAGATTAGCAATTTACAGTAATTTGTTTTCTAGAACTTGACAATGGAAGACGAGACGGATCCGGTCATCCCAAAGAACGTATCTTGCGGCTTGCTTGCTCCTCACCCCGTTTGGTATGCCATACTCTAGAAGTACAATGATTGACCACAAGCCGCAGCCTCCCACCTAGTCACACTACCTGGTGGAACAATTAACCAGGGGACTGACTTTTGAGCCGGAGATTAAACACTGCCCGTGAGTAACCCTGACATTTCCCGGAAACCGGGTCCAATGGGGAGAGTCTCTGAGAGTGGTTTAATGACATAGAATTCGCCGGATAGTCGAGGAAGAATTTATGGGGATCGGCACCGCACGCACTGGTCTGCAAAAAACGCGCGAAGTCGGCGATCGACGGAGGACTTAAAAATCATGGGGGAACTCACATGAAATGAGGTATCAAGGGGTCGTTCTGCACCCACACGGAATTAAGACTATTTCCCAGGGGGACGCATCGAAACTGTTCTAGTAGGTGGTGGAATACCCGTAGGTAGAACACAGGGGCTGGGAAAGTCATCTCGAGGGCGTGCGGTGCCAGTACCGACAAGTTGGCGCAGTTGAAAGTTTGGATTAGAGTGAACGTGTGAACCGTTCATCTTGACACAAAAAGGAGATTGGTGGCGTAAATCACCAGCTGTGACAGTTGCCTGCGAGCGCACAAGGGCGAGGAGCCGGAGCTTCTCCACCCTCCTCTGGAACAAAGTGACGACGATCGTTCGTCACACGGCGAGATTATGCATCATGTTTCACCCTTCGGAAAAGATCGGTCGAAAATGGTAAAGCCGAAAGAAATAAAATTATAACGATACAGATAATATACAGGGCTCAAAACCAAGACGATCGACTATGCACCGAAACCATAGAGTGTACGCCCTGAACGTTTTAGAGCGTATACGACATCAAGAGCAGTGACCGTCTTCCGTTTGGCGTGCTCAGTGTATGTCACCGAGTCACGAATGACCTGTACGAGTAATCACATTGAGTAGTCTGCCGCTGAAAACAAGGCATTAGGACGCACATTTTCAAGGAAGATCTTGAGGACACCCCGAGTCTCCTCGTAGATGAGACCAGAGATACGCTTGACACCTCCACGACGTGCAAGACGACGGATGGCGGGCTTCGTTATACCTGATCCCGTCCAGTCAGACGGATCCGCCGGTGCAATTCAGACACCAAACACTCACCCTGAATGTTATCGCGAAGAATCTTGCGGTGACGCTTGGCACCACCCTTTCCGAGACCCTGTCTTTGCTGTAAGCCAAGTTCCACAAGTTAAAGAGCCACCAGTGCATACCTTTCCACCTTTGCCACGGCCAGACATTGTTCAGTTGATTGATAAGTGAAGAGTGGTGAAGATGAGTTTTTGTTGTTGTGCGACGAAGACGATGATGAAATTCGCTACGCTATGACGGACTCCCCAGACTATATATGGCCGAGGGAATGGCTGTGCTGAATTTCTGTAAACGGATTGTTGACTGCACTGACGCGTGTCCACGTGACCAACGCGACGCGAATAGATAAATACACTGGCATGATCTATTGCAACTCCAAGTTACCACCACCACATCAGCCCCAAAATTCAAAGCTTCATTCCCAGTTACACTACTAGCAACTAGCAATGGCTCGTACCAAGCAAACTGCTCGCAAGACCACTGGTGGTAAGCAAATAACTGCATTGGCACTTCTGTCGACCTTGCGCTGACTGGCTCGGACATAGGCAAAGCGCCTCGTAAACAACTTGCCGCCAAGTCGGCTGCTCGTAAGACTGCGGCCAACGTAAGTGAAACGAAGCTGTCGTGCTGCAAGCAGTGCTGACTTGTGTGCTGTGCAGACGACCGGTGGTGTGAAGAAGCCCCATCGTTTCCGCCCTGGTACTGTCGCTCTTCGTGAGATTCGGCGGTACCAGAAGTCGACGGAGTTGCTGATCCGCAAGCTCCCTTTCCAACGTCTTGTGCGTGAAATCGCACAGGACTTCAAGGTCAGTAGTAGTGCTCGTCTTTGTTCTTGACATGCGTCATCGGGCTAAATCATTGCTTGCGCAGACGGATCTCCGGTTCCAGTCATCGGCAGTGATGGCGCTGCAGGAGGCTGCCGAGGCGTACCTCGTCTCGCTGTTTGAAGACACGAATCTTGCTGCTATCCACGCCAAGCGTGTCACCATCCAACCCAAGGATCTTGCTCTTGCACGGCGGCTGCGTGGGGAGCGTTCGTAGATTCTCGTGGTAGACTACTTTCTGTTCGTGCAATCGGCTGTATTCTATTGTATTCTATCTTATTAGTCTTTTCATTTTCTAAAATTGTGTGCCCGATAAAATGAGATTCGAAAGCGAAGTAAGAATACATCATGACATCCCCTGTGTAACAGGGGCCCTAGATTGTGCTACTCTATCCATGCGTAACCCAAATGATAAGATTGGTGTCCAGAGTGCTAACCTAGTGTAACCATTAGTTGTGCCATTACATCAATGCCCTTCATTCAGAAGTTGATTCACAGCAGTGCAGCACCTGCTGCCACCGCACACACCACAACGATTGTGCATCCCAAGCCCCATCCTGGAAGTTGTGCCATCGATTCCTCTACCTGCACTACTCGCTATGACCGTGGTGGAAATTGAACCAATAGTGGCTGATGGCGGAGGACCGTTGACGCCGTTCATAGCTACAGCCGTCGGAGAAAGGGCTGCGAACCCGATGGATGGAGGGCTATATCTAAACACGGAATACACATTTTTCTGTCGTAGGAAGTCAGCCACGCAAAATCTAGCACAAAACTAGTAAAATATAGTCACGAGAAACGTGTCGCCGACGATCCAGCTCGGAGCGCCGTTGCCCGTACTGATCTCGAAGAACGCCCCGACACACTCAGAAGAGGATACCTGAGTAAGCTGGAAGTCGGCGGGGGTCAGTGGCCAGCTGGGTCCACCAAAGGAAATCGCGACGTTGACTCGGCTGCTGCATGCTATCCGCGAGAACAGTCAGGATGCTATCGGGAAAGTATTGGCGGAATAGAATCTTACGATAAGTGTAATACCCCTCCCAGGAGCCCGTGCCCGGCTGCGAGCCAGGGATCTGTGCATAAATATTTCGGATTGCAGTAGAGGGACCGCCAACAAGTGTTGTCCCGGTATCGATTGCAGCAAAAGACGCGGTTCCGCTAGGAATTATCACAGCGTTCCCCTGTACGGTCAGGGCTGATACTGATGATTAATGGCGTCACATCATGGGTGGGCAGGCGCTTACCGGTCATGGAGAGAATCCAGTAGCTTGGCGTAGAAACTAAATCCTGATAGTCAATTTCCCCAGTGTACAGACTGTTGTTCATAAAGCCTGCACCAGGAAGTAGTCATAATTTGATTTCTCTACCCTAAAACTGGACATACCCATTGTAAAGCTTCCTCCAGGCTCAGTCGGTTGAGCAGTGGTTGAGTTGACGAAGCTAGTTAACCCTTGAGAACGTTTCAAATGGAGATCGAGAAATTTCATACCGTGTAAGCTGGAAGGTCATGACAGGCTCCGACCATGCACCACTGCTGGCCAACGTCTCCCAAAATGGCGTCTGCCCAGAAGAGGAAATACTCTGCCAACCCAGTCCCAGTAAGCCAGACACTGGGCTGGTCAAAAGACCCGACGAAACCTCGGTGACAGCAGCAAAGACTTGATTTTGGACGGAAAACCCAGCCATCTGAACGACATCCGAGCCAAGAACACCAGCTGCTTGACCACTGCCATAGGAGATGTAGAATGGCCAACTCAGGTTCTCAAAAGTCGAGGACGAGGCGGAACTGAATGCTGGAACGCGAGAGCAACCGAATTGGCAAGTGCTGTCTGCTACCCATAGATCTCTGTGAGAGCGGGTGAGACATTTACATGGATAGGGGTACGAGGGACTGACGATGAACCGGTGTCAAGGATGAGATTGAAAGAAACGGGGGGTGTGCCGATCGCAAGGGAGCCGTAGTAACTAAAGAAAGCTTTCAGAAAGATAATGGTAAAACAGACTATGTCGATCTCACCTTGAGTCGGCATTCTGGTTGGTGAGTCTAGGGAGCGTGAGGCAGTTTCCAGGCGACATTTGGTGGGACTTACAGATTTACGCCTTCGTTCCTCTTCTGTGGTGGTGTGGCACCGTACTTGATCATAAGCGCATCACGCTCATTCTTCGCCCAGACACCCCAGTCTTCGACGGCGCGTACGGCTGGCAGTCTTCGGGTGAGGGTGATGGACTGGCCAGCAGCTGGTGATAAATTGGGAACGGCGATAGTTTGCGCAGTAAACAACAACTGCAAGCAAAGAAGTAGGAAGCAGGCCGAGCACGTCATAGTGTATCCCGTGCGAGTGTGCACTGAGGCGGTAATTTAAGAGCACTGATGAGAAAGCGAAAGCAAAAGTGAAGCGAAAAGGAGTAACACTACAACAGTTGATTTGAGGGGTTCGAGTTCGTGGGTGGACTCCTCGGATTCGGAGGGGTGAGGTGGCCTGGGCAGCGCCACTGCGCGCGGTGGCCCAGCACCTTGTATTTGCCCCAAGTCAAATCTTGGCGGGGTCCAAGACAATCCCGATTGGCAACCAATCCATATACATTGCCGCGGCAACTGCCAGCCTCTGACTGCCACAATTATATAATTATATAATCAGGGTTGACGATCCCGAGGCGCTTGTGCACCTGTCAGTTCGAGAACCGAGAGTCTTTATTATCAGGCACGATACTACATAGCGGTAGTATTATCTTGGTCTCCAAGTTCAACTCTTTTGCCCAGCCCATACCGCGAAGTGAGAATCCAGTAATCCCTCCACTCGTGTGATCTTCCAAGTCCCTCTCGCTTGTTTCAACCACAAATCCAAGAACGCACGTGTGACGTCCTCTTGTCTTAGCTCCGCCACCACAAGCACCCATGTTCGTCCTGTGATCGACACAGCATCTATGCTGTCTACGAGGGCGGGCAGGAGGGAGGGGTTGTAGATACAATCGACCGCGAGGACTAGGTCCCATGCGTTGTCAGATTCAAGTTTGGAGTCTGAGATCATCTGTGGAACCGGACAATAACGTGCACGGGCTGTATCAGATGGAAGAGAGGCGAGAGTAATCCAGTCTAGTTCCTCGACGGTGAGATTGAACTTCGGTTTGCCAAGTGAACCAATGCTGTCATCGCGCCGTTCGGACGCGTTCAGAGAAATATTCTTCCTAATAAGTGGAAGGAGCGCTCCGATGTCGGTTACCGTATAGGTGCGAACCAGGGTAGCAAGAGCAATTCCTAGCAGTCCTGTACCTGAGCTTGGCGCGAGAACATGAGGGACATGCCACTGGAAGAAACAATCGTGCCAACCCAAGCTCAAGGCAATTGCATTCTGCTAACATATCGCGATCGAAGATAGGTGATTCAGGAGGGAAGAAATGTTGCTGCAGGACGGCTTTCGAAAGCTCGATGCTTTGCCAATATTACAGTGCGCGTATGAGGGTGTATGATTTACAAGCCTCACCTTGCCCGCCAAACAACACTGCCCGTGTCGCCGTTCCGACTGCGCAAAGCAGTGGGATCTTGCGCGATCTGCATCTCCACCGATTTTGCTAACGTATCCTCTGAAACTTTCTTTCGCGAATGTTTCCCTCTCCTCGTAGGCTTTACATATTGATTAGATGACGGTGGAGTGGCAGTAGGGGGTCTGAGCTCAAACTGGATGGTGAGTGTATCCTTTCGCGAATCGACGTGACCTAGCCCGCGATAACCATCTGGACCGATGAGATCTGTCTGCGCTTGGTTGAGTGCTGTGTAGAGGAGGAAGATCTAAAATCATTGAAGTCAATGTACTGTATGCACCAAAATATTTGCGCGATAAGTAGAAGGCGTACCTCTTCATCGGCGTCAGTTATTGGGGAGCTATCAGCTGGAAGATTGACAAGAGAACTCATTCTTCGTGAATAGCATGCTTTGGATGTGGTGATAGAGGCTGATCCAGGAAACTCGTTATAATATATTGAATTTCTGTTTATATTTACATAATTACCAGAAAAATAGATTGAAATTAGTAAGTTACCAACCCGCAGGCCAACTACTCTATAGCTAACTGAGTTTCTTCCACTGCCATTAATATTGATGCTGAGCTTATTTTCTCCAGTCGCTTGAAAACGGCCACCAGCCCATTGCTGTCAGTTATTTCCTGCCACAGTGGGCGACGTTAATACATACATAATGACTGTTTGGCGATTGCCAATTCCCATTGGAGTTTTCGGCACCAATTCCTTTGCCACGATGAGTTGAGATTTCAGTCAGCTCGACGTTTATCTACACTATAGGCCCATCAAAGTCCCGGGGAGGAACCGTGAGCGACGATACCTTGTCAACGCAAATAGCACTTGGTGCTCATCGAGTCGCATCAAACAAGTTCGTTAATGTCATCTCAGAATGTGGACGAGGAGACACCTCTGTTGAGGCAAGAGCCGCAAGAGAGCGAAGGAACAAATTCGAAGAAACAGAGGACACCTCTCCCATGGCGGCAATTCTCTATCTTGCTGTTGCTCCAGGTCTCAGAACCGCTCACCTCCCAGGTCATCGCACCATTCTTACCCCAGGCACGTGTTCTCTCTGTTCGGGTTGTATATCTCATCGAGTCAAACACAACTCTTCTAGCTGATAAGAGATATCGGCATCACGAACGGCGAGGAATCTCGTGTAGGATACTATGTCGGGCTCATGGTGAGTACGTCATATGATGTACCATCCTCATCCCTTGAAGGCCTAAATCTGGTTGCAAAGTACTCGTTGTTTTTTCTGACCGAGGCCTGCACGATATTCCACTGGAGTCGCGTATCGGACCAAATCGGTCGCAAGCCGGTGCTCCTAACAGGGCTTTTCGGACTCTCACTGTCGATGTATTGCTTCGGCCTCTCTACAACGTTCTGGGGTCTCGTCATCAGGTGAGTTAAAAGTTTACAAACCCCGCTGTCGGTGACGTACTAAGGAATTTTTTGAAGTCGATGCCTTAATGGCGCCCTGAACGGTAACATCGGTATCATGAAGAGCATGGTGGCGGAGATGACGGATTCTACGAATATGGCCCAGGCATATAGCATTTTGCCCTTTACATGGGGGTTTGGTACCACAGTGGGGTTCGCATCCGGTCCTGACAGCCTAGAGTCCCTTCATACTGAATAAATTTGAAGGCCGCTTATTGGCGGGTCTCTGGAGAGACCCGCAGATAGATTCCCCGAAATATTTGGAAACTCTGCGTTTCTGAAGAAATACCCATACTTCCTCCCGTGCTCGATCCCAGCAACTGTGACTGCTCTCTCTTGGATTGTTGCATTCGTGTTTCTAAAAGAGGTACACCTTTTCATCTGAACTAGTTTAAGCGTGATTCACTTATTTCTTTCAGACAACAAAACCTACAAAAACATTGAGGCAGTTGCTTTTTGGCGGAGGAAAAGACAAAAGTGATATACCCAGGATCGATTCTTCGGCTCCCACAGACCCACTCGACGGCCCCTCCCACAGCCGGAGGCTGGGCAGCTGCCCTTTCGGGCACTTCTCGTCCGCCCAGTCTTAATCGCGGCTGGGAGCTATGCTACACTCTCCCTCGTTGACATGGCCTTCCGTGCAGTGGTCCCTGTCTTCTTCGCGACCCCGATTGGGATGGGCGGTCTCAACTTGGACCCACCCACGATTGGAACCATCCTATCACTCCTAGGGATATCCAATGGTATTCTTCAGTGGGTGTTCTTTACTCGTATGTACGACTGGCTAGGCGCCAAAACCATGTTTTTGGTTACTGTGTCTGCATTTCTCCCTATAATTGCGCTGTTCCCTGCAGTCAATTTTATGGCTCGCTCGCAGGGGTTGGGCATTAGTGTCTGGTGTCTGGTGGGACTCCAGATGACGCTGTTCATATTCGCCGGCTTTGCTTTTGGTAATTCGTTTCCAAGTCGTTTCACTGTAATGTTGCGCGCATCTGATAGAGAACATTTTGTTCTATTTTATTAGGAGTCACGTTCATGTTCATCAGCGCTGCCGCACCCAACCGAGCTTCGATTGGTGCGACTAATGGCATCGCGCAGATGATCGTATCTTTCATGCGTGCTATCGGCCCCGTGGCCGTTAACTCGGCGTTTTCACTCAGCATCGAGGAACATATTATGGGCGGTTATTTTGCATACTGGGTAATGGTGGCGATGGTTGGGCTGGCGCTTTGGGTGGGGTTCTTGTTACCGAAGAATATGTGGAACAACTAGTAGAGCGTCATTAGAGGTGTTGTGTCGTACATATACCTAGATCTATGAAACACGTTTTGGAAGTTGTAAATCCATTCTAAGCTTGTTTAATTCTTGCTCCTCGTTTCTATTGACTACGGCCCACCCCCGGGAACTTCGGACATCGTCCAGTATGTTGAGATATCATGTGCACTTGAAATGTTGCTGTAGGACGGCTTTCGAAAGCTCGATGCTTTACCAATATTGCAGCGCGCGTATGAGGGTGCATGATTTACAAGCCTCACCTTACTCACCAAGCCACACTGCCTGTGTCACCATTCCGAGATGTCGGTGGACTGGAAACAGGGGGTCTGAGCCCAAACTGGATGATGAGTATGTCCTTTCGCTAGTCGACGTGGCCGATGAGATCTGTCTTCGCTTGGTTCAGTGCTGTGTAGATGAGGGAGATCTAAAACCATCAAAGTCTATGTAATGAGAACTTTTGAGTGACAAATAGGAGGTGTGCCTCTTCATCGGCGTCAGTGATTGGGGAGCCATCAGCTGGAAGGTTGACAAGAGAAGTCAGATCTCAGACGTCAAAGACCCAAATCATAAAGAGTAAGCTGGTGTTGCCGCAAGGTAAGATAGGTAGGATAGAGGAGCCTTGAGAGTTTTACCTAACAGTGGGCACGGCGCCAGTCACTCGAGGTTGTCTAATTAAAGGTAACTACCTAACAAGTTCCCGACGCGTAATGTTGATCATGATGTATGGTGATATCGAGTAGATAGTACGAAGTAATTGCTTAGCGCATTGCGGATCCATTCCCGCCCCGCTTTCATCTAGTCCAGTCTTGTTCAATCCAGTCGAATTTCAAGGTCGGATTCAGGACTTCGACCAGAAGGTAGATGAGCCGCAACAGTCCATGGGCAAGACGTACTGACAGCGAGTGCATAGATCCGTGATTTTCGTGATTCTCGAAGGTACTTCCAAACTGACACGTCTATAGCATGTACATGTGCATGGCATGGGGTTGGTCTCTCGCTGCGTTGAGATAATTTTATCAACTCTTCATACAGTGGAGAACGATCATTAGGGTTGGAGTTTTCTGCGTTGATACTTCCAGTATCGATAATGTTCACGACATGGATGTGAAGAGGTTTCATTTTGGTAGAAGAGTTCAAGTTGAGGTGAGTTGAAGCAAAGGCTATGTCGATCTTACGAACCGATTAGGTACACAAGGTTCCGAGCAATACTACTCGGATGCCGTTGAGGTTTCAGTCAGCTCGAGGTTTGTCTACGCCTTGGTCTAGACGTTTACGGCCATCATAGTCCCGAGAGGAACTGTGAGGAGTTCTGCAACGTTATCTTCTCAACGCAACCATAAACAGCACTTGGTGCTCGTCGAGTCATATCAAACAAGTTTGCTAATGTCTCAGATAGCGGACGAGGAGACACCTCTGTTGAGGCAAGAGCTCCAAGACAGCGAAGGAACGAGTTCGAAGAGTCAGAGGACACCTCTCCCATGGCGGCAATTCTCTGTCTTGTTGTTACTCCAGGTCTCAGAACCGCTCACCTCCCAAGTCATCGCACCATTCTTACCCCAGGTACGTGTTCTGCTCTCTGTTCGGGTCGTATATCTCGTTGAGCGAAACAAAACTCTTCCAGCTGATAAGAGATGTCGGCATCACAAACGGCGAGGAATCTCGTGTAGGGTACTATGTCGGGCTCATGGTCAGTACCTCATGCAATGTACCATCTTCATCGCATGAAGTGCTACATCTGTGATCACACAGTACTCGTTATTTTTCCTGACCGAGGCCTGCACGATATTCCACTGGAGTCGCGTATCGGACCAAATCGGTCGCAGGCCAGTGCTACTGACAGGGCTTCTCGGACTCTCAGTGTCGATGTACTGCTTCGGCCTCTCTACAACGTTCTGGGGTCTTGTCATCAGGTAAAAGCTTACAAACCCCATTGTCGGTGACGTACTAAGGAATTTTTGCAGTCGATGTTTTAACGGCGCCCTGAATGGTAACATTGGTATCATGAAGAGCATGGTGGCGGAGATGACGGATTCTACGAATATTGCCCAGGCATATGGCATTCTGCCCTTCGCATGGGGGTTTGGTATCACAGTGGGGTTTGCATCCGGTCCTTGACAGCTTAAAGTCCCTTCATACTGAATAACTTTGAAGGCCGCTTATCGGGGGGTCTCTGGAGAGACCCGCAGATAAATTCCCCCAGATATTTGGAAACTCTGCGTTTCTGAAGAAATACCCATACTTCCTCCCGTGCTCGGTCCCGGCAACTGTGGCTGCACTCTCTTGGTTTGTTACATTCAGGTTTCTGAAAGAGGCACGCCGTTTCACCTGAGCTGGTTTGAGCGTCATTACTTATTTGTTTCAGACGAACAAACCTACAAAAACATTGAGGCAATTGCTTTTTGGTGGAGGAAAAGACAACGCTGATACGCCCAGGATTGATTCTTCGGTTCCCACAAACCCGCTCGATGGCCCGCTCCCACAGGCGGAGGCTGGGCAGCTGCCCTTTCGGGCACTTCTCATTCGCCCAGTCTTAATCGCGGCTGGGAGCTATGCTACACTCTCCCTCGTTGAGATCGCCTTCCGTGCAGTGGTCCCTGTCTTCTTAGCGACTCCGATTGAGATGGGCGGTCTCAACTTGGACCCACCCACAATCGGAAACCTCCTATCACTCGTAGGGTTATCCAACGGAATTCTTCAATGGGCGTTCTTTGCTCGTATGCATGACTGGCTAGGCGCCAAAACCATGTTTTTGGTCACTGTGTCTGCATTTCTCCCTATAATTGCGCTGTATCCTGCAATCAGTTTTATGGCTCGCTCGCAGGGGTTGGGCATTAGTGTCTGGTGTCTGGTGGGACTTCAGATGACGCTGTTTATATTCGCCAACTTCGCTTTTGGTGGGTCGTTTCATCGTAATATTGTGCACGTCTGATAGGGAACACTTTGTTCTACTCCACTAGGACTCACGTTCATGTTCGTCAGCGCCGCTGCACCCAACCGAGCCTCGATCGGTGCAACGAATGGCCTCGCGCAGATGCTCGTATCTTTCATGCGTGCTATCGGCCCCGTGATTGTTAACTCGGCATTTTCGCTCAGCATCGAGAAACATATTATGGGAGGTTATTTTGCATACTGGGTAATGGCGGTGATGGTTGGGCTGGCGCTTTGGGTGGGGTTCTTGTTACCGAAAAATATGTGGAACAACAACTAGTAGAGGAGTGTCAATAGGTGTTGTGTGGTACACATACCTAGATCTATGAAAGACGTTTCGGAGGTTGTAAATCCGTTCTAAGACTCGGATGAGTGATAGATGACCAAAGATGACCTGTTACATAGCATTCCGAAATTAACAGGTCATCCATCACTCGGATAGCTCATTGATTCTTGCTTCTCGTTTCCGGCTCATCCCGAAAATGATCCTAGGCCGCATCAGTCTACGACTCCCCACTCTAACTTGAGGTCCGTCAAGCTTCAATCCTCGATGTGACTATTTTCACCAGTAACCACCGCTGGCAGTACTTGCTGCCACTGGGAGGTATCATATAACCACGTTGACTGTCTTCGGGCATGATACATGATCATAATTCAACCACTGCCGTTTGAAGATTCCCAATGGATTTTACGGCGCACGGGCCGAGACTCTTTTCTCGATCTTCGCTTGCCAGCGATGAAATCAGATTCGAGTCACCTCCAGGTTTGTCTATAGGCTTATCCGATGATCAAAGTCCTGTTACTTATGCAAGCATAGTACCGCGATCGTAAACAGTACTTGGTGCACATCACTGGCAAGACCCTAACAAATTTGCTAGGTTAGCGCTATGTCATCTCAGATAGTGGATGAGGAGACGCCTCTATTGAGGCAAGAGATCCAAGGTAACGAAGGAACGAATCCGAACCAAGAGAGGACACCTCTCCCATGGCGGCAGTTCACTCTCTTGGCGTTTCTCCAGCTCCTAGAACCGCTAACCTCTCAAGTCATAGCACCATTCTTACCCCAGGTACGAGTTCGACTCTCTGCTGTACATCTCGTTGAACCAAATACGACACTTCTATAGCTGATAAGAGATGTCGGTGTCACAAACGGCGAGGAATCTCGTGTAGGATACTATGTCGGGCTCATGGTCAGTACCTTCTGCGATCTACCAACCTTATCCCGTGAGGTCCTAATCTGTGTCATAAAGTACTCGCTATTTTTTCTGACCGAGGCCTGCACAATATTTCATTGGAGTCGCGTATCGGACCAAATCGGGCGGAAACCAGTGATCCTGACAGGGCTTTTCGGACTCTCAGTGTCGATGTACTGCTTTGGCCTCTCCACGACGTTCTGGGGTCTCGTCATCAGGTAGGTCAAAAGCTCACAAATGACTCTGTCGGTCGCGTGCTAAGGAATGATTGAAGTCGATGCTTTAACGGCGCTCTGAATGGCAACACTGGTGTCATGAAGAGCATGGTGGCGGAGATGACGGATCCTACGAATATGGCCCAGGCATATGGCATTCTGCCCATTGCTTGGGGGTTTGGTAATACAGTAGGGTTCGCATCCGTCCTTGAACAGATTAGGGTCCTCTCATACTGAATAACTTTGAAGGCCGCTTATCGGAGGGTCTCTGGAGAGACCCGCAGATAGATTCCGCGCGATATTTGGAAACTCTGCGTTTCTGAGGAAATACCCGTACTTCCTCCCCTGCTCTGTCCCAGCAACTATGACCGCACTCTGCTGGTTGATTGCATTCGTGTTTCTGAAAGAGGTACGCTATTCATTTGAACCGATTTAACCCCAACTCGTTTCTTCCTTTCAGACGACAAAACCTACAAAAACATTGAGGCAATTCGTTTTCGGCGGACAACGCGAAGTTAATGCACTCAGAATCAATCTTTCGGCTTCTGCTCCGGCCACAAACCCAAACGACCTGCCCCTACCAAAAGCAGATAATGGGCAGGTGCCCATCCGGGCACTTCTCATTCGCCCAGTTTTAATCGCAGCTGGGAGCTACGCTACATTCTCCCTCATCGAAATGGCCTTCCGTGCTGTGGTCCCCGTCTTCTATGCGACCCCGATTGAGATGGGCGGCCTCAACCTTGACCCACCCGCAATTGGAACCATCTTATCACTCCTAGGGATATCAAACGCGATCATTCAATGGATGTTCTTTGCCCCTATGTGCGATTGGCTCGGCACTAGAAACCTGTTTCTGGTTTGTGTGTCTGTATCTCTCCCTATGATTGCGCTATTTCCTGCAACCAATACCGTGGCTCGCGAGCACGGCCTGGGCATTGGTGTTTGGTGTCTGGTAGGACTCCAGATGGCGCTGTTCATATTCACCAACTTTGCTTTTGGTGGGTTGTTTCACGTAATACTGCGTACATCTGGTAGTGACCCATTTTGTACTACTCCACTAGGAATCACGTTCATGTACATCAGCGCTGCTGCACCCAACCGAGCTTCGCTCGGTGCAACGAATGGGCTCGCGCAGATGATCGTGTCTGTCATGCGTGCTATTGGCCCTTCTGCAGTTAACTCGGCGTTTTCGCTCAGCATCGAGGCACATATGGGAGGTTATTTTGCATACTGGGTGATGGTGGTGATGGTTGGGATGTCGCTTTGGGTGGGGTTCTTGTTACCGAAGAACATGTGGGAACAATAAAGGAGTATGATCCTAAAGGTGAAGTGTGTCGTTCAAAGGTATTGAGCTGTGAACATACTAGATTTATGAAATACGTTTTGGAGGCGGCGCCAACATCAAAACAGATCTGAACAGGGGTTATTTACACGTATTTGGTCAGCCTCTTATTCAGACTCAGCTTATACATTCTTGGTCATCATCTCCTTTGGCGTCCACAACTTTCTCTCCAACCGCCAAATCACTCGTCACAATGTCCACGCCCGGTTCACCTAGACTGGTCGACTCGTACACTGCACCCAAGGAGATTCTGCAAGAATTCGCCGACCTCGCAGAGGAGGAGAACTTCGACCCTTTTGCTGAAACGGCTTCTAAACGCCAAATTGCATCGAGGCAGTCAGACTACCACAACCGTCGCTTCAATCGAGTCGCGCAAGAGAGCGCTGATGCGTTCAAGCATGCGGAGGACGGGACAGAGGTTGAGGGAGGGTACAAGGAGGCAATGAGGTTGGCTCGGCTGGAGCAGGAGGAGGTTCGAGTAAGGAGAGCTATCGAGGAGAAGGAGAGGCAAGAGAGGGAGGAGGGAAAGATGAAAATGGACCTGGACAGGACACCTCCCGCTGCAGAGCTCGAGGACGTCGCCTTGGAGCTGGCCGCTGCTAGGGAGCTCGCTGAAGCCCGGGAACGGGAGGCAGCTGGAGCAAAGCGCAAACGGAGATGGGACGTCGCCGAACCCACGGACGAGAACGTAGACCCTAATAAGGTGGAGAAGGGTGAGAAGGATTCCTTTGAGGCTTCTGCGCCGAAGAAGCGTCGGTCACGGTGGGATGCAGCCCCCACGGAAAACACTGCTGCCGTCGCCGAAACACCCAAGCGCTCTCGCTGGGACCAGGCCGCCATTGTCCCCGACACTCCTATGACCCAGATCATTATGAATGCGCCCGGTATCATGCACGAAGACAAGCACAACCGCTACCTCACTGATGAAGAACTGGACGCCATTTTGCCTGCCACAGGGTACGTCATTGTTACTCCTCCGCCAGGCTATGCGCCGACGGTTGCCCCTCGCAAGTTGATGGCAACACCTATTACGGAATCTGGTGGTTTCCATATACAAGAGTCATCAGATGCTGCTGCAATTGCTGCAGCTGCGGGTCTCGCGCCTGAACTGCCCACTGAGATTCCAGGAGTTGGCAATCTTGCCTTCTTCAAGCCAGAAGACGCTCAGTACTTTGCCAAGATCCTAAAGGAGGAAGACGAGACAGAGCTCTCGGTAGATGAAATGAAGGAACGCAAAATCATGCGTCTGCTCCTGAAGATCAAGAACGGCACACCACCCGTTCGTAAGACTGCACTCCGTCAGATCACTGACAAAGCCCGCGAGTTTGGCGCTGGTCCCTCTTTGATAAAATTCTCCCGTTGCTTATGGAGCGCACGCTCGAAGATCAAGAGCGGCATTTACTTGTCAAGGTCATTGATCGTGTCTTGTACAAGCTCGATGACCTCGTCCGTCCTTACGTGCACAAGATTCTCGTTGTCATCGAGCCCCTTCTCATTGACGAGGATTATTATGCTCGTGTTGAGGGTCGCGAGATCATTTCCAACCTCTCGAAGGCCGCCGGCCTTGCACACATGATCTCCACTATGCGCCCCGATATCGACCACGCTGACGAGTACGTCCGCAACACCACTGCCCGAGCATTCTCCGTCGTCGCATCGGCCCTCGGCATTCCTTCGCTGCTTCCCTTCCTAAAGGCTGTTTGTCGTAGCAAAAAGTCATGGCAGGCACGCCACACCGGCATCCGTATCGTCCAGCAGATCGCAATCATGATGGGCTGCGCCGTTCTTCCTCACTTGCGAAATCTTGTCGGCTGCATAGCGCACGGCCTCACAGACGAGCAGCAGAAAGTGAGAACCATGACTGCTCTTGGACTTGCTGCCCTGGCAGAAGCTGCGGCGCCTTACGGTATCGAATCGTTCGACGAGGTACTGAAGCCTCTGTGGCTCGGTATCCGTCTTCACCGTGGCAAGGGTCTCGCTGCCTTCCTGAAGGCCATCGGTTTCATCATCCCGCTCATGGACCCGAATACGCGTCGTACTATACGAAGGAAGTCACTGTGATCCTCATTCGAGAGTTCCAGACGTCCGACGAGGAGATGAAGAAGATCGTACTGAAGGTGGTCAAGCAGTGCGCTGCTACGGAGGGTGTCACAGCACAGTACATTAAGCAGGACATTCTTCCTGACTTCTTCAAGTCGTTCTGGGTCCGCCGCATGGCTCTGGATAGGCGTAACTACCGCCAGGTCGTGGAGACAACCGTCGAGCTCGCACAGAAATCGGGAGTTTCGGAGATTGTTGGAAGGATCGTGAATGAGCTGAAGGATGAAGCGGAGCCTTACCGGAAGATGGTAATGGAGACTATTACCAAGGTAGTCGCCACTCTTGGAGCCTCCGATATTGACGAACGTCTGGAAGTCCGACTCGTCGACGGCATCATCTACTCCTTCCAAGAGCAGACTACTGAAGATCAGGTCATGCTCGACGGGTTCGGCACTGTCGTCAACGCCCTCGGTATTCGTGTCAAACCCTATCTCACCCAGATCGTCTCTACCATTCTCTGGCGCCTCAATAACAAAAGTGCTAAAGTGCGTCAGCAAGCAGCCGATCTGACCACGCGCCTCGCGGTCGTCATCAAGCAATGTGGCGAAGACCAACTTCTGAGCAAGCTCGGTCTAGTGTTGTTTGAGCAGCTTGGAGAAGAGTATCCCGACACACTCGGTAGTATCATTGCTGCTGAGGGTGCGATCGCTAACGTCGTTGGTATGACCCAGATGAATCCCCCAGTCAAAGATCTTTGTGAGTGCTCAGATGTCCTAGTTTACTACTTGTTCCTGACCATCTGTGTCCTAGTGCCGCGAATGACTCCGATTCTCCGTAACCGACACGAAAAAGTGCAGGAGGCATCGATCAACTTGATCGGTCGTATTGGTGAGTTCCGTCGACCTTTTGTTTGACATTGTGTCACTGACGGTGCTCTCCTAGCCGATCGTGGGGCTGAGTTCGTGCCAGCGCGAGAGTGGATGCGCATTTGTTTCGAGTTACTGGATCTTTTAAAGGCGCATAAGAAAGGTATTCGACGAGCTGCTGTCAACTCTTTCGGATATATTGCGAAGAGTTTGGGTCCTCAAGATGTCCTGTCGGTTCTCCTTACCAACCTGCGGGTACAAGAACGACAAAGTCGTGTCTGCAGTACGGTGGCAATTGCTATCGTCGCTGAGACTTGTGGACGTGAGTGATTCACTTTGTTGATTCGCATACGCATAGGCTAACTATGTTCTAGCTTTCACATGTATTCCTGCGATTCTCAACGAATACCGGACGGCAGAGCTCAATGTACGCACTGGTTGTCTCAAGGCACTGACCTTCGTATTCGAATATGTTGGTCCACAATCCGCTTACTACGTCGACTCTGTGGTCACCATGCTGGAAGACGCTCTTCACAGACCGGGACCTCGTCCATCGACAGACAGCCAGTGTCATCGTGAAACACTTGGCCCTCGGTGTGGCCGGACTTGGCTGCGAAGACTCGATGCTGCATCTGATGAACCTGGTGTGGCCGAACTGCTTCGAAACGTCTCCTCACGTTATCGGTGCAGTCATGGATGCGGTCGAGGCGATGCGCGTTACCCTGGGTCCTGGCGTGCTTCTCAGCTATATCCTTCAAGGTTTGTTCCACCCCGCACGAAAAGTTCGCGAGGTACGTTCTCTCGTTCCACTACGTTACGCTGCTGGTTAGTTCACGGTTTACATTTCGTCTCCAGGTGTATTGGCGCGTCTACAACTCGCTGTATCTCGGCGCGTCGGACGCGATGGTACCTTTCTACCCTGACCTAAGTGAACTTAGCGAGGGCCAAAACGTGTATGACCGTCATCCGTTGCAGATGTTTGTTTGATTGCATTTTAGTCTTCTTGGTGATGTGGTTCAGTGTAATTGTTCGAATTATTTACTTTCCTCTCTTATGACATAGCATTGAAGCAATAGATGGAGATGCGGTGCTTGATGCCTTTATTGTCCCACGTCAGAACACTGTACTGTTGGATTGAGTACGCGAGAATATACCTACAGACTTGATCGATGTCATGACGTCTGGCGAGGTACGTATCCTTTGTTCCGAAGACTACAAGTACAAACAAGTCGATATTCTTCCATAACGTACACACGTATGTTCTGCATAACCTCCCATCTCTCATTCCCTGCGAACTATTAGTATTACTTGGGACCTCCTAGTTCCGTGGTGACCTCCAGGTCCTTGATGAAGCCCGAAGAGAAGTCGTAGACCCAACCATGCACCCAGACCGGTTTCGCCTTCGCAGATTTCTTGACGAACGACTCCAGCTTAGCGAGATTTTCGACCTGCATCTTTACGTTCTCCTCAATGACGATGTTCAGTGCGGCCTCCTCCATCTTGGGTAAGGCGAGCGTGCGGACGCGGTCGACCAGTGGTGTGAGCCAGCGCGTGAGAGCGTCCGTGGGGTGCTTGGAGTCCTCGTCGTGTATGTCGTTGACGTGGCTATGAGACATATCTAGAACGTGGTAGAGGGAATCGATGAGGGTGTGGTGGCGCTTGGGTTGGGCTGGCTCCTGGGGGAGAGCAGCTTCTTTCATGGCGGTGATGGCACCACCGCAGTGGGTGTGGCCAACGACGACGACTGTGTGAAAGAGGCAGGGTGTAAGAATATCTTCTCAGACGATGGTTGCAAGGAACGAACCGTGCTGAACGGCCAGTGCTTGGAGGGCGTACGCGAGGACCGACAACGCATTGTCGTCATGCAGGTGAAATTGGCTGTTGGGAGATGATGTGGTTATATTAGCAGAAGTCTTTGTTGAATCTGTTAACGAATGTACTTTGCGATGTTGCGGTGCACGAAAACGTTTCCCGGCAGCGACGTCGTCGCGTCAGACCCCTGTACCCTGGAGTCCGAACACCCGATCCAGAGAATCTATCAGACGACAGTCAAGTGATCATGATTTATGGAGGGACAAAGGAGGGATAACCTACCTTGGGGGCTTGTGCACTTTTGGGGTCAGGGAAGTACTGCTGGAACCTCTGGGTCATCCGTTGCGCCCATTCAGTGTTAGCGGCGAGGATATCGGAGGCATGGTTCTCCACGTTCTTGGCTTGGCTTGACATAGGGACGATGTTCGGGTGGTACTAGTAGATTTGCGAATGATGGGTGAGCAGACTTTAAGGATCTTGAGATAGTTATGGCTTCGCTGGAGGCCCTTGGCCTTTGGGGCATGTTATATTATTCGGGCCCGATATATACGGACAGCTGAAGGGTCCGAAATGAAGAATACCAGCTCGTTAGGAAAGGCAGCTTCAGCGCTGCCTGAAAGAGAACCACGTCCTGTTCTATGTATAACCGTTAGGACGAACTCGGAACGGGAGGAGGCCATGAGGAGTAACCCACGTTCACGTCTGCGAGAGGGTAAAAACTCAAGTGTCTACTCAACGTTCAAATGATCGCCTCGTTGATCTGCGTTGATCTGCATGGGGGAGCCGGGATCAACTCTACCGGTACGGAAGCTCCGTTCGAGCGTCTTGTGGCCATTTAGAGAGCATCACCTGGCACCCCCCCCGCAGTTACGAATTCTGGAAACGCGATCTCTTCTCGGGATTTGCCTCATCGTTTAGCAGCTTGGGCCCATCGTAGTAAGGGTCGTGCTTCCATCATGGCCATCACATTACATCTCCTCTTCCAGAGTACTCGGCTCCAGATCATTCTGAAGTGACGGGTTGAATGCAAAGCCAGGGAGGAGGTCAAAAAAGAAAGCCTAAGCCTAAGCCAAACCCCACACCTGACGCAGTCATCGTGAGGTTCTGATGAAGACCTTTAAAGAACTCGAGGATGTATTCATCGCTATTCAACCTATCCTTGTAGTGACTCCTGAAAGGACCCGGGTCAATCCCTATAAATGTCTCATCCAAAATGGCCGCTTTTGAGGGGTTATGTCCGCACAATTTGAGGGGGTGTTCCGTCAGCACGCATCACCATACATAGGTGTTTTGAGGCCATCCGTCCGCATACTTGCATGTAACCTCAAAACACGAGCTCTATGTCAGCATGACTGGATATATGCTCAGGTTGGTGGGCATATGTCCGCACACTTGGATATATGCTCAAAACACGAGCTCTATGTCAGCATGACTGGATACTAGTATGCTCCAGAAGGTGGACATATGTCCGCATACTTGGATATAACATTGTGATACTCTAGAACTGGTAATGCGTATGTTATATTTGTTTACTCCACAACATCGTTACCATCGGAGTCCTCCGAGTTGCTAGCTACTGCTAACGGAGTATCACAATCACCATTACGAGACTTGTGGCTTTTCTGCAACGCTTGCACACAAGTGGAAACCTGGAAACCCCTCTCCCGTAGCCTCCTCATGACCATAGCTGATAATGGGCAGAGTGTCACTAGTTCAAAGGGATGAGCAGCATCTGCTCCAAGAGAAAGTTTCGTGAACAAGGATGATGATGCTGCAAATGAGAACAAGACATGAGTTGCAGGGACACGAATGTATGCTGCAGACTCAAGATTAGGACATGCCAGTGAGGTATACGTCTGACCATGTGAGAGGCTGAGAGCCGAAACACTTTCGCCCAGAATTTAAAGTCCTCGGCCGATCTTGTCGATCAGGGTAGATAACACTAATTAGTGCCACCAAAACAGTTGTCATAATCATTGATTGAGACTAGAGGGGCCCGATGCAGATTCGTGACCTTACTCTGAGACCTGAGCTTGTTGGTGTACTTACTTTATGTTGTTCGTCCAGGATCAGGTGAGTAGCTCAGTGAGTAGAGCTTAAACATCGACGATGTGTCGTCATCGCGTCATCCATGATAGTGATGTAGGGACGACCCCGACAAGTTGTGGAAAAGCTAACACCTTGGGCCATTTCGGCGGCACTACTAGCAGGAGTAGTCTGCGACAGCTGACAATTAGTTCGGCTCCACAGTATTCAAAAACACATACACATTAGCCTTGAACCCACTACATTCAGAGGACGAGGAGCAAAACGAAAACAAGCAAGATAGTTGTTACTGTGCAGCATGTAAAGAAAACTTGCTGTGTTCGTGAGCATGGACTGAGAGAGCGTAAACAGAGATCAAGTTGTCCGAGATTGGTAAGCGAGTGGGCACTGCCACACTAATTCTCTGATCGCTGTACATATCTAAATAATATTCTCACCGTGACGAGCGTCAATTATTCGCCCCCTCCACCTCTTCACGAGAGAAGAGCCCCGTGTTGGCAGGTAAGTGGACTGGGCTCAGCAATACTTTTATTGACAAAGGGTACCCAGAATCGTCTGCGACTCGGAGGCGAGCTCACGACAAGCGTTGAGCAAAGCTTAATGTATTCCCTATGCCTGACACATTGAGGTAGGTATGAGTGGCAGGATCCATGGTGAATTGGAGACGGGGCAAGCGGCCATCAAACCAGACATCCTGGAGCGCATTGCAGGATTGAGGCGCGGTCATCAGGTGAGTTGTCGGTACTGGACTTGCTCTCAACCGCCGTATTTTGTATGATTCAATTGAGTGGCCGCCTACCGCGTATCTGTTTGATAACGAAAGGTCAAGCTTCGGACGTTTGATCTCCCCCTTCGAATTATGTTCATGCATCCAACGGGCCGATTAACTATGGTTCTTACCGTATACCAGCCTCGTTTGCCGTCACGGTGTTGTTTCCCATCCGCACATGACGAGTCTCGTTATCAATTTCGCGCCAATTAAGCTGTCCTCGAAACTACACCGTAAGGATGACTTGTGGCCAGTGGCCACCGGAACAGGAGTTAGAGCTTGGAAAAATTCATTACACTTTATGCATCAACTTGGCTTGCGTTCAGGTGTATCGCATCGATACAATACGGCCTCCACACTGGACTATCTTCAATCTGTCGGTCGTCGTCTGCTATCACTTGTTTGCATGTTTGACACAACCACGTCCTCGGTTCCACCGCTCATACACTGACCGTCCTTTGATTTCAGTGACGTTCACGAACACAGCCGTGTTTCATTCATGGACATGGACAGGACATGGTTGCGACTATGATGTGCCACCGCAAACTATAACCAATTTGTGTCCTTTCCTTGTTTGTTATTTCTCCGCGCGAAGTTCGGTGCAATCTGCACTTAGGCGCTAATTAAGGCATTCCAATTTCCAGGTGACGTTTGGTGGAAGCGAGCTCCTGTCAAGAATGCTTTCAGGATTGGTCTTCGAACTATGAATCATCTTCTATTTGATAGAAGACATCCGTTTCCCCGCAGTGGCGCACCCAGCGAACAGCTGTCACGGGGACACTGGAGGAGTACTGGAGGCCACTCGGGACATGATTCTGAAGAACGTGTGAGGAGGGTTCGAATGACTACAGTAGGTGATTCCTTCAGCTGGTCTGGGTGTATTTCAGTTATCTTGCTGAACCTGGGCAATCTATTGTGGGGAAAGCATTTTAACCAACAAGGGTCGACTGATCTGACACTGGCCGCTTGTCCCCTGCGTGAGGGTAGGCACGGTTGTTTGCTGACTCCCTCAGGTGATGCCAGCTAATATGCATGTACAATCAACTCCCATCGGTCGAAGGTTGGCACCAGCCGACCGCAACTTCCCCATATTCAGTTAGTCTCTTATACGGCTTCTGAAGGGGTGTTCATGTGATTCGGGATGTCGTCACAGAAGATGATAACGTTCAACCGCATTTCGCTCCGTCCAACTTAGCTTTTGGTTCGCACCGGTTCACTCTGGTACGAACAACACTGCAAACCGAAACGTATAAGTCGGACACTGCGAAAAGCGGCCTAACATCGATCGAACATTGGCGCTGGCAGTCGTGTTTATATAGGACGCACCTCGTGTCATTCCGGAAGGTCGTCATGGTATGTCATCCGGTCCTCCGATCAATATGCCGTGCCGCGAGCGGAACAGAAGATGGAGGCGAACGTTCCTCTGGCATTTGTCTCCGTGCACGTGTGCTCTGCTTGCGGAAAACACGACAGTTGGACGTTGCACACCGTAAGTTAGCCTACTGCTTATTAGCGCGCAGTGCAGGCATTACTGTAACCCCGTTCCGTCGGATAGAAAGAAATCAAATTCCGTGCATATATACAGAATATTTCCAAGGTCCAGGTGACAGAGTCAGCAAGCGTGCAATAACGAGCGCAAGCTCGCCATGGACCATGACCGCATTCCGGCAGTCGATGGATCGTGCTTTCTGCTCCACTCCTGCGTATTTTCGCATTAGAGGGGTGTATTGGAATTTGGAAATACATACGGGTTGGAACTTACGAATGCAAACCTTGAGTTCTTCCGTCAGATATGTTTACCATTTTCACGCATTGCGAGGGCGTCCACCACTCCACTCAACCTTAAGGATACATGGCAGAGAAGTTCATGGTATTCGTAGTCTAAAGTGCACATACTTGGTATTAGGTTAACCGTACGCGGTTTGTTTCAGAGATTACTGCTATGGAAAATCACGAATGTGAAACGACAACAGATGATTCAGAGGGAGACGTCTTAAGATCACGTGGCGAGCATATAGAGCAACTTAGTTAGAGTACGAAGGGGGACCTGTTATATAGTGAGTCCTGGAGTCGGGCAGGCGAGTGAGAATATCACGAACCAGGAGAGCGAGTCTGAAGTGCGGAGTGCAGTGCCTGTCGTTCTTCGTACGATAGTGAGTCCACCAGTTGGAGGAGACCCTCTATGGACGCCTTTCGGTCTTGTTGTGCAGCTTCGAGGAAGCGCTGCATAAGGTATTCCGTCCTGAGTTTGACCAATGCTGAAGTTAAGTCAAGGTCCTCTAATGCAAGAGCAACGGCACGATTGTCCGAAGGATCGGCAACAGAAACGAGTGATTTCAGAAGTTTCTCCAAAAGTTCTGGGGTAGCCTCTGGGTTACTGTCAGTCAATTGATTAAGGGCCTCAGAGCGTGCAATGCGTGCTCGAAGAGCCCAGTAGAAGAAACGGCGAGCCCCCTTTCCAGGCCATGGGTTTGGCACAACCCTTGGCCTCCATACGACCAGTTCGACTGAAAGAGGTGTTAGCGCGATTCCAGGGATAAAAGCATTTACATACTCGTGCAGATCAGCGTACAAAAGTGCGATTTGCTTGTAGGTAGGTTGCAGGAAGGTCTCCCTATCAGCCAACGCTTTTGAGGCTTCAGCTATCTCCTTCGCAGTATTGCTGGGATCCTTGCTAGCAGCCTTCAGGGATGCGTATGTAGAGTCGAGGCGCTCCATCAATGTCAACACCTTCTCGCGACGCATCTTGATCTCAACGATCCCCTCAGGCTCCAGTACTCCAGCGCGGGCGTCAACATCGGCATACATCTCCATCTTGGAAGAGTTGATCGAAGGATCAAGGACAACCCATGCACCACCACGAAGCTCACCGTTCGGTACAATGTACACGAAGACGGGTTGTTTGTAGCTAGACAGCCCATCCACGATCTTGGAGCCTTGTTTCAGCACTTCGTCATACATGTCCTGCTGACCACCAGGAGAAGCCTCGCCAGTTAGCGAAGATGATGAGTGGGAGGCCTTCGCGGTTCAAGTCAAAGATGGCTTGGGCAGTTTTGTATGCAGAGTTGGGGTACCAGACTTGCCCAGCCTCCATGACCTTCTGCTCGAAAGATGCGGGGTTCGCGGGATCAGCAGGGACAACACGTTCAATGGTACGAGTTTCGACAGCGATGACACCAATAGGAATGCCACCCAAACGTGCGCGACCAACGACAACGGTTTGGGCCCATCCACTGAGGGTTTCCTGGAAGGATCCTTTGTCGAAGAAACCTGGCAACCACTGCGTAGTCTGCTCATCGAACTTGCCCTCGATGAACCAGCGTGGGTCGTAAGGACCCTTGGGTGGCACGTAATCGATCTCACGGTCCCAAGTATCTGAAGTTTCATAGATGGGCAGGGGGTCTCCTTTGACTTCGGGAACGTACGACAACCACTGCAAGATGTGCGTAACGCCTTCCAAATCACTGGCGGACGGTCAGATGCGAGACACCGTTCTTGTGCATGATCTGAGTACCACCAAGCTGCAAGTTGGAAGTGTAGACTTCGCGACCGAGGACTTTGTTCAGGGCTTGTGCACCAGTCAGGATGATGGGTTGTCCTTCGACTTGCACAGCGCGTTCACCCAAGCGCACAAGGTATGCACCGATGCCGACGGAACGAGCAGTCACCAAAGTAATGGTGAAGATGTCGTCGTAAGCGCGCGACGTTTCTCCTGCAATAAGACCAGATCCCTTCAACGACTCGACACCCAGACCATCTTGAAGACCGATGATATCCGTGATCTTGTAGCGGACCTCCCCATCGACCTCAATCTCTGCAGCGCGAATGGCAGCAGCAGCCTTCTCTTGCACCTTGAGGTAGTTTTCGCGAGTCAAATAGAGGTACTCAAAGCCCTTCTCTGGGTGAGCCACATCATTCCAAGCACATGAGAAAAGATCCATGATCTCCTCAGCCAGGCCAAGACGAGCGCCGGAGTTCGCGGAGAGGTAGATACGAGGGAGACCTTGTGCACGGGCATACTTCGTTACCGAGTAGAAGAATTGATCTTCGAGGGGACCAAAAGAGCCGATTCTGTAGGTGATGTCGTTCGCGATGACGACAACCTTCCGTCCGTCAGGGAACTGAGGCGTTTTGAGTGTGAATACCCAGGCAACCATTCCAAATGTGTTGTTGCCCGGGGCGCGCTCGACGTCGGCGAGCTGGTCGTGCTCATCAAGCACAAGCTCTTTGGCCTCCAAGAACTTCTTTGGGATATTGAGCGAGGAATCGTAAGTACGAGCCTTGATCCAGACGTTGTGAAGAGCCTTGGAGAACAACTCGGGGAAGTCGTAGACGTAAGTGGTTCCAATGAGATGAGCCTGGTAACGCTTGGGCTGTAGAGATTCCTTTGTTGGGTAGGCTTGATGGACTGGCTGGAGATGAAGAGGTCCTTTCTCTCCAATGGATTTGAGGATTGTCAGTCCCTTGTCGGTGGTGATCTCCTGGTATCCATGGAAGTTGACAACGAACCCAGAGACATTCTCGATGATACACCGAATAGGGGTGACGTTGCCCTCCTGGTCCTCGAGAGCGATACGAATCTCAGAGCCTGTGACATGCAGACGCCAGAGCCGCTTGCCGTGACGCTCGATGAATCCTGAGATGGCTTCAAGCACATCCTCATAGGAGACTTGAAGGTTGTAGACAAAGTTCATGAAGATGTGATTGACATCGGCGTTGCGATGCTGCGCGCTCACGACCTCCAGCGCATCCAACACGCTTGTCACGAGCCGATCCGTCTCAGATATGAGGTATTCTTTCGTGCTCATAGACCCGCGCAGGCGGCCGGGTCGAACCAACGCCCGAACGAAGAACCGATTGTCGAGTTGATTTTCTCTGGCAACGGCATGGTAGATGTGGATCTGCTTGGTCTCTACAAAGACCGGCGTGAGATTGTAGTTGGAAAGACGACTCAGTTCGAGCTGGAATGCTAGGGCAGGCTCGATATTGCGGATTGCCTTTTCTTCTACCCAGACAGTTTTGGAGCCCCTCAACGTGAAGTACATGGGGTATTGTCCACGTTTGCAAATGATGATCGTAACCCGGCGGACACCACGCTTCTGCAGAGTTGCGTTGTGCCCGTTGACAAATTTGAGGGCTTCCTCTGCCCATGCCTCCTCCGAAATGTCATCTGGGTTGTCGAAGATACGCAAAGCAAGGTTCATGACGTTTGGTGGTTCGGTGCTGCCATAACGTTGACGGAACTCGTCAGGATCGAAGATGGGAAGGAGGCCAGCGACTTTCTCGAAACCATTAGAAAGTGCGGGCAAGTCAGAGAACGAGGCGAAGACACCGGTGCGAACAGGCTGCGATTGATTGCGGTTGAGTAAGTATGTCAAGTCGCTGACCGATCCTTGACGTCTCGGGTCACTGTGACGGCAATCAGTCACAACTTGCCCAGAGACCAATGCCACACTTACACAGCAGTGACACTAGGAGTAGCTGGAGGAGAATGAGAACGCCCCAGGTTGAATCGCCAGGTGACTGCACTTGGAAGTTCGCCATCATCTGGACCATCACCTTCCTCATAATCAATCGACAACAGCGAGTAGGCACGATAGGCGCGGCGAACGTAAACCTCAAAAGCAGCTGTAAAGTGCCCATAAGCCAAATTGAAAGTGTTGCAAGGGGGGAAGCCTAACCGAGAGTGACAGCTGCGTCGGCGTGGGAGAAGAATGCCGGGAGGACATCGTAGACAGTATAGCGTGAATCACTGAGCTCGCCCAAGATTTCAGCAGAAGGAACTCTGACGGGAGGGAGGTTTGAGTACTACCATACACCAATAAAATAAATGCGGACCTGTTTCCTGTGCCTTGTTCACCATACACGCTGGATGTTACAGAGGCTTTGAGAATTGCTTCCATCTGGACTAGACGTTCCTCATACGAGGGCATTTGCCCAAGGATGAGGACTTCCCGAGCCTTCAATGAAACAACTGTGGATGACCTACAAAGCTTCTTAGTGGTATCAAGACGGGAAGAGTAGTGTCTACGAACTTTGACTCGAGGGCGGCAAGTTCGCTGAGAACCAGATAGAGTAGACTTTCCGTATTAGAAACAGGGAGACTACCCGTTTTGACGTAGTCCAAAATGGAAAGGACGAGCTTCGACTTGCTCTGAGCTTTGGTATGACTGAGCACCAAGGCAACGACCTTGTCAAGGTCGTCCTTGTACTGCTCTCTCAGGTTCAAAACGCGGGCCTCAATGCTTCCCCCGAATAGCTTCTCGGTTGACTCGTAAGCGGCAAGAAGATTGGCAAGAGTGTACACTTCGTGCCCCTTGAGTCCACCCATAAACTTCTCGATCACGTCGAACAGTGGAGAAAGCTGAGTGCGAAACGCCACTCTATCCTGAGGAAGAATCACATCCTGAACATAGTGTTCAAGAACTTTCTTGATGCGGACGGCAGGGAACTCCTGTGCGCCACCTTTCGACTTCGCGGCGTCGATAGCTGACCGGACGCCTTCTTCGAGTTTCGATGGCATACGACCTGACAACGTTGATAGGATTGCGTTAACCTCCGAATAGGGTAACTGGGGATCATGAAGGACTTCGATTAGATCCTTGAGAGTCGAGGCCATTATGGCTTGGTTGTCGTAACCCTCAAGGATATCATTGAGTGTTCCTAGGCAGCGCACGAAGCGTTGGTAAGTCTTGTTACCGAGAACGCCGGGGATGCCCAAGGGAGGGAGCAGTCCCTCAAAGGGCTTCGCGTGCTTGACTCGCCCAGGATCGTCAAGCGTCAATATACCAAGGATGTCGCCGGGCTCGAGGCTGACACCAGGCTGCTTGACGAACTGTACAATACCATCTTCAGCAGCGACAAGGGGCATGTACATTTTCATGACCTAAGCAACATGTAAGCGTGAATGTCAATTGATCTGCGGAGCACGCCCACCTCGATCTCGGCGTATTGTTCCCCTGCATTGATGTGGTCGCCACTATCAACCATGAAGCGGATGAGCTTGCCAGGACTAGGACTCCTCAGCTGGGTCGGGTCGTTCTCTTGCTCGATCAAACACGTCTTGGAGTCCACCATAAGGCGCAGTGCTCCAACCTCTTCCCTCCAATACACCGAGTGACTACGTCCATCGAGAAGGACGAGAAGGCCACCGTCAGCGAGGGGGCGAGCCCCAACCATCGTTCGTCCACCATTCAGGAAAAGGGTCCACATGTTCTTGGAGGAACGCGTACAGGTGAAGTTGTATTTAACGTTCTCGTAGATGAAATCGACACTGAAGACGGTCTTCAAAAGGTCGCGAGAGGGCACCTGCCCTTTATCTAGAATGCGCTTGTACTCGCTGAGGCAGGCCTCTGCTGCAAGGTGGGCCTTGGCAACCGCACCACAGACAACAGCAAGTGTAGCGTCGGGACGCTCCGCAGTGAGCTTGTTACTGATAAGGGAGTCGAGCCAGCCAGTGGTGAAGGTATTCTCTGTGAACGCCTCGAGCTCGAGCAGTTTGATAAGGTATTCCACAGTCGTCCTGAAGTCACCACGAATGCTCAACTCCTTGAGTGCGACGATCATGTTCTTCCTGCTCTCACTACGGTCTTCGCCATAGGCGAAGATGTGTCCAAACTGAGAGTCTGCAAACTCGTGGAGACCGCCAGCAGAACTAACGGAGAAGTAACCCCAAACGTTTGTACTCGAGCGGAAGTTCAGCTCTTGAATGGACCCTGAGGATGGCTTGAATCCTGCGTCTGGATTTTCAGCGGTGATACGAACAGCGACGACGTGCCCCTTGGGTCGGGGCTTGCGCTGGAGCTGATTGGATTCAGGTTTCACCAGGTCGAAGTCGATTTCGGACGAGGCGTTTGGAGCGACACCATACAGTGTACGAATGTGTCGAATGCGATGCAGAGGGATACCCATGGCTATTTGCAGCTGTGCAGCAGGAAGGTTCACGCCAGAGACCATCTCGGTGGTGGGATGTTCGACTTGAAGACGGGGGTTGAGCTCCAGGAAGTAAAATACGTCCTCTGAGTGACTGTACAGGTCTGGTGAAATCGCGTGTCAACTCGGTTTCCAGGATATTAAGGCAAAAAGCATATACATTCGACGGTTCCAGCACTGACGTATCCAACGAGTTTCGCAAGACGTACAGCTGCGCGTTCCATCTGCTCGAAGGTGTCTTCTTTGGCGATCGTCACAGGTGCCTCTTCAATGATCTTCTGATGGCGGCGCTGAACGGAGCAGTCGCGTCCGAACAAAGAGATGGCGTTTCCATACTGGTCGGCAAGGAGTTGGACCTCCAAATGGCGAGCCTGCCCGGCGAGCTTCATGATAAATATAGGAGATCCTGCATACTAATCAGCATATTTGCGCACAAAATCGATCATGCTCGTTATTACCTGGAATTTCTCCAGCAACAGCATGATATGCGTTCTTAAATGCATCGGGATGGTCAACCTTCCGGATACCCTTGCCTCCTCCACCCTCACTAGCCTTAATCATGACGGGCCAGCCGATCTGTTCAGCCTTAACCAAGCCCTCCTCTACGCTTGTCACACACGCGTCCTTGTACGCACTGTCGGGAACGGTGACGAAACCCTGTTCAGACAATTCTGTTTGGGATATCCCAGAGCCAGACCACGCCATGGTCGGCACCTCTGCACTCTGTGCGACGATCGTACTAGAGATCTTGTCTCCCAAACTTCTCATGGCACTTCCAGGAGGACCAATGAACACAATACGGTTCTTGCAGGCGGCAAGGCTCTCGGGTAACCTCGGATTTTCAGATGCGTGTCCCCAACCAGCCCAAACGGCATGCACGCCGGCACGCTCGGCAACGTCAACGATGAGGTCCACGTTGGCGTAGTTGTGGTTATTCGAGCCACCTGGCACCTCGATATATTGATCCGCCATGCGAATGTACTCCGCGTTGACTTTGAGGTCTTCAGGGGTAGCCATGACAGTAAATTCGATGGCTCTGTCTCTTCCAAAAGTTTCGTAACTCCATTGGCGAATGGAGCGAATTTCTTTGACAGCAGCAATACCTTGGGGTAATGTCAGTATTTGTTCGGCAGCGCGTTATGACCCCAACAACACCATTGTTTGCAATTAGGACCTGGACGGAGAGGCGCAACGGTTAGCGCGTTGTCCACACAAGTGAAACAAGAAAAAAATGCAGGGATGTGGATATTTTTCTCGAAAAGCACATTCCACCTGAATAAGTGAGCATAAGTCAGGAACTCACCTTTGTGATCACTGTATGACCACCGTGTTCCTTTACAAAGTCTTTAACGCGACCAGCTTGAGCTTTGTCCAGTGAATTCCCGCCTATCTATACCATTAGACTACTGACGCGACCTCCGTGCAGGAAGAACATACCAATGAAATGCGAAACTTTTGAGTGATCGTATGCCGACATCGTTCGAAATCGTGGTCAAGTTCGTTGCGCCTATGGTAATTCGCCAACACTGAACGCTACCACAGAACGGGGATGATGGTGGTCTTAGAGAATAAGAGAGAATAAGAGAGAAAGGGGACTTGGAAGGAGGCGCGGTATGATGGGGGCATTTGACACTTTAACTGTCCCCAAAAGTAGCCAGTGGGGTTACGTAATATTTTACGATTTGGATTTCTACCCCCATGATCATCATCACACAATGTCTGCATGTGCACGCACGCGGAATCTGGTACCAAGTACCTCACTACTTCAACCCATTAGTAGAAGCAGTTTCATACTAGGCCCGGGATCGGATCGCACGAGACAATGGAATTGGGACATCGTGCTGGCCTCGAAGATCAATGGTCTTTATACCGATTATCTTAGCGAAGCGAAATCACGTTAGGTTAACTTCCCCAAAGAAAATGCCTACGGTTACAATATTGGGAGGCACATCGAGCACCGACATTCGGGTATGCACTTCTCTTACGTCCAGGAGGTGGGTAGAAAATGTACAAGTCGTGTTTCAGCCAAGTTTAAGATCCCGGCAGCTTTTGGTATGAACATAGCCTAAGCCACCATCAATGATATGACATGCGGTGAAAAGTTCTAGATTTCTTCAATGCATGAGGGACATATCCCAGTCTACACGTCTGCCCACTGTATCACTCCAGCAATTCGGTTTGGTCTGCATTGAGAATAATCCTGGTGAAGAAGCGGATCTGTTCCAGGAAACCTTCCGCTCGGATAGCTGCAGTTGGTTCAAAATCCGAGTAACACGTCTTAAAGCCTGCTGCAAAATACTGACCTTCGTTAATAGTGTGGGCTCCGTTGTAACCGTCGGCAGCACCGCGATGACCATATCGGAAAATGTGCTTTGTGAGGTTCCAGTAGTGTCTGGTGTCTGGATCATGCATGCCATCAGATATTATCATTTCCGTGACGTCTTCGGCTCACCTGTATTGCCTATGACATGACACGAGGTCAACACATGCACTGACAATATGAGGGTATTCAACTTACCGGTAGAGAGTCCTGGCGAAACTACGGCGGAAGTTGGCAAGTCGTCCGTACGAAGGCTGGTTTGGAGCGTGGACAGAATGGTTCCAGAAAGCAGTTCGTAAGGTTTACTTCCCGTCGTGGGTGTCACTGGAGCAGGTTCAAGAGCACCGCCAAAGGCATCGGAAAGGCGTATGGTTCCCCAAGATGGCTTATCTGATCCTATTATTTTCCCAAAGGAATCAAGAGTCATGTTGTGTTTCGCAGCGATAGGAGCTGTGATATCAGTGAAGCGAACCATCAGCTCAGCGGGTGAGCTGTAGTCAGCAATGCGGTGATTGGCAACAGCCCAAACGGCTTCTGGAAGGGCATTCACTTTGACACCTCCACCAACAAGATCTAAGAAGAGAAGTCGATGAAGATCTGTGAACTGTGGAAACACAGCGTACCAATCGCTTGAGTTGTGCCCGATAGAGCGTAGAACATGGGATCGAAGTCAAGAAGGCGCTCCCCGAGCTCCTGCAACTTCTCGTCGCTTGTTTGCGACTGCTCGACAAGCTTCTTCAACGATCCTGGGAAGCTCGTGTCATACTTGGCACGGCATGCCAGACCCTGATGGTATGTTCTGCCCCTAACGAGCTCCGGCTCATGTGGATTAGCTTCCAGCTCAGTAATAAGGTCTGCCAAGATGCCAATGCCCTGTGTGTTCGTGTCAACGAACAGATTGCAACCTCGATGCGTAGCTTCCTTACAGTATGCTTGGGGGGCCGGCTAGAGTGGCCACCCGGAGTCAACACATCCATACGAACGTCCAAGTATCCTTTCTCGGCAACCGCTGGAGAAGCGAATACCGTTCCACTCATGTCAGAGTATCCTCCTATCAATCGACAATTCAGTGCAATGTTACACTCTCGTTTCAAGACTCGACAACACACCTCCTTCGTCGACAATCATGGCTATCGAGTTGCGCCCATATGTCTCTAGAAGATATTCCCCGATCGCCTTCGCACCCTAGACACTGCTTCAGAACAAGAAATTCCACACGAGTCACATACATACTGTGGGGCCGCCACGTTCCTCGTCGATGCCGAAGGCCAAGAGGACTGTGCGAGAAGGAACAAACCCGCGCTCCAGAAGTGCTTCAATAGCAGTCCTATGAAGCCCCGTTATTAAAAACCACTACACAGTGTACAAGTGACGACTTGGACTCACAAACTTCCGATGACTCCAGGCTTATCGTCACAGCTTCCCCTCCCCCAGATCCATTCTCCGTCGAAGTAGCCAGAGTACGGGGGACGAATCCAATCGTCATATGTGGCTGGATTCACTGGAACGACATCCAAGTGTGCAGCGAGAAGCAGGGGCTTGACACTGTCGTCGGTTCCCTTCCATTCATACACTAACGCGTAGGTATTGACTTTGGTACGTTGGAGGGTGGCATGACTGCGGGACAAACATCAATCGCTGCTTAGGTATGAGTATCTTGTGTACTTACACCTTCGGAAAACGGGACTCTAAGTAGTCATGTAACTTGTACTCAATTTCCCAACGAGGATCTTCGGACGGGAGACCGAGGTCGTCATAGCACTCCGTTCTACAGATAGGCTGGCGATAAGCATTAAGGACTAAAAGCTCAGATTGAAACGAAGCTCACGGGATACGGACAGCACCCCCCAGTGACTCGTACGCTTTAAGCTTGAATTCGGTCGAAGCATATTCTTCGTCAAGGCTGTCTAACAATGTTGAGTGTGTCGCGGAGGTGAGGGCCTCAACCTGAGGGCAGAGATTGTCAAGAGCATTGGTCCCTTCGCTTTGGAGAGGCGCAGCAGGTAACAGGATAGCCGGACAGAGGTGTCGCATCAAGAGGGCAAGGCTCAAGAGACCTACAAGGCCTAGCAACTTCGAGCGCGCCGTATTTCGCTGGGACTTAAGTTGCCCATTACCAAGTGCCCCTAGTTCAACGTCCCCCTTGGCTTTCCACGCTGAATCGTGGCCTCCGAGATCACCGTACAACGCCACTTTCTCGTTTTGGGCAGTGTCCTGAGCTGTTTCGTTGGCTGGCACTGTCATCATTCGACGGAAGAGAGCGCAGAGCTGTCTGTCAGTGGAATGCATCGCCCAAGAGTTTAAAGATAAGGCAGAACCGTGTAAGCTTCGGGCAGAAGTTGCAGTGAGCACCCCGTGTGAACGTTTGACGGGCCGAAAAGTGACAATCTCTGCAGATCACAAGGTTTCACCAACTGTAAGGTGCGCACAGTCCACTGTGTTACTAATAAAAGAGAATGAAGGGAGAAACTGAAGTTGGGACCACATGGACCACATGGAGCCCATCTGCTCTGCGGATGATCAGATGACCCGCATGCGCCTGAGAGGAAGCCGATTACCTCCGACATCGGCCGTAAGTTACGAATGACATCTGACACTGTGAGCTTGATCAGACTGACAGCGTCTCCTTCCAGTGTTAATAATCAATGGAACCCATTCCATGTGGAGATCTCACTAGCTCACTGTGCAATGCAAATGTGAGATCATGACACCAGACCGTGACAGCCTGAGTGAAGGATTCCAAGCCTATCGCAGAACTAGCTGTTACGCACCTTGGGTGCTCGCAAGTATGAATTGTGGTTCCCCGTCCAGAATTCTGTATACAGAAGAGTGAGGTCTCGTGAGATGCTGCGACAATCATGATTCTCGTGATGCAGTAGGTGCACGAGAATCATTTGTAAATGCGAAACCTTGTACCAGTCGCATCAACCCGACCAAGGGGATTGGAATGACGTCCGACTTCAGCGAGGCATGCCAGTGCGGGAGTAGACTGCCTCGATTGCGGCTTGCGGAGAAAGATAGGAAGGTGAACATTCCAAACCCGCGTGCTCATCGCGACGATCCCATGTGTGCACACTGCAGCCTGTGTGACGGACACAGCCTGTATGTAGTATTTCAATTGGACGCCCCATAACGACGTCAACATCATTGCGGCTCATAATACAAATTATGGGGGCGTGTACACTGTACAATGAAGTGGTAGTTCGCCGCTGAACTTGGGGAATTGTATTCGGTTTAGAATGATGGATTTTACGACAGGTTGAGGGAATTATTAGGAAGCGTAGTCAAGAAACATGAGGGACACACTCGAACAAGCATGTGGTACTGCGCATCCTTGGGCCATCTCAAGAACTCGGCCACGTGTTCGCTATAATATACCACCCAAGACACGTCCACACCCTTCCCACTACATCAACACGTTCAACGCGGCACATTTCGTATTTCCCTCACTAGAAACACAAGGCAAGCTCTTCAGACACGTATATAAACTCGTCCTCGTCTCTGATCAGATCTCCATCTTAGTCTTCCATCCGTTTTCCAGTCATGACTGACGCTGCACCCGCTACTTCATCCACCGACACTGGCTCCTCTCCAAAGGAGAACGGTGGGGCCGCTGGTCCAAGAGCCACAATCAAGAACGTCGACATGACTGAGGAGATGCAGCAGGAGAGCGTGGATATCGCGTCTGCAGCTCTCGAGAAATACAACATCGAAAAAGACATCGCTGCACAGATCAAGAAGGAATTCGACAAACGCTTTGGTGCTACTTGGCATGTCGTCGTCGGTAAAAACTTTGGAAGCTACGTTACTCACGGTAAGCATCGATTTCGTTCCTCATCGAAGTCCAGCGCGGTTCCCTCGGATGTTTCGCGGTGGTCACATCGTCTGTACGACTTGTCGTCTGCGCATCTTTTTGGTCTCTATCCCTGTGTGAACTGCGTACTGATCCCATCGCACCAGAAACCAAGCACTTTATCTATTTCTACATTGGGCCCCTTGCAATTCTCATTTGGAAGTCATGAAGCCCTTACTGTAAAACTCACGTGAAGTCAGCTTAGATTATCGTAGGTGCTTCTCTTGTGCTGCACCCACCCACACGACCCACCAACCCTCTCCACAGACACGTCGAAGTACTATCCTTCCCCTTTGCACGCGTATTGTACAACGTCCTCAGCCCTCCATTTCCGTCTAGCCGATGTCGGCCTTGTAATTACTTACCACTTCGCTTCTCGTGTAAAGTCGCATTTTCCTGCTATCATGGTTTGCAAGGTCTTTTCTCCAAAGTGTGACGTGCGGCACCGCGGATCCGTCTCTCTGCAACGGACTCAGGCAAACATAGTGGGTATCATGTGGCATCACGAATGGGGTTGCTTCGCATCGATGGCGCGTTCCATTCTTTCCAAGTCTGCGCACTCATAGTTTACTCCGAGGCTCGCTCCGAGGGCGCAAGACGTTCATTCCCCGAAAAAGTAACCACATGTGACGTGGAAAATATCGATGACAAAGTGAATGATCTATTCTGATACAAATGAATACGAATACATGCTCTATTGGCCCATCGTCCAAGGTTCTACTTCTGTGTCCTCCAAAATAGTGAAATGCCAAAACGATCTACCAAGATAGGAATGACAGCAGGTCACCCTGCCAAAGGAGGGAACCTTTTGTTCCTCGCCACCACCTCTACTATCACCCTAGCCAGACACTCGTCACCCTCGACGTTGAAAACCCCAATGTGTAGCTCGCCAACGTCCCCTTCGGTAGGAACTCCGTAAAATTCGACGGCCTTCCTTTCATCCACCTTTCCCCCGAATCCTTTTAGCTCCGCACATATGAATAATGGTAATGCTCGACCCGAAATCAGCCTCGCTTCTAGCTTCCGATATCGGTTGCTTGAGTGCCGGATAGACACCCGGAACTTGAACTTCTCGCCAGTGCATACAAGGAATCTCGAAGTTTCGTTCTCCTTGGAGCCTGACATGGCGCCAATACCATGTTGAGAAGACTCCACTGACGAGAACGACTTGTCAGAAACCAAGCGCACGCTCGATGACCCGTCTTCGAATGTGTGAGCGAAGTGCATGTCGATGGGGAGCTCGTCGATGCCGGTGTGAGGTCCCTGATCTTGTTTGTAGGACTTGTGCGGCCTGGCCTGTCACCCTCCTCGCACCCAAGGACACTTCTTGTTCAACAGTGTTGCTTAATGGTGACCGTGAGGTTGGAACCCAGGACGCACGCGTGAACTCTGTCGATCGCGGTCTATCTTCTCCGGGACCAAACTCATCCGCATGGGCTGCTGAAACGCCGCTAGTGCTTTGACTGCTCTCCATCACAAGGCTATCATGAATCAAGAGCGGTCAGCGGAGATGCGTTCTACAAGCTGATTATGTTGCTACCTCCGGCGATTATGGTACTGCATTGCAGCTGGCGCGGGTACCTGCGAACCTCTAGACCACCGTGGCGGTGCAAAATCGGCTCTCCTCCTCGGGATAGATCGTTCGCCAGTAGAATCCGACGGGGAACTTGTGAAGCTCGCCGGGGTACTGACTTCGTTCTCCCCAAAATAACCATCCATCTCCACATGTTGACGCCCGGAGGTCTGGGGAGCTGGGTCGTTGACATTCCATCTTGTACAAGGCGGCCTGCGCTTGTACCTATCGCCGTACCTATCACCGACGTTCCGTGCGGTGTCCCTGATCCTTGCCAAGAAATCATATTTCTTTCTGACACCCTCAGCACGGGATGGGTGGACCAGGCGCGTGCTTGGCAGGTGTGGCGAAACTCGTCGAAGCTCGAGACCGAGGTTTTCGTTGGCAAGATTCTGGGGATGAGGGCCGTTGTTGTTGGCTTGGGTCTCAAGTCTCGCTGTCTCCGATATCGCGTTTGTGTCGGCGTCCTTGCACCAGCCAGACCTGTCGTCGGGGTGTCTAGCCTCGTTGCCGATCCCGTACCATCGGTTTTCTTCTCCAGTCCGCGCCCGAGTTCCTGCTTCGCCAAGGATTACAGGGTCTTTGACCATCGCACAATACCTGAACAGCGCAAGGGCCAGGCCGAGCAAGCACAGACCGCCAACAATACCAAAAACGATGGATAGTATCAGGGTCACTCGTGATTTGGAAGGTCGGCCGTGCCACTGGTCCCGTTACCAGCCACCTTGTTCAGTTCCACCGAAAGCGTCGCGTGTGAGGTGGAGTGAGTAATGCGGGAATAAGCGACGAACGTCACTTCTACAGATGGGTGTATCGGAGTCCGCCGGGATTTGCCCTGTAAGCTGCGCCATGACTGGGTCGAAGGTCAAGTAGCTGCTAGCCCCTGACGGATAGAAAGATGCGCTGAGGTTTACATCGGAGTGCTGTGCGAATGGATTGGCGAAAAACTTTTCAAGATTGAACTGCACCCTCTGTCCGGGGTCCGCCTGAATCGTTCCCAAGTCCGATTTGGAGAAGTATGAAAGAACAATGTTCAAGGCCATGCTGATGTTCAACGTCTGGTTGAAGTTCGACGTCAGCGTTACCGGCAGCACTGGTCTGCCGTCTGAAGCGGTGAAGCCGTTGGGAAGTAAACCATACAAGGTCTTGCGTTCCGGATCATACGTCAGCCAGCTCCGGTAGGATGAAACATCCACGGACAACACAGAAACGTTCGCAGGTTGGATAGGTTGACCATCGACCAGCACGCCAGAAAAATCGGCCGCCGATGACATCGCGACATTGAAGGGCATACCGGCTGTTATGTTGACCGTCGGAAGACTTGACAAGGCGGACAATTCGTGGGTTGCTACTACGAGGTCGAAGGGGACGTGTCCAGCTGAGTATCCTTCGTAATCGGAAGCGTGAACATTGATTTCCAGTGTAAGAGGGGTCGATATTTTGTTGATCGCTTGGGGAAAGACCATCGAATGTTAACGAGGAGGCATCAAACTTGATCCATTCTGGCAGCGGTGTACCGTCAGACAGCAACGCGCCGTAGGACAGCCCGTACGGAGACGTATACGTATCCTCATCGAGACCTATGCTGAAGGACCACGCTGATGGTACTCGCAATGTAGGTTCACCATTCGTGGGGAGCGCAGAACCCGGTGCCAAGAACGAACACAGATGCCAAATCCGGATTTCCCGCATAAAATTGCTGACTGAGCGCCTGGTGCAGCGTAGGTGCAGCGTAGGACGTCACACAGAGTATAAAGCTCGACGAGGCTGAAAATTCGGTATCATCTGCGGTGATCGTTATTTGCGCTGTGCCCTCGTCTCCAGCTGCAGGCGTGCCGTGGAAGGTCAGCATTACATCTGTCGAAGCTGAGCCAAGCCTGGCATTCCGGATGCCAAATAAATCAGGATTTGGTCCAGATCAGTGGAGAATGTCTTCGAGCTCATACTCCAGAAGTAATTGTCACCAGTACGCGCGATTCAATGGAAGCTGACCATCCAGGGGGTTGTCGACGTAGACGGTACCCGAAACGAGAGAGACAGTAGTGAAGAGGATGAAAATATTGGCAAGCATAGTGATGGGTGGGGTGCGTTAGAAGACGAGTCGGCCAGCGAGCTCGACTTGAGAAAATTACCTGGCGGGGAAGTACTTAGTGTATGTCATGTGTGTGGTGGGGTGATGATGGAAGGACAATCTTTGATAACTGATTATTGAACAACACACAAACAAGTTGAAACAACACGTCGCGTAAAACAATCACGTGCACATTTATAATCGTAAAATTAACCAGTCAACAATTTTGAGGGCGGGATGCAAATGCAGATCTAAATGGTCGGTGGAAATGGATAAAACATCTGAACCCATGGAACTGTTGCAGAGTCAAGCAGAGAAGGAAAATGAAGAAAAGAAGAGCTTGCGCTCCCTAAAGGTAAGCTGACAATCCTGCGGCTTGTACCTTACCGGGTTCTTGTGTGTTCAAGAACCCGATAAGCTGGATCAACTCTGCTCGTCCCTCATCACCAATCTGATCCGGACCACTTGGGTCAAGGACGTGAACAAACACCGCGAGTAAAGCATCCAAGTGTGGGCCCAGTGTCTGAGGGACAGTCCGGAAGAGGTGGAATAGTGCACGGAAGACAGGCCGATTCTCAACATAATCTTCCTTGAGAGGTAGGGCACCAACGAAGACCGGAAGCACTTGGTCGAGAGGTACAGCAGTGCTGTTACGGAAGATGAGTCGCGCAACAGCACCTGCTGCGTTGTCCTTGGCGTTGAGCCGAGGACGGGGTGCGTCAGCAGTGGCGTCGAAGAGAGGGCGAAGGGCAGCGAGAAGAGGAAGGTATTGCGGTGATAGGTCAACTAGAGAGTGCTCCACCAATAGACCGACAGCGAAACATGCGTTGCTCTGGACCTCGGCTTCATTATCGGCGAGGGCTCTGTAGAAGAGTTCCATCAGGGGCTCCGTTGAAGGAGTGACGGCACCCTTGACCCCTGCGATAATCTCCGCCAAGCATCCAATTGCAGACGACCTGTCGCTCAGTGATCGGTTCTTCCCCTGTCGATTTGAAACATTAGGGCTTCAATCGAAACAAGCGCAGCGTTTCGACTCACGTAGTACTTCGCAATCAGAGGGAAGAACGTCCCGAAGGCCTGGGCGAAATCGGGGCCGAGGGCGTTTGCCAATGCTGCAACAAGATCTCCAGCGGAAGAGATGAGCACCGAGTCATATTCAGCCTGATCTTCTGGTGCCTCTTCGTTTTCATCTTGATCTGGGTCTTGTTGACAGAGGGCCTTCTGGCCCAAAACCTGGATGGCGATACTGCAGATTTGCTCGACGTCTACAAATGTGGTTTGGCGAAGAAGGGAGAGTATTTCGAACAAAACATACTGTTCTCGATAAATGCAGGGCCTAACTTATTGGCAGTCTCTGCAAGGCCAATGCAAAGTGATGCAACCACGGACCTAAATAGTCGATGAACACCGATCGATGAAGTGAGCTTGGATTGTTCACTTACTTGTTATCCTCGGACTCGTACATGTCGAGCAGAGGGGGGAGGCAGTGTCCAACCAGCTCCTTAACAAGGGGTTGCAGAGGCACAGTCTGATACGAATGTGAGCCGCGCGAGTCAAATGACCAAGTTCTTCCACTCACCACGGCAGCACCAGCCTGCCACTCCTGAGGATCGCTGAGTTCGTAGAACGTCCTAACCAACTCAAGCAACGACTCTGTGGCAGACTTGCGGATCCCTTCATAATAGTGTGCAAGAAGGCTAACGAGCTCAATGACACACTGCTCGACGTAGGGGAAGAAGTGGTTGCGGGTTGCGTGGAACAGTGCGCCGATCGTGTCTGCTGCGATTTCCTTTTCGACAGCGATAGCGCTGTTGACCTCGAGCATCTTATCGACGTCAACATCTTCCATTTCTGCTTCGATGTTGCCATCAGAATCGGTATCGAGGACGGCAATCGCACTAGTGGGTGAGGAACCGGAGGCAAACGCAGCCGCAGCATCATCCGAGGAGACTATCGTTTTCTGGATCAGCACGCAGATCGGCGGCGAAGAAAAATACATGTCTCACAGGATGCCTCGTTCTCCTCGCCATGTTCTGGCAGACGGCAACTGGCCAAGAGAGGGGGGATAACATTGGGCAAGTACGGCGCGAACTCCTCGCCGAAGACTCGGGCCATCACTGAGAAGAACAAAAAGCTGCATTCCCTCAAGCGTGGGCTGCCCATTTCGAGGCCCTGGAAAGCCTGCTTCATCATGTCGGCAAAGTATGGGCGGAATGCATCGACCCCAACAGCCTCAGCGAACGTCCCGACTGCGTCCATTGCGATGCCCGCGCAGCTCGCTCTCTTCGCCTTCCCCAGTGAGGACAAGGAAGTGTTGGAGGCGGTTCATAGTTCGGTTGGAAGTACGGTAGGAACTTCTCTTTTGAAGCATGAGCAGCACTGCCGATGGCACCAGTAACGACAGACTTGACTGCCATAGGGGCCGTGTCCAGGAGGTTAGCCAGCTGCTCCATGATGAGGTTAAGGTACTGGTCAATGACATCCTGCAAGATCTCGAGAAGGGCGTCAAGGGCGGTGCAAGCAGAACGCTGGGTTGCGGGGTCGTTGACTAAGTTCATGATAGCCTGGTAACACATCCTAAGCCGTATGGTATGCATTGGGGATTATAAACACTCACGGGAACAAGTGTAGCATGCTTCGCGGCACATTCCTCCTCCAGCCATTCACACAAGCAGCTGACAGCAATGCAGGTCGCTTTCCTGACAGAAGGGTCGACGTCCTGGAGACCAGCCTCGATGATAGGCCAGACTTGGCTCATTATAGGAGTCATGTATTCGCTACAGCCCTCAACAACAACACCGAGCGCGAGCATGGCACCGCGGCGATAGCTGGGATCAGGGGAGAAGAAATACTGTTGGATGAGCGTGCGAAGGGCGGGGAACACCTGGGTAGGGGGGAGGTTCGTCGCTAAACCATCGATAATGCGCAGCGCAGACTATGGAAGAAGGCCGTCAGGACCAAGTCAAGCTTGGTAATAGCTCACTCACTCGGCACGGTGCATCATCGTCGGTGTCTTCTGGTTCAGGCTCGGTGGTGATGGGCATGAGACCCTCCAGAATCTTTCCAGCCAAGTTCTGGCTCTGGATCTTGGACTTTTTGCTGAGAGGAAACGCTTAAAATAATCCTATCGAAAGCATGGGGAGGAAGGGGACTTACTATTGTACAGTCCAATTGAGAGCGTTCAGAGGGAAGATACGAAGCTCAGCGTCGAGATTCCTGTTTGCGCCGCAGACGAGTAGGAATGAAGCAAGAGCCTCGGTGTGAGGCCCCAAAAGGGGGATTTCCTGGCCAACGCCGATCAGTAGGACACCACCTATGTGCAACGGTCACTCACGAGGATCAAAAGTGTCTCGAAAACGTCAAACAATTGCCGTGCAGCGGCCTCGTCCCCTGCCTCAAGTGCCTCTTGAACCACTTGGATCATGGCAGGAAGAAGGTTTTGGAAAGATTTCTGGAACATGGTGTTATGAAATGGATCGAAATGAGGGATCATCAACGCACGATATCAGCTTTGTCGTCTGCATCGATGTATTGCGCGAGAACACCCAAGGCGCTGTGAAGATGTGTTAGCCTTTTGGAAAGATACTAATATTCAAGCGTACCGGACGGTAGTAACTCGCACTTCCATGCTTTCGCGATCGACAATAAGGGCCTCAAATAGTTTAAAGAAGTTTTGGTTGGAATCCTGGAAACCTTCGATGACGGTTTCCAGTACGGTGAACAGGATGTACACGCCAACTTCTCGTTGCGCAACCTGTGGAGAAGTGCATGCCTCGTTGAGCCACGGGAGTAGTTGAGGCCATGTCCCTTCCTTGAGCTCGATGGACGCGATGGACGCTACGACGCGAGCAGCTGAATGGCGAACGAGCGTCCTGTGAAAAAGCTTGACAATCGCTTGGGTAGTAGCCACGAGAGCTGACTTACTGTGGCTCTGCCAGGATCAACTGGGGCAACTTACTCTTGATCTCCTCTCGCGTATCTTGGGGAAGCTGGACCCAGAAATCACCACTTTTTTGTCTCACTCGTTTACGCAGTTCTACTGCAGCCAATTGGCGAACCTATAGAAGCGCAAGAGCCATCATTTCCACGTATTAACCTTGGATCATTGAGTGGTCGATCATAATGAAACTCACAGGAAACTCGGGAGAGCTGGCAAGTATCTGTGCAAGTGCGGATATACATACTGGATTTTTGTAGTAGTCGGTATTCAATTGAGCAGTCGCCTGTGTATTATCAATGTCAACACAAAGATGATAAACGCGTGCGATCGACCGATCTTACAGCTTTGAGTTGTGCGGTGTCATTGCTGGTGGACTGCACCAATAGATTGTGCAAGCCCTGCACAAAATTGGGCTGCGAAATGAAGCGATAAGTAAAACAGGAATCTGTCTCAAGAACTGTTGGACTGTAGTAATTTAGTACTTACATCCATTTGTGAAAGGACGTGAAGAAAAGAGGAAGAAAAGGACAAGGGTTAGATGAGATGTCCACTGATCGCAATGCTACTCAAAAGTTGGCGGGGTTCCAAAAATTTTTTGCCATCACCTCCATGTGTAAGTTATGGCTTCATGAACTCGGAATCTTTCCAAGAACAATATTGACTCTGGCGACAAGCCGTGACTTATATATGCCGCATCGACCAGGCTGTAACCATTGTTTTCCAAGCCAGGGCCATGCACACCTAGTAAGACCCCCTTCATTGTCAAAGACACTACACACTTTCCCGGGCTTCACTTCTAACAGTGATCACGAGACCCGAACTGTTCCATTTTTCCATCGTGCCGGCCGTGCAGCTCAAGCTAGTGCCAATCTGCTCATCCTATACTCATCGATAACACCAACGACAACTGGGGTAAAACAAGGCAGTGATCCATGCCCTCTGCCCTCTTGAGTCTCGCCGCATCTCATCGGTCTATTTACATACAAGGCCCCATCAGATTCAAGACCCTTTCGTAATTATCCAAGGGCAGGCAAGACTGGATCGGAGCACGTTCCTACTCCCGAAGCCGCGTGTCTGACGGAGTACAGATAATGCACATGTTGTCTCCTCGTGCACGGAATCCATTGGGGACATATCAGATAACCTGCCAGTGGTATACGTCATATCGGGCAAAGCTCGGTCAGGCAACCTCCTTGCATCCGCCGACTCTGGCCTTCAATCACAAAGACACAGTAGTCTGACCTACTTTAGTGCTACATCTCGTGCTGTCTCCGAAGTGCTATGCACATCCATGTCGAACCAAATGAACGTTTAACGGCGATCGTACATTCCGTCGGACGCAGATGGATTACGTCAACCTCGGAAGGAGTATATGTATGTATCGTGTTTAAATAACTGTAGGTCAGTGCCACCATCCACGAAGAATTTGGTCACCCGCATTGACTCATTGGCCTGTCCTGTACAGCGTAATCGGTTGGAGTATTTAGTACTATGTCTGTGTCTCGCTCACCCTAGCACATGCGAATGGATGACACTCATCATGCTAGCGTTAGAGTTTCTATCTGGTGCGTCCGCGTCGCGTGTCGTACCACCACGGGTCTCTGGAAATTTTGAGTGGACCAGTTGTCGAGCTAAGCGCATTCGTCATGCGAAGAGTTGAATTCATTCGGCTACTCACAAGGGACTTGGAGTAAGTATCTGTGACAGGGAAAGTGAGCTGCCACATCAAATTACGACTATGTAGCTCGATGGCAATTGCCTGAGTCACTGTACTGCCATACAACGGTTAGAACAAAGAGTGGGGTCTTGATACACTTCCATTCTATGCCCCGGATGGACTTGCAGGAAGAACCAATGCAAAAGTACACGGTTCACAGTGGTAAACCCTCGCGATTCACGTGGAGTGGCCAAGTTTCGCAGCCGTGAATAACAACAATTCGAAATCGCTGTGCGGGCCTGAATAATTCTCGCAGCAGTAGTGTGTGTTCCTCCCCGCCGCCACCGAGCTAGCAGGCGCCGCATTGACCGCTAGGGCAAGTAATTGATCACATGTCGGTCCATCTTGTTAGAACCATTTGTTCAAGTTGCGGCCCCACAAACCTCACTGGCGCTCCACCCACCCTTCCATCCCACTGCACACGATTAGATCCATGGCTAAATATTAGTCGTCGACCTTTTCAGCAATCATGCTTATTCCTGATAAGAACATATTACAATACATATCTAACTCTCCTCCGATACAATCATGTAACAAACTCTGGATCAGAATTTCCATCCTCCTGTAAGTCTCATCACATTCTTCGGGTCCACCTCTTCCCTGAGCTTCCTCAACCTCGGCAGGTTGTCACCATATATGTCTTCAACCGGTGTCCCAACCATGGCATAATTGCCATAGAGTTCCGGTGGCGGGATCAGGGTAGGCATCGAAGTCGCCTCATCTTCACCCGAGTCCTGCACTATCAGAGTGTTGACCTCGTCTGCGGTCGCGACCGCCAACTTTTCTTTCAGCGTCTCCATGATTGTCCTAACTGCGTCGTACATTTGTTCATCCATTGTTGGGTCTTCCCATGCAGCATACAGCAACAACGGGTGCACACCAGTTCTCCGCGCGCTGGGAGGGGAAAATGCACCACGCGAGATCGAACCTGTGGCAGAGTCCAGCTTGTCAAGGAACAGGAACGGCTCGAGAGCGATCGACATAAAGTACGGCTCTAATCCACATTGAGTTCCATAGTGCTACGAATGGGGGAAGTCGATGTGAGCGATACGAGGCTAGTTGCTGTGCGTGAAGGACTTGCCCAAGTTTCGTTGATGATAGATTCTTGAAACCCCCTTGGATATTTGATGATGGGTATGGTATGGAAGGTACCACTGTCGAGACCATGAGTGAAGTCTTGCGCAAACAGCCGACTTGTCAACTATCTCACCGTCTCCCTGAAAATAACGAGATACGCGGAGATTGAACTAGCGAGAGATAGCTGCGTGTCCCCACATCCTGGAAAGCCTCGATCCCCATAAAGTCATCGAAAAGACCCTTTGGAGGCTCAGGCCCATCGTAAAATAGTATCACGAAAGCAACTTTCTAGCAAAGGTTAAAGTAAATGGCACATGCTGTAATATGCGAATACCACTCACAGAACCAAGGAGGATGTTGTAATTGACAATTATAGCGGCTTTAGGGTCAACGTTGTTCTCCAGGAAGTCTTGAATCGCTTCCACAAGACGATCAAAAACAGTATCGTCCATGATGATCAGCCCGCCCTTTCGTCGCAAAGACATTAATTAATGGAATATGACCAGCTCCAGAGATTTACCCAGACCAATGATTGAGGGAACGTCCGGAGGGTAAATTTGGTCACGATGCCCTACGAAAAGCTCAGCATTCACAGTATCGCCAAGCAGTATGTATACGCACAAAATTATTGAATCCACCCTAGTTTCCTGCATCAAATTCGCACAAGGACGAGGGAAAATAAGTCTTACCTTGAGCCCGAAGAAGAGTTCAGGGCTGGACAACTCTGACACGGCGATGACTGTGCCATTCGGCATTACCAATTCGTACTCTTCCACGTTGTCGATGGCGAGACCGTATTGCTCTGTCAACCAAGAGTACCCTAGGATCAGTGAATGAGGTCAGAGTGCGACACAAAGTGACCGAAGATCGATTGGAAAACCACCTCCGCCAAGCGTAGATCCAGCAACACCAACGCCGGAAACCCTTCCTCCCACGACAACAACTCCATGTTGCGCGAGAGCTGCGTAAACGTCGTCCCATACCATGCCCGCACCAATAGTTGCCGTCTGGGCCGACGAATTATAGGCGACATCTGAGAACCGGGTCATCGATATATGAACGCCAAGAGTCGAGGAGAAACCTGGGTTGGTCGCATGGCCGCCCCCTTTCACCTTGGTTGGTCGAATAAGATGTCAGTGACTAGACAGGATTATTTGTTTCCACCAGAGCCGTAGACTTACCGCAAAAGGTGTCCGCGTCTCTCCGAGTATTTGCAGCTACATAATTCATTTCGTTAATCATGACCCATGGAGACTCACAAGAGTGCATACAGCGATTGCCACGTCCTCGGCTAAGCCGGGTTCAAAAACACACATCGCACGTTGGGAACTCGAAGATGCCCAGTGGTCAATACCCCGGTGATATGACGGGTGACCTAACGGAGGCAGCGAATTATACTCAGCAAATATATTAGAAATGTTCGGATGAAGACGAACCGTCATAAAATATCTCCGAAGCCAAGGACACATACGCTTCGATCTTCTTGCAGGTCGATAGGGTCAAGAGTTTGTTCGCGCGAGTGCTCTCAATGAGGCTGGTACATCCAGACACAACGCTTGTAAGAAGCGCCGTGGTGACAAGTGGACCGAGCAACATTGCCTAAGAAGTTGGGTCTGAAAAATGAACTTGGGTCGAAGTACCGATGCTGCTCACAAACAATGGGCTGAAGTATTTCGGAGCGACATGGAACCGAATATAAGATGGGGTGATCCGAACATGAGGCCGTGGCATGGGCCCGGGATGAACTGCCAGCTACAAAACATGCTTTTACGTTCACACTTTGACAACTCTTTCGTTGCTCTTTCGAGACCTCTGATTGGTGGAGACAGTCTCAAAAAAGGAAACTCCCCGAACTATACCCAAAGAAAAGCGACTTACGACATTTAGATGTGTGCGTAGCACCTCTGCGCAGTGCCAGTCGCAGTCGCCTGAGTTACAGCCATTTCGACAGTTAGAACAACGAGTGGACCCCTAGGCTCGATGCCCTTCCATTCTATGCGTCGGAACGACTCGCAGGAAGAACAAAAACAAAAGGACCCCCCTGAGAGGTTCACAGTGGTAACCGCGAACGCAATTCGAAATCGCTGCTGTCGTGTTCAGCGAGCCAGTATGTGCTCCTCCCCAACGCCGCTGAGATAGGGGTGTCGCACTGACTCTAGGCTAAAACAGGTAATTGATCCCATATTTGTTACAGTTGCGCTTCACGCTACCCTTCCGAAATCCGACCACACACAATTAGATCTTATCGCACTCACTGCAATGCATGACTAAATAGTCATGGACCACTTCAGCAACCATAGAATATCCTAAGCTTCTAGGGGCTAATACCTGAGGCCTGAGGACTGAAACAATAATAAGCGACCGCTCCTGCTAAGAAATAGATAGTTACATTACGATACTTGTATTCCTATATCTAACTCTCTTCCGCTAAATAATCACTGAGAGCCAGAAAACGATCGCCGCTTTTCGTGCACAAACGTGAAAGCTCCGGATCAAAATTTCCATCCTCCTGCAAGTCTCATGATATTCTTAGGGTCCACCTCTTCTCTGAGCTTCCTCAACCTCGGCAGGTTGTCACCATATATGTCTTCAACCGGTGTCCCAACCATGGCATAATTGCCATAGAGTTCCGGTGGCGGGATCAGGGTAGGCATCGAAGTCGCCCCATCTCCGTCCGGGTCCTGCACTACCAGGGTGTTGACCTCGTCTGCGGTCGCGACCGCCAACTTTTCTTTCAGCGTCTCCATGATTGTCCTAACTGTGTCGTACATTTGTTCATCCATTGCTGGGTCTTCCCATGCAGCATACAGCAACAACGGGTGCACACCAGTCCCCCGCGCACTGGGAGGGGGAAATGCACCACGCGAAATCGAACCTGTGGCAGAGCCCAGCTTGTGAAGAAATATGTACGGCTCGAGAGCGATCGACATAAAGTACGGGTGTAATCCACACTGAGTCCCATAGTGCTACGAATGGGGAAGTCGGTGTGAGTGATACGAGGCTAGTCGCTGTGCGTGAAAGACTTGCCCAAGTTTCGTTGATGATAGATTCTTGAAACCCCCTTGGATATTTGATGATGGGTATGGTATGGAAGGTACCACTGTCGAGACCATAAGTGAAGTCTTGCGCAAACAGCCGACTTGTCAACTATCTCACCGTCTCCCTGAAGATAACGAGATAGGCGAAGCTTGAACTAGCGAGAGGTAACTGCGAGTCCGCACATCCTGATAAGCCTCGATGTCCATAAAATCGTCGAAAAGACCCTTTGGAGGCTCAGGCCCGTCGTAAAATAGTATCACGAAAGCGACTTTCTAGCAAAGGCTAAAGTAAGACGGCACATGGTGTAATAGGCGAATGCCACTCACAGAACCAGCGAGAATGTTGTAATTGACAATCACAGCGGCTCTAGGATCAACGTTGTTCTCCAGGAAGTCTTGAACCGCGTCCACAAGACGCTCAAAGACAGTACCATCCATGATGAGCAACCCGCCCTTTCATCACAAGGACATTAATTAATAGAATGTGATCGGCTCCAGGAGACTTACCCAGACCAATGATTGAGGGAACGTCCGGAGGGTAAATTTAGTCACGATGCCCTACGAAAAATTAGTATGTACTGTACCGCTAAGCAGTGTGTGTACGCACAAAATTGTTGAACCCGCCCTAGTCTCCGGTGTCAGAATCGGTACAAAGGCGAAAGAAACAAAGTCTTACCTTGAGCCCGAAGAAGAGTTCAGGGCTGGACGACTCTGACACGGCGATGACTGTGCCGTTCGGCATTACCAACTCGTACTCTTCCACATTATCAACGGCGAGACCGTATTGCTCTGTCAGCCAAGAGTACCCTATGACCGGCGAATGAGGTCAGAGTACGACTCCAAGTGACAGGAAGATCGATTGGAAAACCTACCTCCGCCAAGCGTAAATCCAGCAACACCAACGCCAGAAACCCTCCCTCCCACGACAACAACCCCGTGTTGCGCGAGAGCTGCGTAAACGTCGTCCCATACCATGCCCGCACCAACAGTTGCCGTCCGGGTCAACGAATTATATGTGATGTCTGAGAACCGGATCATCGATATATGAACGCCAAGAGTCGAGGAGAAGCCGGGGTTGGTCGCGTGGCCGCCCCCTTTCACCTTGGTTGGTCGAATAAGATGTCAGTGGCTAGACAGGGGCATTTATTTTGAACCAAAGATGTAGACTTACCGCAAAAGGTGTCCGCGTCTCTCCGAGTATTTGCAGCTGCATAGGTCATTTCGTCAATCATGACCCACGGAGACTGACGAGAGTGCATACAGCGATTGCCACGTCCTCGGCTAAGCCGGGTTCAAAAACACATATCGCACGTTGAGAACTCGAAGTTGCCCAGTGGTCAATACCCTGGTGATATGACGGGTGACCTAATGGAGGCAGCGAATTATCTCAGCACACATATTAGAACTGTTCAGATGAAGACGCACCGTCATAAAATATCTCCGAAGCCGAGGAGATGTATACTTCGATTCTCTTGCAGGTCGATAGGGTCAGGAGCTTGTTCGCGCTAGTGCTCTCCATGGGGCCCGTACATCCAGACACGACGCTTGTAAGAAGCGCAGTGGTGACAAGTTGACCGAGCAACATTGCCTAAGCAGTTGGGTCTGGAAAAGAAACAAATGAACTTGGGTCAAAGTACCTCACCCAGGGTCGAGGAAGAATGGGCTGAAGCAACATTTGCAAGCGACCATGGAGCTGAATATAAGATAGGATCCATTCTGGTTCCCCCGTATACGTATATGTAGTAACGGTGCTTTGCATATTCATCCCCACTGGCCAACGCGTGCATGACGAAATGTTTGTTTTATTTGTTTGGCTAATCAGTGAAGGTTCCTTATTCTGACTTATGTCGGCTGCAGTAAGGGCGCTAGGTGCTGTCAGCTTGAAGTAAGTGCTGTCAGGCAACATAAGTCATCATTTTAGTATTTTGGGTTGAGGAACTTGACGAAATGGAGGCGTTTTGAGGGATCTGAGGCAAAACTGATATAACTCAGGTGTTTATAAGGCCGTTGGGACTGGATTGGCAATTTGGCACAGTTGAGTGGTCTGAGCAACGAATTCAAGTCCTGTACTATAGTACTGTACAAGGATCTCATACTACTACTAATGCTACTCTCTTATGTTTATCTATGAAGGGAAAGATGGTCGAGGGGGAAGAACGACACAGTAAAAATGTATATGTAATGCGTTTATTTCCTAATACCATGGACTTGCGACAAAATTTCCTCGCTCAGGTCATGTGACTACTAGTTGGACTCTCAACTTGAACAACCAGGAACAACCCTCACTAAACCTCCGAGTCGCTCCGCTCACGCTCTCTGTGGAATTTCTCTCATCGGCACCGGTGACAAGCCCTCTTGGATATGACCCTGGCCAGGACACCTTCCAACCTCCTCCCGCTGACTGTGCCTTGGTTGCTGTTGCTATGGACCCCAAGAGCGATCGTCACTGGCATCTCCAACTTTTCGAGTCCTCCAAGCCCTGCGACGGCAAGGCGACCATGGACCTCCCCAGACTCTGTTGACCCTATACTTCAAACAGTTCGTTTTATCTTACTTTCAGCATTCACCTTAATTCAAATTTTGTCTCTGCTGGGTTGGCATGACCAGGTTTCATGTTGGTTCCTGCATGGACTCTAACATTTCTGGCACCGCGCATCGCATACTCTCGCCCTTTACTGTAACCGTTACATGAACCATTATCAGACGCTTTCACTGGAATTTGAATACCCCCAGCCATCGAACAAACCATGAGTCGTCATTGACACCCCATTTTCTTTCATTCTTCAAACTTCAATCAAACAAACAAGGTTTTCGTTCTTTGCAATCAACCTCAAACGTGACACTTCTGCAATTTCGCATTCCCTCATGGTATTTGGAGAGCTGCGACCCTTTGGAACCACCAAGAATACCATAATAACTTCTGGTGCGCAAATTTTAAGTTTCACATTGTGCATGCTCTGCTTTGGATCAAAATTTAGATTGCCGCGGTGGTCCAGAGGTGATGGGTCAGTCATTAGGTTAGTCCCAGATGATGATGGGTTCGAGACACATGCAGGCGAGAGCGCCCTCATAGCCTGTCATTCTTCTTTCAATCTCTGCCGCTCCGCGCGCGAGATATGAGGCAGCTGCTCTGGGATCTCCGATAGGGGCGAGTCGACGCGGTGAGCTACAGAAGAGACAGATGCTTGAGAGGCGATTACAGAACTTGCGGCCACCTCAGAAGGGACCTCTGTAGAAGACGACGACTGCCTGGTATGAGGGAAATGGATGCCGAGATCTTGCTGTCCTGGTGACGAAGGTTCATCTCATAATCCATGATTTGGCGCAGGAGCGTCCCGGTCTAGATGGTGACGACGCCTGACCTCTGTCAGGTTTACATCACCGTCATCCTGCATGCCAAGCGATGAATGCGCCGCAGCATCAATATCGCCAGCAGTGTCGTTGTGAATAACGGGCCATCGGAGTCCCTCCGTCTCCTTCGTCTTCTTTCGAATGTCACGCTCGAGCTTCTCGACTGTTTTCGGTATCGTGGTCTGATCGTCCTCACACCGTTTGATGATGGTCATGACATATTGTTGAAACAAAGAATGTTTCTTATGCTGGAGCATGAGAGCTCCGAGCTCATCAGTGGTGGTGTCAGGCATGATAGTCGCTTTGACAGGGACTAATTTCGCAGGATGTAAGCACACGCGTCAGCAACAGGTCATCCAACCTGGTGCTGTTGGGCAGCAGTGCGCTGCGACGCAGGGCAGGGAGGGTGATATCTGGTAAATATTGGTCTGATCCTTTGTTTTCGATTCGAATAGTACACGTCATGAGTGCACCCGCGATTCTGGTGGGCGGAAGTTCCAGTGGGTGGTATGTCAGATCGAAGATAGACTATTATTAGATTTAAATTTGCCGTGTCAGAATGAATGTTGAACCCGCCCTAGTCTCCGGTGTCAGAATCGGCACAAGGGCGAAAGAAACCAGGTCTTACCTTGAGCCCGAAGAAGAGTTCAGGGCTGGACGTCTCTGACACGACGACGATTGTGCCGTTCGGCATTACCAACTCGTACTCTTCCACATTATCAACGGCGAGACCGTATTGCTCTGTCAACCAAGAGTACCCTATGACCGGCGAATGAGGTCAGAGTGCGACTCCAAGTGCCAGGAAGATCGACTGGAAAACCTACCTCCGCCAAGCGTAAATCCAGCAACACCAACCCCAGAAACCCTTCCTCCCACGACAACAACCCGTGTTGCGCGAGAGCTGCGTAAACGTCATCCCATACCATGCCCGCACCGACAGTTGCCGTCCTGGCCGATGAATTATAGGTGACATCCGAGAACCGGGTCATCGATATATGAACACCAAGAGTCGAGGAGAAGCCGGGGGTTGGTCGCATGGCCACCCCCTTTCACCTTGGTTGGTTGAATAAGATGTCGGTGGCTAGACAGGGGCATTTGTTTCGAACCAGAAATGTAGACTTACCGCAAAAGGTGTCCGCGTCTCTCCGAGTATTTGCAGCTGCATAGTTCATTGCGTCAATCATGATCCTATTGGAGACTCACAAGGGTGCATACAGCGATTGCCACGTCCTCGGCAGAGCCGGGCTCAAAGACACACATCGCACGTTGAGAGCTCGAAGATGCCCAGTGCTCAATGCCCCGGTGATATGACGGGTGACCTAACGGAGGCAGCGAATTATCTTCAGAAAAAATATTAGACGTGTTCAGGATGAAGACGAACCGTCATAAAATATCTCCGAAGCTGAGGAGATGTATGCTTCGATCTTCTTGCAGGTCGATAGGATCAGGAGTTTGTCTGCGCTAGTGCTCTCCGCGAGGCCCGTGCATCCAGACACGACGCTTGTAAGAAGCGCAGTGGTGACAAGTTGATCGAGCAACATTGCCTAAGCAGTTGGGTCTGGAAAAGAAATAAATGAACTTGCGTCAAAGTACCTCACCCAACGTCGAGGAAGAATGGGCTGAAGCAACATTTGCAAGCGACCATGGAGCCAAATATAAGATAGGATCCATTCTGGTTCCCCCGTATACGTATATGTAGAAACGGTGCTTTGCATATTCATCCCCACTGGCCAACGCGTGCATGACGAAATGTTTGTTTTGTTTATTTGGCTAATCAGTGACAAAACATCGAAATGAACATTTTTGGCTGGATCGAGGACTGCCCAAGTCAAGCGATGGTATTTACAGACTAACTTAGTGACTGTACAAGACACCACTCCGGTGTGCTCAATCTGCAGATCTGTCGTCACACTCAATCAGGCAGAACCCTCACTGAGGGCCCGAGTGACAACTGGCCACGCTGCCTCATCCCTGTTTGCCTGCTGTCAGTGAATGATTATTTCTGCGTGTGTCAGATCGAAGCATCGTACATTAGACTATTATTAGATTTAAATTTGCCGATGCCACTGCCACATCTTGCAACAATGCTGCCTGAACTTTATTGTCGCTAGCGCACTGTGTAACTGGCAAACTGCAACGTTTAAATTTCGCCTGATCCTTATCAATGCTAGCACGTAGGTTGTGTCTGCCGTTGTGTATCGCGTCGCAGGTTGTAACACATCACCCCGAGCTTCACCAACTCACTTCTCCCGATCCTTGCTCCGCAACCATTCCGTCCCTCGCCTTGTCGCCATACCATCACCGAACTTCTGCCTACCACGTCCCAGAAAACCGAAGCTCGGTCTACTCCCAAGTCTAAGTGGGCTTGTTCTTACCGTGTTTTCCTCAGTGGTACTGCAATATACATATTGTTGGCTGGCTGCTCTAGTACCTACAATAAATTCAATAACAGTGACTTCCGGAATCCAGTGGTTCAATGCAGTGAAATTGATTATTGTGGGCACTGACTTCCAGCAGATTAAAATTGTCGATCAACGACTGACAGTGTGATAGTAAGAACGCAGCGGCGCGCACTAAGCAGATCCAGAACCAGTGAGTCCGCCAGTTGCACCAGTGGCCGCGATACGTGCTAAGGCGTCAGAGGTAGTGGTGCATGTAATCGAAGTTCCGGCAGAGTTAACGAGAGGAAGGGCCGCGCATGTGAGAGTGTCCCCGCATCCTTGGATGACAAAAGCGCCCGCAACACATTGGGCGAAAGAGCTGTCCACACAAGCGTTCTCTCCGTCTGCGAGCAAACATTGAGCTATGGAGTGCAGATTACACACAAAGCCAGTACATACCAGTGCAGGGGGAGCTTGCAGTCAAAGTAGCGAACTGGGCATTAAGCTTCTGGGCAGCTTGACCGTTGGACAGAAGGAAGGTGCTGTTACCGCTGGAAGGCGACGGAGATGAAGTGGCAGTGGCAGCAGGTGTCGGAGTCATTGTCGCGGGCGATGTAGTTTCACCGTCACAATCGTCAGCTGTGCCTGTTGGAGGAGCTGAGCCAATCGTGGCGTTAGGCGTGGCAGGGACGGTAGGCATGGCCGAGACTGTCGAGTTGTCAGTGCCAGTGGAGTTACTGACAGCCACTGTGCCTGGGCTCTGTGTGATGTCCACAAGCTGTGTCCCATCCGCGATAGAGCCGGAGGGATTCGCAGGGCAGGAACCAGGAGGAGAAACGGGAGCAGACAAACCGAACGGGATGGTGCCGTTCCCACCCTTCGCAATGCCGCCAACAAAGGTGTTCGGATCGTCACCCTGCCATTGGCACTGGTAAAGCCCGTTCAACTCTGTGTTGCGAGGTGCTGACTGGCAGTATGGAACGCTCTGGGAAGTGGGCTGCGATTTTACTTCTGAGTACGGTGTGGTCTGCCAAAAAAAGAATTGAGATGACACCAACGTACAGAATTCCGAGGCTGCTGAGCGAATATTTGGGCAAACTTGACCATATTGGGGTCGTTGTTGAGGGTCTTGGCAAGATCGATCATGTTGTCTGCGGCGTTCTGCTGCTCGCAAGGGCCGGGCGCAGCAAGCAGTGTGCCAAATGCAGCGACGGCAACTTGGTTGCATTGAGCACCCCCACCAGCAGTGTTCTAGTAGAAATTGATAGCGGACCTCAAGACAACCAGTGGCACATTGTCACTTACGCAAGCTGTCTCCCACTGAGTTGTAGAATCAGAAATAGTCTGGGCAATGCGCTTCCTGAGCGGAGCTCCTTGGATCGGGACGGCAGCCAAAGCAAGAGCAAGGAGAGTGGTAAATTGCATCGTGAATGAACGTCTTCACAAGGGATGGTTCAACTATCCCTGCGCGTTGTGTAGCGGCGACTAGTGGTACTGAGGATTGGCCCAAGAGAAGCGAGAGTCGTGGAGCACAGCTCGGGGAAAAGTGATTGAAAAAGAGAAGAAGGTAAACAATACATTGATGAACTGGTTGGCCTCGCCTTTATACGACGGAGGATTGTGGTAATAACAGAACAATGGGAGGAGCGAGTGGAACTTGGTGCTAATTTTGACTCTCGACGCATCCCACCGTGACAGCTATCTGTATCAAGTCAATCTTACAATGTTGCAGGTACGTACGTCAGGAGATGCTTCATTTGATATCGTGTTCACTGTTGCTGGTTGTATGTCGCATCCATGGAGACCATTACACATCCTTTGGTCTGAAATGTCATGACTGGATTTGACTGAGGCCTTCAAGTAGGACTAGGTGTGAACTTGCACAGTTTCCATAAATGTCCACGTGTCAATTGGCTGTGGCTGACTGCCACTGGCAGTCGCCTGAGTTACAGTCACTTACAGCCATTTCGACAGTAAGAACAAAGAGTGGAGTCCTGATTGGCACGTCCATTCTATGCCCCGGAACGACTCGCAGGAAGAACAAATGCAAAAGTACAGCCTCTGGCGTTCACAATGGCAACTCCTCGCGATTCATGTGCGCCGCGTGGAGTGGCGAAGGGCGCGTGTTCAGCGAGCCAGTATATGCTCCTCCCCACCGCCGCCGAACTAGCTGGTGTCGCATTGACCCATAAAATAGGTAATTGATCCCGTATCGGTTCGTCCCCTTGTTTAACCCTTTGTTCAAGTTGCGGCTTCAACCGTACCCTTCCATCTGACCACACACGACTAGATCTCGTCGCAATCACCGCAATGCATGGCTACATGGTCATGGACCACTTCAGCAACCAAGAATATATTTATAGGGGCTAATACCTGAGGCCTGAGGACTGAAACGATAATAAATGACTGCTCATGCTAAGAAATAGATAGTTACACTGCGGTACTTATATTCGCGTATCGTAATATCCAACTCTCCTCTGCTCAGTAATCACTGAGAGCCAGAAAACGATCGCTGGTGTTCGTGTACAAACGTGAGGGCTCCGGATCCAAATTTCCTTCCTGTATCGTAAGATCTAACTCTCTTCCGCTCAATAATCACTGTGAGCCAGAAAACGATCGCCGGTTTTCGTGCACAAATGTGAGGGCTCCAGATCAAAATTTCCATCCTCCTGCAAGTCTCATCACATTCTTAGGGTCAACCTCTTCCCTGAGTTTCCTCAATCTCGGCAGGTGGTCACCATATATGTCTTCAACCGGTGTCCCAACCATGGCATAATTGCCATAGAGTTCCGGTGGCGGGATCAGGGTAGGCATCGAAGTCGCCCCATCGCCATCCGGGTCCTGCACTACCAGGGTGTTGACCTGGCCTGCGGTCGCGACCGCCAACTTTTCTTTCAGCGTCTCCATGATTGCCCTAACTGCGTCGTACATTTGTTCATCCATTGTTGGGTCTTCCCATGCAGCATACATCAACACTGGGTGCACACCAGTTCCCCACGCGCTGGGAAGGGAAAATGCACCACGCGAGATCGAACTTGTGGCAGAGTCCAGCTTGTGAAGGAACATGTACGGCTCGAGAGCGATCGAGAACGAGTACGGGTGTAATCCACGTTGAGTTGCATAGTGCTACGAATGGGGAAGTCGGTGTGAGTGATAGGAGGTTAGTCGCTGTGGGTGAAGCACTTGCCCAAAGTTCGTCGATGATAACTTCTTGAAATCCCCTTGGATATTTGATGATAGGTATGGTATGGAAGGTACCACTGTCGAAACCATGAATGAAATCTTTTTGCGCAAACAGCCGACGTTTCAATTATCTCACCGTCTCCCCGAAGATAACGAGATAGGCGAAGCTTGAACTAGCGAGAGATAGCTGCGTGTCCGCACATCCTGATAAGCCTCGATGTTCATAAAATCGTCGAAAAGACCCTTTGGAGGCTCAGGCCCGTCGTAAAATAGTATCACGAAAGCAACTTTCTAGCAAAGGCTAGAATAAGACGGCACATGGTGTAATACGCGAATGCCACTCACGGAACCAGCGAGGATGTTGTAATTGACAATCACAGCGGCTTTAGTGTCAATATTATTCTCCAGGAAGTCTTGAGTCGCTGCCACAAGACGACCAAAGACAGCACCATCCATGAGGAGCAACCCACCCTTTGATCACGAAGACATTAATTAAGGGAATATGATCAGCTGCAGAGATTTACCCAGACCAATGATTGAGGGAACGTCCCGAGGGTAAATTTGGTCACGATGCCCTACGACCACCTCAGTATTCACAGAATCGCCAAGCAGTATATATACGCACAAAATTATTGAATCCACCCTGGTCTCCTGTGTCAGAACCGGCACAAGGGCGAAATAAACAAAATCTTACCTTGAGTCCGAAGAAGAGTTCAGGGCTGGATGACTCTGTCACGGCGATGATTGTGCCGTTCGGCATTACCAACTCGTACTCTTCCACATTGTCAACGGCGAGACCGTATTGCTCTGTCAACCAAGAATACCCTATGACCAGCGAATGAGGTCAGAGTGCGACTCACAGTGACAGGAAGATCGATTGGAAAACCTACCTCCGCCAAGCGTAAATCCAGCAACACCAACGCCAGAAACCCTCCCTCCCACGACAACAACCCCATGTTGCGCGAGAGCTGCGTAAACATCATCCCACACCATGCCCGCACCGACAGTTGCCGTCCGGGCCGACGAATTATAGGTGACGTCTGAGAACCGGGTCATCGATATATGAACGCCAAGAGTCGAGGAGAAACCTGGGTTGGTCGCATGGCCGCCCCCTTTCACCTTGGTTGGTCGAATAAGACGTCAGTGGCTAGATAGGGGCATTTATTTTGAACCAGAGATGTAGACTTACCGCAAAAGGTGTCCGCGTCTCTCCGAGTATTTGCAGCTGCATAGGTCATCTCGTCAATCATGACCCACGGAGACTCACGAGAGTGCATACAGAGATTGCTACGTCCTCCGCAGAGCCGGGTTCAAAAACACACATCGCACGTTGGGAACTCGAAGATGCCCAGTGCTCAATACCCCGGTGATATGACGGGTGACCTAACGGAGGCAGCGAATTATGTTCAGCAAACATATTAGACGTGTTCAGATGAATACGAACGGTCATAAAATATCTCCGAAGCCGAGGAGGTGTATGCTTCGATCTTCTTGCAGGTCGATAGGGTCAGGAGTTTGTTCGCTCCAGTGCTTTCCATGAGGCCCATACATCCAGACACGACGCTTGTAAGAAGCACAGTGGTGACAAGTTGACCGAGCAACATCGCCTAAACAGTTGGGTCTGGAAAAGAAGCAAATGAACTTGGGTGGAAGTACCTCACCCAGCGTCAACGAAGAATAGGCTGAAACAACATTTCTGAGCGACTATGGAGCCTAATATAAGATAGGATCCAATCTGGAACCAGAATGGTATACGATATAGTTACAGTACCAGTGCTTGATAATGAAGTGTTTGTTTTACTTTTCCGGGAAATCAGCAACTAGTGACTTGTTATCATCAATATTAATCAGGGCCTTAGAACGCTCACCGCCCGTGTTCACTTGGGCGTTGTAGCCTGAAATAGGTACCAGCGCAAGGTGTCGTTCGTTTGTATGTAAGAGACCCCGCGAGCAACTACAGTTGCAGTGTCGGAAATCCGAAGAAATCCGTAGGCGCGAACAGCGAGGACGTGAGCGAAAAAGCTGAAGATTGGGGTAACTACTGAAGTTACTACGTTCGGTAGATTATGTAAGCTACGTAGGTACTACGATTTCCAACATGCAGTTCTCATAGTGCATGATCGTGTGATGCATAATTCTAATAATGCATCAGCCTGGACCACTTCCCAAGTTGGTTAGCAGAGAAATTACATAGTATGTTGTCACAGTCCAGATGGCCCTGACAATTTCACAATGCCCATCATGGGCCTGCAGAATGTACTTATACATATTCAGTGGCGGGAAAAGCATCATATGTATCTGCAAAACGAAGCAAGTCAGTCTGGGTTAGTTCAGGGCAATTGCCACTTTTGGCCTGTTCCCCACCAATGAGCACTCAGAAAACCGTGACCAATGCCTTTCCGTAATATCGTGTTGTGCAATCTGGATGGGCCTGACTCATGGTGGGCCCGGCAATGATCCAAGCCAAGTACGAACTTGCAAGTATAGGGAAGTTGAAGTTGGTAGCCCTGCCATCAGCAAAACCCAATTTTGGTCACAGCTTTCATCATGATGACAGATTGTGCGGCACCCACAGGACAGCCACAGACTATGGTATCGCCATGACAGGCACTGGCACAGGTGACAGCCCTGACAGCCCTGACAGGTGCCACAGGTCTGGTACTCTAGAAGTGTACTGTACGTAGTGTAGCATAGATTCCTAATGGCTTGGACTTGACAAAATTTCCTTGATCAGGTCATGTGACTCGCAACTGAGATGGGTGCTCTCAACAACTCTTTGCCGCACCAACAGCGAAACCTCGCTCCACTCGTCAAAAACGAGTCTGCAACATCAGAAATAGCTTACCCCCTCGGACGCCAGTCAAGCGAACTTGCCACATCAAAAACGGACCCGTCGCATCAAAAACGATCCCGCCGTCTCCATAGCGCTGGACTATGGAGGGTGTACGAGGTAAGTATAATATATATGCATTCGTTGTATTGTTCTCGGATGCCTGGTCTGTAGCTCTGTGTCGGCGGCTGGCATTGCGGCCCCGGTACCCATCCATCCATCCATCCCATACCTGCCAGCGAGACTGCGCGTCAACCGCAGTCTATTTTCCATTTATCGACCAAACCGAGACGAAACCCCGGTCCATTTTGGGACCTTCGGGGAAGACGATGCCATCCAAGCTTCAGAATCCGCTCACGGTTCGGTGTCGAGTCCCTTTCCTGCATGGGTATAACCACCATCTGTAACATGCACCTCGCTCTTCCCCTTCAACCGCCGCATGGTTGACTACTTGACCGCTACAAAGTGTTCGGAGATTCCCAACACGCCCAGCATTTCCATGGACGTCGTAAGCATCCCCCTTTCAAATCGCATTGCTCTTGCTGAATTCATCGTTAGCAGAACTTGTGTGAAGAACGTCTTCCAACCTCATCCTGCCTCATCCTGCTGACCGCGGCTTCTACTGATGTCATGACCATAATGGGATTTGCGGGTGACCTCACCTTCAACCCTACTACGGACCTTGTCGGCACCGGTGATAAGCCCTTCAAGTCCAGTACCTGGTAGCCTGTTGAGAAGGTTCTCGATTGACAAGGCAAACATCCATGAGATTGTCCTGGTGGTCCACTCATCCTCATCGAACTAAACTATACCACTCAGTCACCTTTGTAGCATCAGATCTACTACGGTGTCTCAAGGTACGGTCTCCCGGGTTATGTGGTCGCTTCATCACCCACCTATTCGCATGTCCAACCACACTTTGTTATTCCACTGATGTGGCATCGCAAAATGGCTACAACGAGAATTGTCGTGCGTCTATTCTTCAGAAAATAACTGGTACTGATTTCATGCCCTACCCTCCTCACAGTGCAAGCAAAACATGGCTGCTATCAGGTCACGCGCGTATGACAACGAACTCAGTAGTAACCGCACCAAAAATCATGCCTCTGCTGCCAAACAAAGTGCGTCAAATTGACATTCCAGCCTGTCTCCAAGCGCACGCATCAATTGACGTCACCACAGTCACCACTTCCAGAGTTCCAATCCGCCCTTGACCCGCATCCCTATCTATGGAGCAGAGCAGCGAACCCGCACCTCGAAGTTCGGGCCTAGCATCACATACCAGTGGTGCTTTGGTTGCATCTCGTTTGAGGTCGAGCACGGTGTGTAAGTACCAACTTCACTGGTCATAACCATGCTAGGCCACCCACGCTTTCGTCGCTTCTCCGAATGTCGTGACCACAATGCCATTTGCGGGTGACTGACCTCCTACGTTGCTACGGACATGCTCGTCGACACTGGTGGTAAGACATTTTCAGGTTTAGTACCGGTAACCATCAAACTTTGGCATGCGCCTTTGGTGTTCCTTCCTTCTTCTTATATACCCTTTTCGTCCACTTGCAAATGATACAAAAACGAAGATTGCCAAGTCAGGCGCTCTCATACCGCTCACTCGGCTTGCACGGTCAAAGGACATGAGAGTCCAGCATAACGCCATGGGTGCTCGGCTCAACATGAGCATTCAGGTACGTACAGCCTGGCGTTAAACCAATCTTGATACTGGATGGTGATAATTGAGGTACATGGCACAGATGAAAACTGACCACAGCCCGTAAACGCCGGTGCTATCCCTGTGTTGATCGGTTCGCTAAATTCGGTGGACACAGACGTGCAATATTACAGTGCAACGGTGCTCAGTAATATCGCAGTAGACGGTGCGAACCGGAAAAAGTTTGTGCAGACCGAACCTAACTCGTCAAGCGTCTTGTCACACTCATGGATAGTCCCAGTCTGAAGGTACACCAAGCTGCGCTCGCACTGTAGAATCTTGCTAGTGATGATAAATATCTTGGAGAAAGTCACATTTTATGCACTTCTCTGACTTCCGTGATATCATTGTGCGCAGAGAAATACTAGCTCGAGATTGTCAAAGGCGATGTCCCTTTGCTCCTGCGCCTTCTCCAATCGACATACCTCCCCCTCACACTATCGTCTACTGCCTGTGTTCGCAATGTCTCGATTCTTCCACAGAACGAGTCACCGATAATCGAGTCTGGTTTCCTTCAACCTCTGATTAACCTCCTCTCATTCAAGGCCAACGAAGAGTTTCAATGACGTGCTATCTCTACACTTCGTAACCTCACAGCTAGTTCAGAGAAGAACAAGCTGGCGGTCATCAGGGCTGGGCTGTACAATCTATCGAGGAACTCGTTCTCGAAGTGCCTATGAATGTACAAAGTGAAATGACGGCTGTGTTGCTGTTTAACTTCGACTGGTGCGTGGTACTGAGAACGCATTAGGTTGTTGGGGCTGATTATTGTAGAGAGATAGGCATTCTAAAGTGCTCATTCCTCTGACGAACCCCCTGAGCTCTGAGCTCGCACTGCTGGAACCCTGAAACAGGCCACTCGCGGGCGATTTCCGCCTCGAATGGACCGTTTACACCTCGAATGAGCCACTTGTGCTTCAAAAGGACCACCTGTCCTCGAATGGCCACTCGCCTGCCAGATGCATTATTATCTTTTTTGCTTAGCTGCGCGTGTGAATTAGTAAAATATACCTCCATGATCTTTCATCAAACAGCATGATTTTCCCCAGTATACCAAGCTGGTGTTCCTGTCATTTTCGCATAGTAAAAAGGCTGGTTTGCTGATGCGCACCAGTCCCCTTCCATCTGACCACACAATTAGATCTCATCGCACTCTCTACTAGGGGCTAATACCTGAGGCCTGAGGTCTGAAACGATAATAAGCAACTACTCATGCTAAGAAATAGATAGTTACACTGTCGATACTTATAATTCCTGTATTGTCAGATGTAACTCTCCTCCGCTTAATAATCACTGAGAGCCAGAAAACGATCGCCGCTTTTCGTGCACAAATGTGAGGACTCCGAGATCAAAATTTCCATCCTCCTGCAAGTCTCATCACATTCTTAGGGTCCACCTCTTCCCTGAGCTTCCTCAACCTTGGCAGGTTGTCACCATATATGTCTTCAACCGGTGTCCCAACCATGGCATAATTGCCATAGAGTTCCGGTGGCGGGATCATGCGTGGGCATCGAGGTCGCCTCATCTCCGCCCGGGTCCTGAACTACGAGGGATGTCGACCTCGCCTGCGCTCGCGACCGCCAACTTTTCTTTCAGCGTCTCCATGATTGTCCCAACTGCGTCATACATTTGTTCATCCATTGTTGGGTCTTCCCATCCAGCATATAGCAACAGCGGGTGCACACCAGTTCCCCGCGCGCTGGGAGGGGAAAATGCACCACGCGAGATCGAACTTGTGGCAGAGTCCAGCTTGTGAAGGAACATGAACGGCTCGAGAGCGATCGATAACGAGTACGGGTGTAATCCACTTTGAGTTGCATAGTGCTAAAATGGGGAAGTCGACGTGAGTAATAGGAGGTTAGTCGCTGTGCGTGAAGCACTTGCCCAAAGTTCGTTGATGATAACTTCTTGAAACCCCCTTGGATATTTGATGATAGGTATGGTATGGAAGGTACCACTGTCGAGACCATGAGTGAAATCTTACGCAAACAGCCGACGTTTCAACCTATCTCACCGTCTCCCTGAAGATAACGAGATAGGCGAGGCTTGTACTAGCGAGAGATAGCTGCGTGTCCCCACATCCTGATAAGCCTCGATCTCCATAAAATCGTCGAAAAGACCCTTTGGAGGCTCAGGCCCGTCATAAAATAGTATCACGAAAGCAACTTTCTAGCAAAAGCTAGAATAAGACGGCACATGGTGTAATACGCGAATGCCACTCACAGAACCAGCGAGGATGTTGTAATTGACAATCACAGCGGCTTTAGTGTCAATGTTGTTCTCCAGGAAGTCTTGAGTCGCTGCGCAAGACGACCAAATACCGTACCATCCATGATGAGCAGCCCGCCCTTTCATCACGAAGACATTAATTAAGGGAATGTGATCAGCTCCAGAGACTTTACCCAGACCAATGATTGAGGGAACGTCCGGAGGGTAAATTTGGTCACGATAGCCCTAGGAGAAAGCTCAGCATTCACAGTAATCATCAAGTAGTATGTATACGCACAAAATTATTGAATCCACCCTGGTCTCTGGTGTCAGAATCGGCACAAAGGCGAAAGAAAGAAAGTCTTACCTTGAGCCCGAAGAAGAGTTCAGGGCTGGACGACTCTGTCACAGCGATGATCGTGCCGTTCGGCATTACCAACTCGTACTCTTTCACATTGTCGATGGCGAGACCGTATTGCTCAGTCAACCAAGAGTACCCTATGACTGGCGAATGAGTGCGACTCAAAGTGACCGGAAGATCGATTGGAAAACCTACCTCCGCCAAGTGTAAACCCAGAAACACCAACGCCGGAAACTCTCCCTCCCACGACAACAACTCCATGTTGCGCAAGAGCTGCGTAAACGTCATCCCATACCATGCCCGCACCAACGGTTGCCGTCCGGGCCGACGAATTATAGGTGATGTCTGAGAACCGGGTCATCGATATATGAACGCCAAGAGTCGACGAGAAACCTGGGTTGGTAGCATGGCCGCCCCCTTTCACCTTGGTTGGTCGAATAAGATGTCAGTGGCTAGATAGGGGCATTTATTTCGAACCAGAGCTGTAGACTTACCGCAAAAGGTGTCCGCGTCTCTCCGAGTATTTGCAGCTGCATAGTTCATTTCATTAATCAAGACCCATGGAGACTCACAAGAGTGCATACAGCGACTTGCCACATCCTCGGCTAAGCCGGGTTCAAAGACACACATCGCACGTTGGGAACTCGAAGATGCCCAGTGGTCAATGCCCTGGTGATATGACGGGTGATCTGACGGAGGCAGCGAATTATCCTCAGCAAACATATAGAAGTGTTCGGATGGAGACGAACCGTCATAAAATATCTCCGAAGCTGCGGAGATGTATGCTTCGACCTTCTTGCAGGTCGATAGGGTCAGGAGTTTGTTCGCGCTGGCGCTCTCCATGAGGCCCGTACATCCAGACACAACGCATGTAAGAAGCGCAGTGGTGACAAGTTGACCAAGCAACATTGCCTAAGCAGTTGGGGTCTGGAAAAGAGAAAAAAATGAACTTCGGTCGAAATAGTGGTGTGCTCACCCAGCCTCGACGAAGAATGGGCTGAAGGCAGCATTTCCGAGCGACATGGAACTGTATATAAGATGGGATGATCGGAGCATAGGGTGGAGCGTGGCAGGGATATGGATGTGCTACGTGTTCCCGTGGCATAGGATAGGTGCGTTTACACCCTTAGCAGTGAACCGATCACCGAGCCGTGCCGCTTCCAGCTATCAGCATGTGGTTATCTGCAACCGTTGTTAAACCTGAAGAAGTCCACATAGTATGACCTTGTTGCAGCCCCCTAGGAATATGAAACGTGACAAGCCTGAGTGCAGTAAGGCCAGCCCCCCTTATCTCGTATTGAATGCCACATGGGATATTCGTAAGTTGAAATGCCATGTCTCAACCCAACTGTGTTGCTATCAGCCTGCTTCCGTCCGCTAACATAACCATGGCATGTTGCATAACTGATGGAACTGTAATTTTTTGGTGTGCCAGTGGTCACAGGAACGTATCTCCAGAATCTGCCAGCAGCGCGGTACGAAGTTGAACGGGTCGTATAAGGGAAAAGCATCAAAAGAAGTACACTTGGCGGGTTATCATCCGGCAGTTGTTGTCAACAATTGGGTGTGTTTCAGTACTCACCTCCGAGAGAACACTAAAGATAGCCTCCTGCGTCTGAGCACTTGAAAGGAATGCAGCACTCCAGGCCAAGCCCAGGCGCGTACAAGCATTCACGAAGCGCGAAATGCGCATCAGTGCGTTGACCTCGTCGATATCACTCGTGAATCTAGGTAGCCATAGTCACCGCGCCAATTTCGGGTAACATCATGCTCATGGTGACGTGTCTTAGTAGTAGGGTTCCAGCGGAAACCGTCCAAGTGTCTTGAACGTGCGCCAGTGAGTCCGACTGATGATGGAAATTGATCGCGAAGGGGAGGGGGATGCGACGTTGCAACTTGAGGCCTGGGCGTTAAATAAAGCGTGATTACTAGGTGAAGATGTCCAGGCCATCTAGCGATTACATTCTCAACTTCTATTATTACACGAACTTGAAGAAAATGACCACGTCGAAAATAACACTCAGAGTATTTCACAATATACTACTAGCATACATATAGACCCCTGATACTAAGAAGATTGACTGAGCTCTCTTCCTAAACATGACCTTCGCAGTAGAGTTGGCCGCGTTTGCGGTGCCAATCCTCAAACTCTGCGGGCGAGTAGCACCATCCTCCAATTTGACGTCGTATGACACGAACGATATGGGCAAGCATGGTTTTGAGCTCGATCGCAGCAAAGAACCGACCGGGGCTACATAATAAATACATGATCAATAGAAGAGAGCGGGGAAGAAACTCGTACCATGCATGTTGGCCATGTCCGAACGGCAAATACTCGGGGTTCGTTGAGGAGAACTGATGCTTGACACCCTCTCCGTCCTCGCTACGCACATTTGCAAACCGGAAAGGATCAAACATGTCCGCATGCTCGTAATTGTCGTTGTCGAAGTGCGTAGCTCTGGATGCCACAGCAACAATTGTTCCCTTTGGTATCACTGTCCCATCTGAAAACGAAAAGTCTTTCATGGCTTGGCGCGCCATGGTCACTGATAGACGCAGTGAATGAGTTTCGACATGAACGGATCTGAAGCGAACGTACTGGAGGCAATCCCTCCATGCGTTGACTCTCTTTCAAGAAGCTGTCAATTCTGTGCATCTTCGCCAATGCGCCCTTCGACCAGCCCTCCGTTGCGATGATTGATTCTACCTCCTCACGGAGTGGTTGCATGTATTGTGGGTTCGCCGCGAGGTTATAGAGCGCTTGAGTGAAACTCTGGAATGCAAAATGGTATCACACGCCGGCTCGGATGACCATGCCAGACTCACCATCGAAGACGTCTATGGTAACGTATCGACAAGGTGAGCGTCAAATATTGTGAGAGTAAACAGGCACCTGCGTGAATAGCAACGAAGTTGACGGCCAAGACACGCTGCGTCAAACTCGTTATGGACCGTTCCGAGCCCTCTGCTTCGTCCATCAACCACGATAGAACGTCATTCTACAAAACAACGGTGAGCCAATTTTTCGAATAGCAACGAGACGAACTGACAGGTTTATCAGCCCACGCGCTGCCGTGCCGCTCGAGGTGCTTTTGTCGTTCCTCGACGGTCGGACGAAGGAGTTTCACACCGCGTCTGGTGCTCCTAGCAAGACTCGAGATCAATGGTGCAACAAAACTGTAGAAACATTCTATGTTCAGGGGTGCTTACATAAGATGAGCATGGTGTGACTTACGGTACCATGAAGGTGGGGAATAGCCCCATTATAATTCCTTCTTTGACAGCGTCCACAGTAAACCGTACATTGAGGTCTATCCAATCCGGATTACGGCCTGTATCGAGAGAGCTAAGGAGGTGACGCTGCATGAAGAAAGGCAGGCCACATACACAAAGGAAGACCAACGAATGTCCTGTTGCTCGTCCTGCAGACGACCTTCTCGATGGTGCCGAGTGCCACCACGCTCTTCCACTCTGCGCTCTATCAGATCAGTGACTTCCAAATACCACTGACGATAAACTCCTGGTCACCATTGCCTTCAAGATCCAGAATCTCTTCAAATGCCGTGACTACCTCATCTCTGATGTCAGGGTATAATACTCCGAGACTCCTAGTGAGTTGGGAGCGAATGATCTGAATATGGTATGGCTTATAATGGATATCGTGGCCCATCGTGTACTCGAGCTTCAAAGCCTGTTGATGACCCTCCGGTAAGAGTGGATCATCGCAAGAAAAGACACTGAGACTTGTTACTCACGTCGTTTGTGGCCGCCATAAAAGATAGGTGGTCTTCTGAAGACCTGCGTATTTCTTCCAAGTACTGGCGACCGCTCACGATGACCAGCCAGCTGTACTTGTTTGCAACCTTGAAGGCCGCAGCCTTGTGCTGTAAATAAATATCGTGAATTGATATTCAACAAAGGCGTCCAGTAGCAAAACACACTTTGTCATATCCTTCTTGGACAATGTCCGTTCCATTGATTAGAAACTTAAGACCAGCCCACCACGATCCCAGCCAGGTACTCGATCCCACGGTTGGAATTGCATCCAGCTAGCGAATCAAAGGTTAGGAAAGACGTCGACAGTGCTTTGCAAGTAATACCTCTTTGCGCATGGACAGCTTCGCGATAACGAAGGCAGTAGCGACGATGCCTAGGATTCCGCTAGCTAGTGATGATATTTGGAGCTGCATTGTATGGGCGCAGCCTACCGCACGACACGTATGGATAGATAAACCATGGTTGTGTGTGTACCTGACCAATCAGCAGTCGCCACTCGTAACGGAGGTTTATGTCGCGCTGGTGACCAAAAAAGGACAATGAATTACTGTAACATAGTATGCATAGTCGAGCCGTTATAGGAATCGGTGAAAACGGAAGCAGATGCGCAACAAATCCGACAATTAAGAGCGCTTCCAAACGTCTCGAGACTACTAGTATGCAGTGCGTTACTGTAACTTGCATCAGGATAGCTCTCAAAATCATGAGAGTTTGGTGACGGTTTCGCGAGTTCTGAGGTATCCGTTGCCTAAAGTGGCAGTTGCCCTGAGCTAAACCAAAACAATTTACTCATTGAGCACTCATCGAGCACTTCAAGTTAGGCTAAGGTATGTCGGTGTTGCTTGCGGGGTCTCTTACATACAGACAATTTGAAACAAACGACACCTTGCCTCGGCGCAACGCTCATGATCACTGATCAGTTCCTATTTCAGGGTCGCGCTGCAAACGCCCGAGTGAGAACAGGTGACACAACACTGGACAACACCGCAATCAAGCGAACGGCTTTCTGGCAAATACATAGGTCATTGGTATAAGAACTAGCCCAGTTCAATATGGCCTGACACCCATAAATGCAGCTCCAAGTACTGCCCCTACTGGACAGAGTCTCCTACGGTCTTGTAGCCACTGTCCTCGCCGCCACCTTCGTGGTCGCTAAGTTGTCCAGGCGCACAAAGGTACCTTGCAAAGCACTGCCTTTCGCAAACCAACCTTACATCCCTTGACCAGCTGGATGCAATTCCAACTGTTGGAGCGACTACCTGGATAGGATCGTTGTGGGCTGGTCGCAATCTTGTATCCAAGGGAACGGATATTATCCAAGTGGGCTATGAAAAAGTGTGTTAGCTGCTCAACGTTGTTATAGGACTGTAATTCACAATATTTGCAGCACAAGACTGCAGCATTCAAGGTTCTATATCTGTATAGCTGGTTGGTCATTGTGAGCGGTCCCAAGCTCGTCGACGAATTGCGCAGGGCTTCCGACGACGAGCTGTCTTCTTGGGAGGCCATAAATGAAGTCAGTGGCAAGGCTGATCTTGTGGAGAGGGGTTCTTACCCATGAACAGGCATTGAAGTTCCAGTACACGTTGGGCCCCAATGTCCATCGTAACCCCTACCATATTCAAGTCATTCGCTTACAACTCACTCGGAATCTCGGAGCCTTATACCCTATCTTGAGAGATGAGATAGTTACCGCATTTGAAGAGATTTTGGATCTTAAAGAGAATGGTAAGCTAAACTTTATTGTCATTGGAATTTCCTGATCAGCAAGGTGAACGAAGAGTGGAAGAGCGTGCCGGCACTCGACGTTATCCGGAAGGTCATCAGCAGAACGAGCAACAGGGCATTTGTTGGTCTCCCATTGTGTATGTAACCTACCTTCTCGCATTTCCATCTTCTTAGCTCTCTCTCGATGCAGGCCGTAACCCAGATTGGATACGCCTCAATATACAGTTTACTTTTGAGGCCATCACAGGAGGTGTTATAATTGGGCTATTCCCTGGATTCTTGGCGCCGTGAGTGCTAGATATTTCATACTTTTCAAATTAGCTCTGAGCATAGAATTCCTACAGTCTTGTTGCACGATTCATGACCACCGTTCCCGGAAGCGTCAGGCGTGCTATGGAGCACCTTGCTCCGATGATCGAGCAACGACAGAAGTGCTATGAGCAGTATGGCGACGCATGGGCTGATAAACCTGTCGGTGGGTCTCGTTCACCGTTGGAAAGTAGCTTACCATTATTCGGGTAGAATGACCTTCTATCATGGTTGATGGACGAGGCAAAGGGTTCGGAAAGGACTGTAAAGAGTCTGACGCAGCGTGTCTTGGCCGTCAACTTCGTTGCTCTTCACGTAAGTGCCTGCTACTCTCATTTCCACCCTCATCTCATCAATATGTGCCAAAGACATCTTCGAATGTAAGTGTGGCATGGTCATCCCGAGCCTGAGTATAACAACATTGTGTATTCCAGAATTTCACTCAAGCGCTCTATCATCTCGCGGCGAACCCACAATACATGCAGCCACTCCGTGAAGAGGTAGACTCGATCCTCGCAACCGAGGGCTGGTCGAAGGGCGGGGTGGCAAAGATGTACAAGATTGACAGCTTCCTGAAAGAGAGCCAACGCATGGAGGGAATCTCGTCCCGTACGTTTGCTTCAAATTCGTCCCTGACGCAACTCATTGCTACTCCACCAGTGAACGTGGCGCGGAAAGTTATGAAAGATTTCTCGTTCTCAGACGGGAGGGTGATACCGAAAGGAACAATTATTGCTGTGGCCACCAAAGCGACGCACTTCGACAATGACAATTACGAGAACGCGGACACGTTTGATCCTTTCCGGTTTGCCAACATGCGCGAACAGGAAGGAGGGGGTGCCAACCGTCACATGATCGCGACTAACCCTGAGTATATGGCGTTCGGACACGGCAAAAATGCATGGTACGAGCTCTCCACCTCTGTCCACCATTGATCATTTCATGTTATTTTATAATAGCCCCGGTCGCTTCTTTGCCTCGAACGAGCTCAAATCCATGCTTGCCCATATCGTCGCGTCGTACGATGTCAAATTGGAGGATGGTGCGAGTACTCGCCCGGAGAGTGTATGGGTTGGCGCGGTGATGGCGGCCAACCCTAATGCAAAGGTCATGTTTAGGATGAGAGCCCATTAGTCTTTTTTGTACGTTACCTCGATGCGTCTCTATGTGCTGTCGTGTAAAGATTGGGCTCCGTTTATCTTGAAATCCATCTTAGTGATATTGCCTCTGATCAACCTATGTTTACCTCACGTTGGCCCGATGGTCCGTCTGTCACCGCATGATGTCGTCCACGCCCCAACGTAGCTCTTCGTCGCATCATGCCATAGCTACGTACCTTATCTCTGAATATAAGGAAATTTCCGACTCGGGGCCTCTGAGTTGGCAGTACTGAAGAATCGGACCGACGGCAAAATGATAGATAGTGGTAATGGGAAGTGATAAAAATGAAAAGAAAGCGGAGATACATTAATATGCAAGAGAAACGGGATGGTAGTAAGCTCGGGTAGTTAAGAAACCAAACCAATTGCAAGAAGCCGCTGCCAGTGTGTGATGGCAGTTGATTTTGACCTCGTACACCGGAATCGATGGATTAAGGGTGAAGGTCATGGATAATTTCTCGGCCCATAGGAGAGGGGCTACCTGGAGGGTTTTGTTACGGTCAGTGATATACATAAAGGAAATGACAGCGGAGATGGATCACAGCAAAATTGATGGGGGCAGAGCAGTAACGGGGTCGACTGCATAGTAGTTCTGTGTGTATCGATATCTCAGGGACGAGTGAGACAGAGAAGTGTGTGTGATCTAACGAGATCCTTACAATACACGGAGAAAAAGAGAAAGCGACAGTAAAAGGGGCTTGGGTTTGGGTGAAAACCCGAAGGTTTTTCCGGCCCGAAGCACGGCCTGAGCCTAGTGATGAAGCTGAACTGTTTTCCGTGCGAGGTGCCTAGCGACCCCATGAAGCGAGGCTTGACTCCGCAGTGTGACGAGTCAGGTTTATCTGTTAGCTGAGCACATAGGCGGTATTGATCCGTGATATCACAGTGATTGTACAAGTAGGGAGTGACGATGACGGCGTGCTTGTAGGCGGTATATGGTAAAGGATTCACTGGCACACCTACCCGCGGACTTTATGACATCAAAGGGGGTGCCTTTGGGGGTAGTGGAGGGTTCCGCCGATGTATAAACTGTGACCCTTGAGGTTGGGCATGGCGCGAGCGGTGGCGACAGCGGAAATCCGTTTGGTTACCTCCGTTTTTGACAAACTGATGGACGGAGCTTGATTCCGGGTGTCGCCACGCAAGGAGGTGGGCGCCGGGGTTGATGGCAAAGTGATTTTCGAGAACCTTTATCAGTCTGTGAGGCAATCGAACGGGGAATATTGGGTATCTTCCCCTTCAGGGGCACACTTGGTGCTCCAGAGGTGGAATTTTGTGACTGGGAGTCCATTGTCACGGTGGTCCTGTAAGTCTATGATGTCTGCTTGTGGGATGTGTTTGGACGGGTGAAACTTTGCTATGGCGGGCCCAGGCGGGGACTGTAAATTCACCTAGTCTCGTGAGGGGCCGCGGCGCCGGCCGACGCAGTAGAGGGTGCTACTATTGCTGCATCACGCGGATCACCGTGACTGAGATATAGGTACGCGAAGAAAAATAGGAGGGGTATGAACTTCAAAAGGATCACGTCTCGCATGCTTTACCGGGTGTCCGTTACGGTGGATTAGACTCGGATTCCACGCCTGTAATGCAGGTGCATAGCTCAAGAGAGTGGAACCGGTAGTATGCTGTTGTAAATTGCATGATGACATACGGAGTACGTCGAGGATGGATTAGGTAATCACGCCAACTACTTGTGCCGACTTTTTCAGTACTACGCACCTCACTTAGCAGTGCTCAGTTGCGGGGCCTCACGCCGTACGCGTGTTTCCCAACACAAGTTTGCAACATATTTGTTAGTGTGTAAATGTTTCGAGCGAACTTGAAGTGTGACAGCACTGTAGCTTTATAATGGGTCCATGCCCAGAGGGTTTGTACATACATAAAGATTTGCAAGAAGATATAAGAAAGATTAATGGGCTCTCTTCCTAAACATGACCTTCGCACTAGTGTTGGCGGTGATTCCAATGCCAACCCGTGAACTCTGCGGTGGTTTGGCACTGTTCTCCAATTTGATATCATAGGACACGACAACATGAGCCAGCATGGACTTGAGCTTGTTCGCGGCAAAGAACCGACCGGGGCTATGAAGTAGCTATGATATGGATGGATGGTGAGAAGAGAAGATGCTCATACCAGGCGTGTCTGCCAAGCCCGAAAGGCAAGTATTCAGGGGTAAGCGAGACGAACTGATTGTTGGTGCCGTCTTCGTCCTCGCCACGCATGTTGGCAAACCGGAAAGGATCAAACTTGTGCGCGTTTTCGTAAAGCTCATCGTCGAGGTGAGTAGCGCGGGTGGCAACGGCAAGAAATGCTCCTTTCGGTATCACCTTCCCATCTGAGAACCTGAAGTCTTTCAACACTTTCCGCACCATGGTCACTGATACACGCAATAATGAGTACCGCCATCTCCATGCACGAATCTCATGCGAACTTACCGGAGGAGTCGCTCTCTATGCGCAGGCTCTCTCTCAGAAAGCTGTCAATTTTGTACATCTTTCCCAATGCGTCCTTTGACCAACCCTCGGTTGCGACAACCGATTCAACCTCTTCACGGAGTGGCTGAATGTACTGTGGGTTCGCCGCCAGGTTGTACAGCACCCGAATGAAAATCTGGAATGCCCGTAGGTTGTCAGACCCCGGTTCTGCATGGTCATCCTAGACTTACATGCGCAATTGTCTATCATAATCACAGATCGACGAGGTAACCATTACACGATAGTATGAGAGTAAACAGGTGAACTTACGTGAACGGAAGCGAAGTTGAGGGTCAGGACACGCTGCGTCCAGGCCTTTACGGTACGTTCCGAACCCTCCGCCTCGTCCATCAGCCAAGATATAAGGTCGTGCTACCAAATAAAGAGTGAGCTACTTTCCTGGTAGCGAACGCGATCGACCGACAGGTTTATCAGCCCACACGTTGCCGTTCTCCTTAAGGTGCTTCAGTCGTTCCTCAATGATCGGACCAATGTGCTTCCCACCACGCCTATTGGTTTCTGGAATACTTGTCATGAATCGCACAACAAGACTATCAGAAATTCAGGGCTGGATTCAGAAGATGTGTCTGCCACTTACGGCGCCATGAATCTGGGGAAGAGCCCAATTAGAATTCCTCCTTTGATGACGTCGGAACTAAATCGTATATTGAGGTCTATCCAATCTGGATCACGGCCTGCATCGAAAGAGATCTAAGAAGATGGAAATGCGGACTGGCAGGTGAATACATACACAAAGGAAGACCAACGAATACCCTGTTGCTCATCCTACAGACGATCTTCCGGACAGTAGCGAATGCTGGCACGCTCTTCCACTCTGTCACCGTCTCGCGTCACTGAACGTCAAATACCAAATCACTTAAACTCTAGCTTGCCATTGCCGTTAAGATCCAAAACCTCTTCAAATGCCGTGACCATCTCATCTCTGATGGCAGGGTACAAGTTTCCGAGACCCCGAGTGAGTTGGGAGCGCATGAATTGAATATGGTAGGAGTTATGATGGTTGTCGCGACCCAACGTGTACTCCAACTTCAAAATCTGTTGAAGATCCTCTGTAAGAACCCATCTTTGCACGAACAGCCTTTCTACTCACGTCGTTTATGGCCTCTGTGCTAGATAGCTCGTCGTTGGAAGGCATTGCGTATGTCCCGGACGTATCGGGCACCGCTCACAAGGACTAGCCAGCTGTACATATTTACAACCTTGAATGCCCCACCCTTGTGCTACAAATATCGTGAATTGACATTTTACACAGACGTTGATTAGTAAACGCACTTTCTTATAACCCTCTTGGATAATGTCCGAGGCATTGGTTATAAACCTAACACCAGACCACCACGAACCCAGCCAGGTACTCGATCCAACAGTTGGAATTGCATCCAGCTGGTCAAGAAATATAAGCTTGGGGATGAGAAAAAGACAGTGTTTTGCAAAGTACATTTGTGCGCCTGGACAGCTTCGCGATAACGAAGGCGGCGGCGAGGATGCCTGCAAGACTGTAGAAGATTCTCTCTGGTAGCATCAGTAGTACGTGGAGCTGCATTTACGGTGTCTAACTCGACCGAACCAGCCTGGTATTTCACGAGTTTATTACGGGAGTGACTACCAATTACCATCCGCCATTTGGAACGGAAGTTACGTGGCTGAAGCAAGCCATAGGTTCTTGAGCGGATGACGTGTCGTATGTGTCGCATGTGTACCATCAGCCGCCAGCGAAAGGACCAGAAGATCCAAAGGCCGATTTCATCGACAGAAATTGGATAGTGTGTCTGGGTCGGCTCTGGATGACTCTAGAGTCCACTGGCAGACTGGCCGATGGGGTGGTATGTGAGGTATCCAACCAGAGTCAGTAGACTTACAGGCGGTCCAGACCAGTTGTTCACGGTCCTTCCTCTGTACAGGGATTGTCCTAACTTTAGGTCCAGTACGAACTGAGCAAATTCGAGTTGAAACCCCCCAACAACAAGTTCTGTACAATCGAGGGGAGCCGGATCTGCAGTGGGAAGGTTCCGCCGATGTGCAAACTGCGACCCTCGAGCTGGGCATGGCGTGAATGGTGGCGATGGTGGAAATCCGTTTGGTGACATCCGTTTTTGAGAAAGGACGAAGGCGGATTCTAGGTGTCGCCACGCAAAAAGGTGGGCGCCAGGCTGGACCTACGGGGTTGACGTCAAAGTGATTTTCGAGAGCCTTTATAGGGATCTGTAAGGCAATTATGGAGCGGGGACATTGAGTATCTTGGGGGCATTGTCGGAGGCTTGAATCCGTGGTGGCACAAGTTCCCGGTATGTTTGTGCATGCGGCCCGAGAAAATATGACACATGCCTATGACAAGATGTGACAGTCGTGCTTATATTTGCTTACCCAAACTACATAGTTGACCTGTCAACCGAGCGAGGAAAGTTATGTCGGAAAATTTCAAAATCTGGTGGTCATATCAAATTATCAGATATATCACGCATACGTACAGACTAAGTCTTGCGAGTATTGCTGTATCATGCGTATCACTGAGATCTAGGTGTACATACGGAAAAACAGGCGGGTATGAACTTCAAAAGGATCTCGCCGTCACGCCGTCTCGCATCCTTTGAGATGGAAGAGCAAGTTTGGAGCCATCTACAATGGCCTTTAGTTCAAGAACTTCAAGTTCGTCAGGATTCATCATAATATTCATTTCCATGCGTGTCTGTGGTGCAGATGCCACGCGCGTAATGCATGGCTCAAGAGAGCGAAACTGGAGTATGCCATCAGTAAATTATACAATTTTACTGAAGCTTAGCTAGTGCGCATATTTGCTAGTAGTATGTAAATGTTTCCAGGGAACTTGAAGTGCTACAGCGTTGCTGCAGCTAATAGGTCCGGGGTCTGCCTGGAAGGTTTGTACATGTGCAATTCAGACCAAAGACGTGCAAGGGGATACAAGAGGATTAATGGGCTCTCTTCCTAAACATGACCTTCGCACTAGTGTTGGCGGCGATTGCAATGCCAATCCGTAAATTCTGCGGTGGTTTGGCACTGTTCTCCAATTTGATATCGTAGGACGTGACGACATGAGCCAGCATGGACTTGAGCTCGTTCGCGGCAAAGTACCGACCGGGGCTATATAATAACTATGATGTGGAATGAGATGGTGAGAAGAGAAGATGCTCATACCAGGCGTGTCTGCCAAGCCCAAATGGCAAGTATTCAGGGGAAAGTGAGACGAACTGATTGTTGATGCCATCTTCGTCCTCGCCACGCATGTTGGCAAACCGGAAAGGATCAAACTTGCGCGCGTTCTCGTAAAGCTCATCGTCGAGATGAGTGGAGTTGGCGGCAACGGCAAGAAATGCTCCTTTCGGTATCACCTTCCCATCTGAGAATCTGAATCTTTCAACACTTTCCGCACCATGGTCGCTGATACACTCAGTATTGAGTTTCGCCATGCACGAATCTCATGCGAACTTACCGGCAGCGTTTCCCTCTATGCGTTGACTCTCTCTCAGGAAGCTGTCAATTTTGTACATCTTTCCCAATGCGTCCTTTGACCAGCCCTCGGTTGCGACAACCGATTCAACCTCTTCACGGAGTGGCTGAATGTACTGTGGGTTGGTCGCCAGGTTGTACAGCGCTTGCGTGAAACTCTGGAATGCCGTAGGTTGTTAGACCCCGGTTCTGCATGGTCATCCTAGACTTACATTTGCAGATGTCTATCATAGCCACAGATCGACGAGGTAATCATTATGTGACATGAGAGTAAACATGTGCACTTACATGAACAGCAGCGAAGTTGACGGCCAGGACACGCTGCGTCCAGGCCTTTATGGTGCGTTCCGAACCCTCCGCCTCGTCCATCAGCCAAGATATAAGGTCGTGCTGCCAGATAAAGAGTGAGCTACTTTCCCTGTAGCGAACGCGACCGACCGACAGGTTTATCAGCCCATACGTTGCCGTTCTCTTCAAGGTGCTTCAGTCGTTCCTCAATGATCGGACCAAGGTGCTTCACAGCGCGCCTATTGGTTTCTGGAACATTTGTCATGAATCGTGCAACAAGACTGTCGAAATTCAGGGCTGGATTCAGAAGATGTGTCTGTCACTTACGGCGCCATGAACTTGGGGAAGAGTCCGATTATAATACCTCCTTTGATGACGTCGAAAGTAAATCGTACATTGAGGTCGATCCAATCTGGATCACGGCCTGCACCGAAGAGAGCTAAGAAGATGGAAATGCAACAAGGCAGGTGAATACATACACAAAGGAAGACCAACGAATATCCTGTTACTCGTCCTACAGACGATCTTCTGGACAGCAGCGAATGCTGGCACGCTCTTCCACTCTGTCGCCCTCTCGCGTCAGTAACGCAAATACCAATCACATAAACTCTAGCTTACCATTGTCCCTAAGATCCAAAACCTCTTCAAATGCGGTGACTACCTCATCTCTGATGGCAGGATATAAGTTTCCGAGACCCCGAGTGAGTTGGGAGCGCATGAATTGAACATGGTAGGGATTATAATGGACATCGTGACCCAATGTGTATTCGAACTTCATAGTCTGTTGAAGATCCTCGGTAAGAACCCATCTCGCAAGAACAGCCTTGCTACTCACGTCGTTTATAGCCTCCATGATTAGATAGCTCGTCGATCGGAAGCATTGCGTATGTCGTCCACGTACTGGGTACCACTCACAATGACCAACCAGCTGTACATATTTACAACCTTGAATGTTCCGCCCTTGTGCTGCAAATATCGTGAATTGACATTTTACAGAGGCTGGGTAGTAGACACACTTTCTTATAACCCTCTTGGATAATGTCTGATGCATTGGTCACAAACTTAATACCAGACCACCACGAACCCAGCCAGGTACTCGATCCAACAGTTGGGATTGCATCCAGCTGGTCAAGAAATGTAAGCTTGGGATGAGAAAACGACAGTGCTTTGCAAGTACATTTGTGCGCCTGGACAACTTCGCGATCACGAAGGCGGCGGCGAGGATGCCAGCAAGGCTATAGAAGAATATCTCTGGTAGCGGCGGTACGTGGAGTTGCATTTACGGTGTCTAACTCGTCCGAACCAGCCTGGTATTTAAGTTAGCACCAGTTTATTTACAGGAGTGACTGTACCAATTACACTGCGGGAAAAAAGATGAGAACGCACTACGTCTTTGGTAATGATGTGTTAGTAGAAAGCACAGAAGAGGAAGGAATGGAGGCACCAGAGGATGGGGTTTGTGTGGCAGAAGCTGCCGTTGTGGGTGACGACGACATGGAGAGAGCACAGGAAAGAACAAAGAATAAGAGGGCTTGGAGAACTGGCCGCTAGCCAAGCAAGTGAAACAAACACCGGTCATGCGTCTCAGTTGTCCAGCACCAAGTTGGTGAAAAGGGAACAGGGCGAAGACACGTTTGCTCAAACCAGTTAGAGGAAGCGATCCGAATCCGCAGCACAGATAGACATACGCCATACTGTATTTGAAAACAAGCTCGGCCATAGAGAGTGTATCACATACGAGGCAGAGTGACGCCGACGCTCGTTATCTTGTATGAGTGGCACAGGCTATCTCCGAGCACGCAACGCCAAACCAGACAAGGCGACTGTCAGACAGAGTTTTGGCTAGAAGCAACTCACCAGAAATCGAAGCCATCGCCCCAGAAATGCCCGACAGCAGCGGTGATGGTATGTACTACAGGATATTAGTTGGGGTCCGCTAAAAGCCTGAAACGGAGTGCTGAATTGCACCGTGACGCTGTGCCTTTTATCCAGCCGGTTCAGAATACTCACGGTCTTGATCGCCGTTTCAAGTTGTGCTACATGACTCGCATATTCTACTAGGGCCGTGATGGTTTTTTCATCAGGCTCCGCTGCTTGGACCAAGCCACCACGAGCATAATTTGATGGTGACTGCGCCGGGATGCGACTACTATGGCATCAACTAAGTTATATTCAGCTAATCGTGCACTGAGGGTACGACAATGTAACTGGATTTATTCATTCAGCAGGCCTTTCGAATTTGGCCACATTTCCAACCGAGTGCACTGACATCATTACTGTCGATAGTCTACTGGCTTACAGAGTGCTTTTCCATACGCTAGTGTAGGAAATTGCACTATGTCTGAGACACAACGCTTAGTTGGCAATAGCCAGCCATGGACCCATAAGCACCTGTAGTGGGAGCTGTGAGGCACGAGCACGCAGCGCTTGGACTGTGTATGAAAAGCTGTACTTAGCTCGGACCGCCCTGATTAGCGTCACTAGCCCCTACTCTACCTCTGGCCCGAAACATCCTGGTCCCTATCTGCTGGAGACAGGACGACAGATGAGGTACCCAAGTAATAGTCAGCCCAGCTACACCTTCATATACAGCCAGCGCTGTGCGCTCGTGCCTCGCTCACAGCCCAGCAACTAGTTATTATTCAGCAATGTGCAGGTACAGCCACAATGTAACTGATTATTCATTTCAGCAGCTTTCGAATCGCACATTCCAACCAAGTCACTGCTTATTATGTATATGCACATCACCACAAGGTTGTCACTGCCCTGCATTAGAGTGAAATGAAAAGTTGTGTTCTCTCTATATGAACGGTACAGTGCTGAAGCGCTGAAGTCCCAGATCCAACAGCCTTGTCTTTATTGATGAGTCGTGATCTCGTGAGAAGATCTGACCTAGGCCGCGCTGTATGCGTGTTTCCCAATAGCAATTTACAATATATTTGTTAGTAGTGTGTAAATGTTTCGAGCGAACTCGAAGTGCTACAGCGTTGCTGTAGCTAATATTATAGATCCAGCTGCAGGGTCTGCCTGGAGAGTTTGTACATGTACAATTCAGAGCAAAGACGTGCAAGGAGACACAAGAAAGATTAATGGGCTCTCTTCCTAAACATGACCTTCGCACTAACGTTGGCGGCGATTGCAATGCCAACCCGTAAATTCTGCGGTGGTTTGGCACTGTTTTCCAATTTGATATCGTAGGACGTGACGACATGAGCCAGCATGGACTTGAGCTCGTTCGCGGCAAAGTACCGACCAGGGCTATATAATAACTATGATATGAATGGATGGTGAGAAGAGAAGATGCTCATACCAGGCGTGTCTGCCAAGCCCAAATGGCAAGTATTCAGGGGAAAGTGAGACGAACTGATTGTTGATGCCATCTTCGTACTCGTCACGCATGTTGGCAAACCGGAAAGGATCAAACTTGTGCGCGTTTTCGTAAAGCTCATCGTCGAGATGAGTGGAGTTGGCGGCAACGGCAAGAAATGCTCCTTTCGGTATCACCTTCCCATCTGAGAACCTGAAGTCTTTCAACACTTTCCGCACCATGGTCGCTAATACACTCAGTATTGAGTTCTGCCATGCACAAATCTCATGCGAACTTACCGGCAGCATTTCCCTCTATGCGTTGACTCTCTCTCAGGAAGCTGTCAATTTTGTACATCTTTCCCAATGCGTCCTTTGACCAGCCCTCGGTTGCGACAACCGATTCAACCTCTTCACGGAGTGGCTGAATGTACTGTGGGTTGGTCGCCAGGTTGTACAAGCGCTTGCGTGAAACTCTGGAATGCCGTAGGTTGTTAGACCTCAGTTCTGCATGGTCATCTTAGACTTACATTCGCAGATGTCTATCATAGCCACAGATCGACGAGGTAATCATTACGTGGTCATGAGAGTAAACATGTGCACTTACATGAACAGCGGCGAAGTTGACGGCCAGGACACGCTGCGTCCAGGCCTTTATGGTGCGTTCCGAACCCTCCGCCTCGTCCATCAACCAAGATATAAGGTCGTGCTGCCAGATAAAGAGTGAGCTACTTTCCCGGTACCGAACGCGACCGACCAACAGGTTTATCAGCCCATGCGTTGCCGTTCTCTTCAAGGTGCTTCAGTCGTTCCTCAATGATCGGACCAAGGTGCTTCACAGCGCGCCTATTGGTTTCTGGAACATTTGTCATGAATCGTGCAACAAGACTGTCGGAAATTCAGGGCTGGATTCAGAAGATGTGTCTGTCACTTACGGTGCCATAGAACTTGGGGAAGAGTCCGATTATAATTCCTCCTTTGATGGCGTCGAAAGTAAATCGTATATTGAGGTCGATCCAATCTGGATCACGGCCTGCACCGAAGAGAGCTAGTAAGAAGATGGAAATGCAACAAGGCAAGTGAATACATACACAAAGGAAGACCAACGAATATCCTGTTACTCGTCCTACAGACGATCTTCTGGACAGCAGCGAATGCTGGCACGCTCTTCCACTCTGTCGTCCTCTCGCGTCAGTAAACGCCAAATACCAATCACATAAACTCTAGCTTGCCATTGCCCCTAAGATCCAAAACCTCTTCAAATGCGGTGACTACCTCATCTCTGATGGCAGGGTATAAGGTTCCGAGACCCCGAGTGAGTTGGGAGCGCATGAATTGAACATGGTAGGGATTATAATGGACATCGTGGCCCAATGTGTATTCGAATTCATAGTCTGTTGAAGATCCTCGATAAGAACACATCTTCGCAAGAACAGTCTCGCTACTCGCGTCGTTTATGGCCTCCATGTTAGATAGCTCGTCGTCGGAAGCATTGCGTATGTCGTCCACATACCGGGTACCGCTCACAATGACCAACCAGCTGTACATATTTACAACCTTGAATGCCCCGCCCTTGTGCTACAAATATCGTGAATTGACATTTTACAGACGTTGAGTAGTCGACGAACTTTCTTATAACCCTCTTGGATAATGTCTGATGCATTGGTCACAAACTTAATGCCAGACCACCACGAACCCAGCCAGGTACTCGATCCAACAGTTGGAAATGCATCCAGCTGGTCAACAAATGTAAGCTTGGGAAGAGAAAACGACAGTGCTTTGCAAGTACATACATTTGTGCGCCTGGACAGCTTCGCGATAACGAAGACGACGGCAAGGATGCCGGCAAGGCTGTAGAAGAATATCTCTGGTAGCGGTGGTACGTGGAGCTGCATTTACGGTGTCTAACTCGACCGAACCAGCCTGATGTTTCAAGTTAGCACGAGTTTATTTGTTTACAGAAGTGACTGCACCAATTACCGGCCGCCATTTGGACCAGAGAGTTACTAGGCTGGAGCTGGCTGGTGTGGGTCATAAGTTCGTGAGCAATTGACGTGTTATAGATGCCACATCGGCGAGGTCAGGATCAGAAGATCCCAAACGCATGATAGTCGGTGGTCGCCATGAGCAACAGACTTTGGCAGAATCCTTCAAAATTTGGGCCAGACTGGTGTTGCTGGCGGATCAAAGAGGTCCTTCGAGAGTACTAGTACCCGGGAATTGGATATGTCCGAGGCCATCCTTGGACGACTCTAAAGTCCACTGACAGACTAGCACTGGCGAACCAAACCAGTTCTTCACGGGCCTTCATCAACAAAAGCGCAGGATCCTTGGCTGGCAATACATGGACATACAAAGTCCACAAGATGACGCCAGATGCCGCAAGGCGACACCAGTAAGGTATACAGTATTTATGACATTAGAATCTTCGGATTTTTTACAAGCCGTCCCCAGAATGCTGACACTTGCAATGCCATGTATCGCCTGGTAGTCCATGTATTGCCTGGTAGCCCATGCATCACCTGTTGAGACTGGCAAGGTATTTGATTAGCTTCCCTGCTATGTTGTCCCTTAGATTATATTTTTTCACTTGCTATTATTCGGTCATCATTAATCCGTAAAATCATATTATTTTCACTGTTCTAAGCTAGGAGTCAGACATGATGGACAACCCCGAAGGCGAGACAATATAGAACAGGGATACAGAGAGTGCAAACACATGGCAGTGCGATAAACAGTCAGACGAGCAAGAGGGGAATGGAAGTGTCAGTAATGGGCGAACAGAACCAGCGACGAAGCGATCAAAACAGTCGAAGGAGCAAGTCGGGTTGAGTGCTTGAAAGAATCGCGGGTATTATTTCTTGCGAGTGCACTTTGAAGGCGGACGTGGTGCGGGGGCAGGCTTTGCACGCATTCTTCGCTTGTGGGCTGGCGACGGACTCTGGGGTGGAGGCGGACTGGTAGGTGGAGGGGACAGTAAGGGTGGCTCGGTGGTGGTGGGGTCAAGGGGGCAAAGGGTCTGGGGTGGGAGGTCCTGGAGGAGTGACTGGGCGCCGAACGGGGGATCCTGTAAACTGATGTGAGTAGACAAATGATGAGACGATGCATCATGCTGATACTACTTCTATCACCATCCCCATCATTGTCGTCTTCACCAGAACTGTTTCTTGTTGGCGGTTGCGTGCGAGGACGCCGTGGCGACTCGAGACTCGGTGGATCCTCGAAGCCCGCCAAGTCATCCTCAGAATCAGAACTAGTTGGTGTAGAGATTGTTTCCGACGTTTCGACGGGCCACCAAGAGAAAGACCAGGTGCTTCGCTGTAGAGAACACGGCCGCTGTTAGATATGCTATAAGTGGATCACGGAACGTACTCCTTCCAAAATTCCATCAGGTCCTTGACCCATCGTTCGTCTGACTTGCGTTTGATCATGTCGACGACTGAATAGTACATGTCAGTCAAGTCTACAGTCCCTATCATTGTTGCCCAGGACTCTTCATTGCTGAGAGTAAAGTAGATCTCCGAAGAAGTCAGTGGGGCTTGGTAAAAATCAATGACGTCCAATACTTACCTGCACGGCTGCGTACATAATGTTGCGGATATTTGGCTCTTGGAGTCCATGTATGCGACCTTTGGGTGGTTTCGTAGCTCGCCGGGTCTTGTTAAATGCAGAAGCAGGTCCCGTAAAGATATGACGCCACGTCTACGAGACAATAAGGGTGGTGTGGTGAGGGTCAAGACAATCACGAACCTGAACCCGAGTGTGGCCACAGAGGAACCCGGTACGCTTGTCGTTGGATCGAAAAGGTATAGTAGCGAGAGAAATTTTCTTGATCTAGGCTTCTTACTGGACCCTGATCTAACGAGAACCCTGTGGTGGAAAAGATGTATCATAGGCAGATCAATAATGGCGGACTACAACTCACCGGGGATCCACATCAAAGGTGGCTGATTTTGTCCTGCGATGGACCCATGAGTGCGTAGTCGAGACCAGTGAGTTTCAAGCTTCCAGTTTCATCTGTTCGTGTGCCATTCGCAGCCACACCCATCTCATCGAATTATATAAGGATACTTCACTATAAAAATAGCGCATATATGCACTTACTGCGTCAATGAGCTCATCTAGCGTATCTGGGTCTATCTCGAAATTGATGAGCGCAATACCATTGCGGGGAACAGACCGAGAATCAGCGAAAAGGTGGAATTTAAAGGAAAGGACTTTACTGCAGATGTATATGTACCGGACAGCCAGAAAGTGAATTAGCGGCAGTGATGGCCATCCAATTGTCTGGGACTCACGAATGCTTTTGCTGGAGACCAGCAGCAGGTCATCGAGACTTTTCAGCAGCGCCTGGAAAATGTTTGCCCATGCTCGTGAGGGTGCTGGGATCGGGGATTGCGGTAGGCATGATGATGGAAGTAAAGAGAGATCGGGTAGCATTGCGGATGCTCAATTGGGACCTCACTCGGAGTTTAAATCTGTCCGAGTTTCCGACAGGGGCGAAGTGACTGGCTCAGGCTGGACTCCAGCGGATAGCAGGTTTGAGACCAGCCTCTGAGAGCCCGGCTTTTCATTATTGACAGCTCGGCCACCAAAATGGTCAACATTAGGTGGCCATCTGCTGCAGGTCTGTCGTTACTCCTAGTAGCTAAAATTGCGAAGATTGAGCTGTGATCACATAACTTGAATGGGGCTCATAACAAATATATTATTCTAGTTACAAAATAAACTATTCTAAGTGGACTTGCCAGACTTCCACAAGAGATGCGAGGAAGTAGTGCATAGAGCATGCAGAGCACAGGTCACGGGTGGGCCGTTTTGTGTATTGTATGAAGTGTCGGCAGGGCAGTAACTGTTGAGGACGTTACCGGCCTGCATCAGGAATATGACAAGTTACTTAATCACACTTATCATGCTTTCGCAAGCTTTTTTTAGTGGAGGAAAGTAGTTTAAGGAGAGTCTCACACCACAAGCAGAGGAAAGTGAACAAAGTAAGCAAAGCACGGAACGTAGATTACATAATGGTCAAGAATAATGCATGAGGTGAGGTTCAAACTCACGACAGCATCAAAAAATCTACACACAGCTGACACATTAGACCACTACACTACGACACCTTTATTATGGTTGACAGCGACATGAATATGATTGCAATACAACTACTAGTTCACAAATATTTGTCCAAGTCCGAGACACTACAGTAAAGTGTACAAACCGACAATTTTTTTTCCTAATAGTGCTCTTTGCTTGCATCACATGACTATCCACGTCAGCCCACTTCCGCATGTTCAGTTATGTACTCCAACTCTTTCGTCCTCTC